>OZ026612.1:54617578-55015078 GCA_964020975.1 Hermodice carunculata
TTTAAAAAGAAATTATCAATTATAGTGCCACGGCGTGATGAAAGCCTAGTGGGTAGTGTGATTTGTGGATAAAAACAAAGAGAAGAGATGCTATCAAAAAAGCGCTCAAGTAGGGCTTTGTTCGTGTATCTTCAGTAGATCGATACTAAAATCTCCATCTATAGCTACACAATGTTTTTGATGTTTGCATTTGTTTTAAAACTTTCGCTAATTTCTGGATAAATGATTCCTTTTTTTTGTTTAAGTCCCTCGGGGCTTATAGATATTTCCTATTATGAATTGTTTGTTTTTATTTTTGTGTTTTACTTCAATAAACATGCCTTCATACACATCGGATTTCTGACAACGGTCGATTTCATTCATATTCATAGGTGTTTTTTTAATGTACATAACCAAGCCATTTTAGCTGTGTAAATTTTACCTTGGAACACTAGATCGTAAGAGTCAATTTAGAATAACGACAGGTCAGAATCTTCTTTTAACCAAGTCTCTTACAGGCACATAACACTTGGCAAGCAACCATGAGTATTCAGATAATGTAATAAGATGCGGAGTTCCTCAAATTTAGCATTTAAAGATCCGCAGTTTAGACTTACAATAGTAAAACAGTTTTGCATTTTCTTTAAATAACAAACCAACTTATCAATATCACAATATGGAGATTGTTTCATGATCTTTGGCTCATACGAATCAGGACCAATATCAGTATATGAATTTGCACCCAATAAATTTAAAAACGAATTTCTAAACCATCAAATGAACGTTCATGTGAAGAAATCATTGTGTTCTTGCAAATAATAATAATGATGACAATAAAGATAATGATAATGACGATAATAATAATGATAACAACAATAATAATAATAATAATAATGTTATTAATAATAATAATAATAATAATAATAGTAATAAAAATAATAATAATAATAATAATAATAATAATAATAATAATAATAATAATAATGATGATGATGATGATGATGATGATGATGATGATGATGATGATGATGATGATGATGATGATGATGATGATGATAATAATAATAATAATAATAATAATAATAATAATAATATTGATAATAATAATAATAATAATAATAATAATAATAATAATAATAATAATAATAATAATAATAATAATAATAAAACTACTCCCGTGACACTCAAGCGTATTCTTCTTGTTTTTGAAAAGTTTTTTTTTCGTTTCAGATCTGGATCACTGCTGTCGCTGGGCAGACTGGTATTCGTCCATCTCATTGTGTTTCTTGGAACAATTTTGCAGTGTAGCAAAACGTAAGTCTAATAAAATATTAATTATTCTGGTTTACCGATATCCCATACACGGTGAGTGATGCGGAATAAAGCAAAACAGAATTTATTGCAATAACTCTTTGCATATGTCTATAGTCCATTTGTTAACTGTTTGACCATAACAGCGGGTTTTTTTTTACGCTCAAACAGATTTACGTACTCTAGAGGAGGAGGTCCCGGTATTCTGTTGTTGCTACCAAAGTGATCGAATTGCTTTTATAATCAGCTATCTCTCACGAGCCGTTCATTCTCAAGTTATGATAAGATAATTTTTATTTAAAGGCAGATATACAAAATAATAAACATTGTAGCTCTTAGCCACATTGTAGCTCTTAGCCGACTGAGTATAAGATATATAATACTTGCCTACAGGCGAATATAAACTAAGGGTTCACAGACATATTTGCAAAGGCAAAATATATCAATAAAATGTATAGAATGTAATTGCAATACCACTTTTAATGGCGTGTGTGTGGTGATATATTGTTATTTTACTTTGTTTCTTGCAATGGAAACAGAAGGCAGCTGCCCTTCACGAAAATTACTTTTATATTTTTGGCCGTCCCGCCTCCTGATTTAAATGTTAAAATTGCTGAAAATCATGGCCTCTTAAATATACTTAGGCTTATCTTCCAACATTTTGCTCCGACATATCTTTAATCATTTTGCAATTGTGTAACCAGTACTTTGTTATTCTAACGTGTGACCATGGCTGACAATTGGTTAAAAAAATAAATCCAGGTATATCTATTTTTGGCATACATGGTTCGGAAAATTGCTCACCAGCAATGCTGGTAGCTTGAGTGCTCTTTAGCGATGCATTCAGTTGCATCGTATCACGTGAGTTGATATTTGTGGCAAGAATATTATTGAGGGCTTCTGTTTGTAAACTTTCAATTTCGACAGTGCTTATTGCACTACAAATGTGTCAAACCAAAGGACAGTCGTTGAATTTAGATAGGATTCATGCCCTGTAAATACGAGTTCAGTGTAAGTTTCTATCATTTAACAAAGAACGTAGTTGTTTGTGCCGCTTTTCTATGTAGATCCACTTCATCAGTGTCAAACCTGTTCGTCACCTAAAGCAGTACCAAGCAGATTGACAATCACTTGGAATTTATGTTTGTGCTTTGATATCCAGTAAGTAATTTATTTTTCTTCATTTTCCTCACCTTTAGTGCCACGCTGAGTGCCTGGTATTTTGATAGGTATTGCATATGGTTTACCTCAAACCACTCATTGTACTCGGTTGTTCTCTCTCTCTCTCTCTCTCTCTCTCTCTCTCTCTCTCTCTCTCTTTCTCTCTCTCTCTCTCTCTCTCTCTCTCTCTCTCTCCAATGACTGTCTTGTGGTCTTTATAGTTGTAGATATTATAGTCTTTTACGCCCTGTATATCTCGGTCATGAAGAGTTGTGCCTGAAATTACCCCTTGGGAAACCACTTTATTGAATTCTTCACAAATATTAAAGTGACTTGAGGCACACACACATAAGTCTTCATTGAGTGTGAGCCAAAATGTTATTTATGTGCCAAAAAGTTAACATACTTTATTGGTGGTAGGTATGATGGAAATATCAAATATGGATATATATGTTTATCAAACACTGCACCAATAGTACAAGAGGAGTACTGATTAGATATTATGTTTTTTGGTAACTTGTGAAACACAGGTTTTGATTGTGATTACACATGCTGAAAATAGGCATGTCTGCACGCCTAAATGTTTATATGTACACATATACATGATATATGCATAAACAGCACATCCTATTTTACCCGTGTAGAGATATTTGCCAATTGAGTTTGACCATTTTTTCTCTGGTATTTATGTTTTAAAAAGTACATCAAAATGAAGATTGAAAGTGGCAGTGATTCACTGATAAGCCTCCCTAGATACATCATTCTATACACACTTATGTTTCACCATGTCCAGTACTCAATGTTCAGTGCACATTGTCTGGCAGCTTCAGATGTTTGCAATCGGTCCAGGCTTTGACCAGTAGTTAGGTTCCAATGTAAAACTGCCTTGTCAGTATGACACGGCTATGTGTATCCTGCAGGGGATATCAGTCAGCTGCGGCATGATATACTGGTGGGTTAATGGCTCAATCTGCAGTAGATCACTGGATGGTGTTTACTAAATTACTGTGGATCTTACTGTATAAATCAGTTATGCATATTTTCGGGGTTTTTTTCTTGATAAAGGGAACTCATAGTGGTTTCTATGTCTTCCTCTATTTTGTCTTTCTGTCGATTTAATTTGGACTACGTAAAAATGGTCATTGCTGCTTGACCGGGACCTCGCCTATGAAAACGAGCTAGCTTTCATGCATCTACCGCTTAAAGACACCTCGAAGACTTAATGCGCTGTGAAAGCCGGCTACCTTTCACGTCATCTCCCAAGCCGTGATCCAGACCTCGCTCTTCTGTCTTGAGCCCGAGATACTTTTCACCCATGAAAAGTACCTTGCTTCCTGAGCATGCGCAGTTGAGAGCTTATATTTCCTGGTTCCCACTACTGTTTTTTTCCCGACTAAAACACTGTTGCCCTCAGTTTTTGCGCAATATTATATATAATATATAAAATATAATAGCAAACAAACACACACACACACACACACACACACACACACACACACACATATATATATATATATATATATATATATATATATATATATATATATATATATATATATATATATATATATGCAAGCTTAAAACTTGCTTGTCTTCATTAACTACGATTATATATTTGATGAATTCTATCATTTTTGAACCCTGCCATGGGTGTAATGATTGTCCTGCCTTCAGGCATACACTTACGTATTCTGTTGGGGTACCAGTATTAAATACTATGTTGCGGCTCTGATTCTGCGAGGTAAATTTCACGGCGAGGTATGTCTCGAAAGGAGCCGAGTGCTTGAGCGCGAGGCAAGTTTCACGCGTGAAGCATACCTCGCCGACGAGGAAGCTTTAAAACCGCTTGCGAGGTCTTGAAAGCGAGGTCGCTATAATGCTGCACCATGCCTTGCAGGCTTGGCCTGATTTACCCCCAGCTCCCCAGTCCTTATTTCCTGTATTGTAGTAGCTATGGAACTAGTTACATCAGTGTGGTGGCCCCAAGGCTATACACAAGTAGCATTTGTTTTTGTATATGTCAAAGTGCAAGGTTGCACATTGCTTAAAATCTCAAATAAGTCCTTTTCAATGTTCTGCTACTTTAATTTATCCTGTCAAAAGAGTTACAGCATCGCTATATTAGTATTACATGGGTTTACTGGCAACGTTGTTTTGCTATCATAATCACCTGGTTTTACAAGAAGGGTTCTAGCTTAATAGCATTGGTGGACTTTGAGAAAACGTTTGATACTGTTGAACGGTATATCTCGATCGAGTGTTAAAATGCAAATTTGGTCCTAACTCTTGTAAATGAGTGTCTGTAATATATACTAACATCTCGAGTTGTGTGGTAAATAATGGGTATACGTGGCAGTTCTTCTCAGGCAAGGCTGTCCACTTGCCCCGTTTTTTGTTTGTTTTAGCTGTGGAAGGTCTTGCTATTACCATCAGATCTAACAATGACATAAAAGGTATTCATATTGGGGGCACTACAATCAAAATAAGTCAGCTAGATGATGACACTACTTGCTTCTTGGCCGATGTACCATCAGTGCTAATTGTGTGACAAGAGTTCAAATACTTTGCTTTGTGTTTTGGTTTACAATATAACTTAGAAAAAGAAACCAATCGCAGCACTGATTGGTTCAGCAAACTATTTTCCTGATTCGGATTTGCCTGTTACATGTAGAAAGTTTAGAATCTTTTTCCAAACTTGGTATTACGTTAAGTGACAATAAACAATCGATGAGCTCCCTCAATTTTATTTCAAAGTTACAGTCCTTCACGGATGTGCTGAAGGCATGTAAAAATTGTCATTTATTGGCAGAAATGTATATCTGAAAAATTTATCAGCGTACAAACTACCCTATTTTGCATCTTCTATATTTGATGTTGACGAGGGGTGTTTACATGAAAAACTATGAAATAACGCCCCACTTACAGTCAAAAATGTAACTATGTATAAGAAAATACCTGACGGTGGACTCGAGATACTTTATTTAAAGTCCCAGGTGAAGTCATTACTCCTAAGTTGGGTAAAGATTATATTTCAGAGAATGCTGCAAAATGGAAAAGACAGTCTGCACTTAATTGATATTGAATATTTATTATTGACCAAATGTGGCATTCATGGTTCATGGCAGGTGCCTTTATTTTACTAAAATCTTCTGAATGTCTGGAATCAGTTTAGAAGAACAAATGTACCAAATAATAGAACAAGTTCGAAACGAATTTTTGTGGTATAATGACTTCATTGTGAGAGACAAAACAAAATGTGTTTTTAAAACGTTGGTATGGAGCTGCAATTAAACGCATTGACGATATACTAGATACAAATAGGAACTTTGTATCTCACGGTTGAAAACTAACATCCTGGAATATGTAGTAATACGGTTAGCCATTGCAGTTATTACATGTAAGCCATCAGAGAGATATTGTTAGAATACTTGTATTAGGTATTGATGGGAAGATGAAATATGTGCGTTATGTTCAATGTAGAGAGTTGTATTGGGTGCTGGTATACCAGCATATTGGAAGTAATGTTAAACCTACTGCTTCATTACGCTGGACTGAGACTTGCGATATATCTAAGAAAAATTGGTCACTAATTTACAGCTTACCCCTCAAGCGTACTTTTGAAAGAAGATTACAGTTTCCAATTTTCTTTCTTACACCGATTTGTACCTCACAATGCATAACTATGCAAGTTTAAGCTTTGTGATTCGGATCATTGTCACTTTTGTGGCGAAAAGGATACTTTTGTACATAGGTTTTGGAGTGTAATGACGTTCAAAAATTTTTGAAATCTTTTGAAAGCAGATAGAATTCTTGTAATCCAAATTGTCAGATAGACTTGACTGAATTTCACATCGGTTTTGGTCATATTGATGATTATGCTTTAAAAAATGCATTTTACAGGCCAAATACTTCACTCATCATTCACTGTGTAGAAAAAGAAAGGGTATCATTCAGATCCGTCATCAAATATTTTATATTTAAATCGTAAGCTGAACAATACATCATGTATAGTCAGAAGAAACAACATTGTATCACGCTGGTACATTGTGGCACGTGATATCTGTGTAATGTATTGAAAAGGCAATGAAGACGAAGTACTACAGCGCTGGTCTAGTTTGAGACGTTGTCATATGTGGGTTAGCAGTAACTTTTCCTTAGTTCCACAGCCGATTGAGTTATGCAGTACAATATATAACTGTAGTTTGTTGAAGAGATGATGGTGAGAGAGTGCGTCAAAAGCGTCATATTAATCCGTCAGGGCTGTTCCTATACAAAAGTTTCCTCTTGGGACGTTACGCCATTCTTCTGTTGACTTCCAGTATAGAAAAGGTTTATTGTTGCAAACTGAGTAATAAAACGTTTCAAGTTTGTGTTTTAATGGACGCTTGCAAGTATGCTAAGGTGTCTGTAGTTTTCTTTTAGTAATACAGGTTTTTTCTTTTCAGTTGTATTTTAAGTCTTTCTCTTTTACTGTAGAAAAATTTATTTTTCAATTATTTCCATTCTAAATTTGTCAATGTGATCCTAAACATATAGGTAGGAAGATTATTTATGTCAATTATTAAAAAATGCTATTATTAATGGTATGTTTGAAGATGGATATCACGCATCAACTCCTATCCTTACAAGAATAATTTACAAAATACTATCAAATAAAATATTCCCAACAGCATAGAGGAAAAGTACTCTGACACCAATATAAAAAAGTGACCTTCCCAAAACTGACAACTGCAGCGAAATGAACCTGTCCAACCATTTATGAAAACTTTTTTGGATATATTTATTTCCTGCGCTATATACAATGTTCAAAAGAAATGCTATCTTCTGTGCCAACTAAATTGGTTTTCAAAAGCAAATTCTTCCTTCTGATCATGTTTCAAATTTGAAAACTTTAATATATTACGAAATTAATTAGTGTTAGAGCAAAGACATGATTGTGTATCTGTTTTGTTGATTTCAAACAAGCCTTAGATTCGGTATAGCGACAAACCTTGATATATAAATTACTGGTAAGTGGTTTACCTGGCAATGCATCATCTGTACTTATTTCAATGAACGAAATGTCAACTACCGTGTTATAGCAGACCTGGGATATACCATGCTGTTTCATAGTAAACAAGATGAAACAAGTTTGTGTAATCAGTCTGACCCTTTTTAGATTCTATGTCTATTTACCAGAAACATACATTATTGTGATACTCTTGTATTATGATGCTTGTGTGGATGATTTAATTTTGACATCTGAATCTGTCAATGACTTTTGACTTCTGAATCTGTCAAAAAAGGTATTGAAACTACAAATAAGAACTTTTGGTAATATTTTCTTGGGGTATACAAACAAGTCAGTGCTTGAAAAGACAGACCTGAACTCTTTTAGACATCCAATCCCCATTGGATTAAAGATAGGGCAATGAAATATTGGACACACAAACTATTCAGAACCGCCATTATAAGCAAACGTCTGCTGCAAAATTATAACTATATTCTGATGATGAAGGTTGTTGCACTAAATATACAGGACAAGCTGAAGATGAAGAACATATATTTACCAGGTTATTGTACATAATTCCCTGAGCTGAGACATGAACTGTATTCAAAGTGAAGAATTATTGATGGTCAGTTTGACAAACTGGATGTTCATTATATCACATTGATGACCCTGGTGTAATTCAAGATCCTTTTTTTATACTTTATTAGTACCGCCTTTGAATTGTGGTTTCAGGCATCATGATTATGAATATAATTACAATTGGGTAAATTTTATAATCTGCAAGCCTGTGTGCGCCTGGAATAGGTTTGTCTCTTGTTGCTTTGCTATTGGTTAAAAATTGTTAAAATGTCACTATTTTAAGTGGACAACTAAAAAGGTTATACCTCATAATTACTTCATGCTAATAAATATTGTTCGGTAAAAGCGAGCCATAGACCGATCTGTACTAGCAGGTGTCAGTTTAACTCTTCGGTGAAATGTATCTCCATAGATTCTGCACGTGCAGTGGTATGCGAAACAAAAATAACAACTAGTTGTGATTGTCAACAGAAAAATGTTCACAAACGTGTTTACACCACGGACATGGGGCCATGTGACCAGGATACGTGTGCTTCCTTCAGTTTCCAGCCCAAAGCAAAAAGAAGACGACTCAAAGACCAGAGGGCGGAAGCAACAAGGTATGTGCTACATGAGTAATGTATTTATTTTGTGAAATAAGTACACTATTATCAGACTGCAGTAGTTCTTTGTTGGAAATTGTATAAAAAAAAGTTTATTTTTGAACATAACAGGCTTCATTGCACCGTTGGATATTTCACATTTACAGTATAATACTGACTTCGGAGTGATTAAATCAGCAGTCTGATTTTAAAAAGTAGGCCTGACCAAGGGC
The DNA here is from genome assembly GCA_964020975.1 of Hermodice carunculata. Lineage (NCBI taxonomy): Eukaryota > Metazoa > Annelida > Polychaeta > Eunicida > Amphinomidae > Hermodice > Hermodice carunculata. Next base: position 54,626,413 of record OZ026612.1, read on the forward strand.
ATTGATACATGGAACAGAGGTAGCCTGTGGCTGTAATTTAAAATCTGTTGGTGACACGGGTGTGAAACGCCACATGATGAATGATGTTTAAAGGCCACAGAGTAAGAATTGAGAGAGAAGCCTGGAACACCATAAGCATAGTTTGACGAAATATTGAGACGATGTGCCTCCCCACCCCCCGCCGCCCGCCTACCAATAACTGGTGGCGCGCTTTGGGTGGATACGACTGCCGGGACAGTTGTATTATAGTTTGTAACCTTGGTATTTAGCTTCTGATACAAATGAATAAGGAAACAGTTATATTTGCTTATTGTAGCCCACAACATGGGCTTACATGTCCTATCCATTATTGAGCAGTACATGATGGGCAGCCTTTCCATCAACTCTAACATCAATACTGGTGCTTACTGTGAAAGTTACATATAGCTCAGAAAGACCTGACCATATTCAAAATTTCAACCCAAAAATCAGAGCAAAGGTACTACAAAAGCAAAACACAAATATTCAAAAGCTACCAAGTAGGTCAAGTTTATCTTCCAGCACCAAAGTAAAGAATCTATTTTTTGTCCGACCCGAGACAGGCAGTCACCCATAAAAGGCAAATAATTTCGTTAACTACAGACTTTAATTTCTTCCAAAGCATACGGCCTAACTACCTAAAACTCAAAATGTGTCAGTCGCGCCAAAGATAAAAAGGGACATGGTGAGTCTGCCACGTTTTGGTTCTCTTGACATATCAGTCCGCTGAGTTGACAGCAAAAAAGAAAGGATGCCTACATCGTTTCGTGATTTCAATGAATCGGGAACATTATAAAAAGCTCTACCTCCACTATAACTATGATTCGGAGAATACAGCCCACAACACACCATAGTCAATGAAGTATTAATCAAAATTACCGTATATGTAGCGTTAAAACAATGATGTTTTCGTATATCACGATAGTTGAATCTGTGTTCATATTTCATACTTGTAAGACGGTTTTTGTGAGACCATCGGATATAAACTTTTCATCTTGCCGATAATTTACTTATACTGATACAGATTTAAACTGTCTGATGTGGAACCCTTTCCCATAAAATGCTTTTATATATGTTGAGAAGGCAGAGGGCATTTTTGTTTTTGTTTTGGTGTTTACGTTTCATATGAGCGTTCATTGAAAAATGGTGTCTACCAGGGTCCACATGGGAACAACATGTCTATATTATCCTTATAAATGGTATAGTTCTGAATTTTTTTGTACAAAGTTTGAAATTTTGCTGGTCATACCATTCATTCCGCAACAGCCAACTCAAGTGGAAATGGGTTTGCATAGCACATTTCATGTTCAAATGTCGGGGGGTTTTCTTTATATCTTGTTATTGAACCATCATAGCAATATTGTATCAAAATACAGCATCAAATACTGAAAGCACTGTGGTCAAACGGTTACGGGCCTCGTTTTCTGTGCAAGGGTTATGGGGTCAACTCCTGGCCTATCCAAAGGACTCTGTTTCTGGCTCTTAACCAACCCACGCGAGCGGTTACGGATACCTGAGAGGGCAATGATACATATTTAGAGGTTATTCCATGGCTAAATCAGTATCCTACCCGGTACAGTTCCCCTGAGAGCCTGTATACTATATAGGATAGAGCTCGAGGGGGAAACTGTACTGGCTAGGAGACTGATTTAGCCATGAAATGATCTTTGTATCCTAAATGTATCAACCATGATTAGACGAAAAAGGCAAGTGCAGCTTTTCCTGGGATTATGTAAGATGCTACATACCAATCTTGTAGCCAAAACGCACAATTTCTAGTTCATATTTTAGTGTAAGAAAAACCCACCTCCCCTTCAGGAAGAAATAGGCCCACACGACTCCCCTGTCACGTCATGCATCTTGTGCGGCACGCACCCTTGCAACGTGAGTGACGTCATGGCGCATAACGTCATTAGAGTCACTGTTTGCGCAAATGTAGAACGTGAGGGATATACTGACTTTCAATGTTATTTTAATAAGGTGATTGTATTTCCCTTGGGAAGATACTGGTTGTTGCTAGTGTAACATTATCCATGTGTTCAAATTGGACAGTTTCAGTATCCTCCCTTATTTGGGTGTCGGTATGTCCCCTGAAAGATACTGTATGCTACAGGACTAAAATTGCAGTATAAGGGCAATTCTAACACTACATTTAGGATAATCCGATGTAACAAATGATATGCACTGAGCGCCCGTCTGATAAGTGGCTGTATCCTCCCCAGGGGTACAAGAAAGTAGTCGGCATGCATAGACCAAACGACCAAGAGGTCAGATGCTGAGTGTTCGTCGTGTGAGCGGGTGTTGCCTGGGATAAAACGAAAATAAGCAACTTCTTGGGGAGGGGGGGGGGGGTTGCGTCAAGGTGTAAATATTGTCTAACCAATTATCCAAGTTACACCTCAATAGCAAGTGTTACCCGCTAGTTTATCCATCCAATATGTTCACTTCTTATGCAATATTATTTTTGGTTGTTAAATGCAACGTGCTTTTCGACATACTCAAACATTTGATTCTTTCTTTGAACTCCAAGAAGTTTGGCTATGTCTCAGTCATTTTTACCTATCGACTATGAAAAGCAACGGGAATTGTAAAAGCCTGCGTTTGTACGTATATTCATCCGTCCGTGTGTCTTTAATTTATTGAGCGATGGATTCAGGAACCCTATAAACTGCGATCACTTTACTTTTACCTTTGACCTCCCTTGTAGCACTCTACGCCCAAAGACTATGAACTCAATTTCAATATGATCAGGCTCAATTCTCTTTGAAATGCTTGTGCACCGTGTCTGGAGAGGCAGATCGGGTACAAGCACAAAACGTGAAAAGTTGATCACCCTTGTAAAAGCCTAACCCAACTTCAAATAACAATGGTCCTTGACCAAAATTCAAGGTCACCAGACACAATTCTATTTGAATTTCTTGCAGGCCAGATATGAAGCACAACATAAACTAGGATCACAAACCTTTTACATTTGATCACCCTTGTAACGGTGTACAAATTCTTGCGGATGATACCTGGAGATTCAAATAAGCTGGGGTCACAACGTTTTACAGTTTATCACCCTTAAAAAAATTCAACGCACCTCAAAAATCTGATAAGCTGGGATCAGATTTTCACAACTTATAACCCTTGAAAGAGACTGGGTCAACTTGAAACGATGGTGGCCTTGACCCAGTTTTAAATGTCAAATTTCTTTACATTTTTTGCGTACAATAATTGAAGGACGAGATAAGCTAGGATCACAAAATTACTTATTCACCTTTTGAGAATGTCCATGCCTTTGACTTATGTTCGGGCCATTGTCTTTGTGTTTTAGCGTAATATCTTGAAAAATGGCGTGAGTTGTAAAGCACGAGCCGTTATGCCACAATAAATGTCTTTTCCTACATTCATAAGCTTATCCAGTGAATGGACACAATCTTCTGTTTTGGTTTCAAAATCGTTTAACAGAGATACTTTGATGAAACAAGTGTTGCAGTGTTTCTGTTTCAGTTTCAAAGAAGGAATATAAGTTATTTCCGCCTTTTTTTCTCCTTTGAGGTGGAAACGCTGTCTGAGACGTAGACCTACTGAGTTGAGTGACTATGCCACAGTTTGAGAAATTGTGTGAAGTCTTTATTGAGAAGACTCTTAGATTTTATGTGAAGTTAACGGATTGTTTCTCGAAGGCTTCTCTTCAAAACAAAGAAGTGGACCTGGGTCTATTTGGTCAGGTTGAATGATTCAGAAGCGAAGAGAACCTTCACAACACAAACCCACAGTCACATTTGCTTGATTTGAACCTTCCCACGGCGAGGAGTAGGACATGGTCCTTACGACGAGGATTAAGTGTTCTTTAAAAACTTCAAGCCCTTCTTATCACTATTGTTTGGTGAAGTATACTTATATATGTGGTACGTACATATATACAGCTTTTTCCCTGATCTTGAAAATTAGCCTCGCTGAATTCAGTTAATTAGGTACCCAGAGAGAAAGAGCACTTAGTATTAATAAGAATGGTATGATTTATTTAGTAAGTCTGCATGTACATATTATATAAGCTAAGGGAGTATTAGAACTGCAGTCTGGATATCACAAAGAAGGTCCAATCAAGCCAAAGGTAATGCACATTTTATTTGACAATACTATACTCTGATCTTCCGAATAACCAAGTGCCTTGTTGGAAACTCATTCGCGCATCCACAGCACGACAACTTGTAAATAATTTCAAAACTGCCAAGCAAACGATTGAAAACATATCATCACATGTGATTTGTCTTGGGTAGATAAAGGGCTTTTACATTTTTAATGTAGTCAGTGCAATAACGAAGACACAAAGGCCATCTCATGAAGCGTCCTTACAATTACAGCTACGCCACTCTCAGTTCTTCTAATCGTGACTAAAACGTCAAACTTTAACAGTTTACATTATATACCGTTAATGGAAGTTTTTAAAAGCTGTTGTTGGGAACGGGCTCAACAGGCTTGTAACATGCTATATTTTACATCCCTTCATAAAATGCTTGACAGACTCACATAAACCAACACATTCATTTTGTAAGTAAACTTCTGTTTCAATTTGAAGCACATGGTAAAGACCTCAGTGAAAGATGGTCAATAGCCACAGAGGAGGCAATAGCTGAAAATATCTTCCTACGGAAGCTAAGTATTCCTGATCACACAGCTAACTTACATAACGTTCCAAAGATACAATGACTATGAATAAGGTTTTAACGTTTATGATTAGAATTATTTACTACCTTTATGCTAAATTATTGTACACTCGACGTCTCTGTGTCACTGTACACATTCCAATCATTTCATTGTCCCATTATATATATATATTTATATATATATATATATATATATATATATATATATATATATATATATATATATATATATATATATATATATATATATATATATATCACGACGGATTTTATTTTATTCATTAATCACTGCATCTTCGAGGGCTGAGTGGGTGAGAGTAACTCATCGATTTACCTTGAAAGAGATGAAATAAATATAATAAAATTCACATAAATGCCAAATATGTACAGGTTCTGTGATTAGACACATTTCAAGACATAACTTCTTCACTAAATCGGGCATCGCGTTTCACACGTTAAAACGAAAGACATATCTTATAGATAGAAATGTAAGCTTGCTTAACAATGTATTCAAACAAGGATGCATCTGTTTTTTGTTCGTTTTTTTTTCCTTTTTTTTGTAACCATTTTGTGTTCTGGAGGTAACTATTGGAAACTTAGCTGACATTTCTTTGTAAGACTTTGAATAAATCCTCTTTGCAATACAAGAGGTAAGGTAATGATCAACTGAATACTTGATGACGATAATGATGGTAATATTTGAATCTCCATGACCGTTGAAAAACTTAAAATGCCCAAAACATAGTTTATGGAATAAAATTTGGATATCCCTCACAGGTAAAAGCTTGTAGTAAATGGACCAAAAAAAGCTTAACCCATGGATGAAAATGAGAGTAATAATCACATGAAGTTGACGAAAAAGAAACACATAGAAAAATCGGGTAATCATAATTGTTGAAATGAAAGAAGAATAAATGCAGAGCCAAATTTTAATTAATGAAGACACTTTGAAGGGAAATGTAAAAATTGTTTTGCTTATTCTGTTTTATGATAGTAGATTCTTTAAGTAACATACAAATCCAAGAACAGTAACAACATTCACCATTATCCTTCCGTTGAACAATTGGACAGGACTGACCAATATCGTTCATGGACGCACTTGTTGTAGAATAACCTTGAATTAAAATCTAGCCAAGTGAAACATGTTTTAGGAAGGTGCTAAATACTAAGTATTTGGCAAAATGATGGAAACATGGCAACCTGTATGAAGAGTCAACATCTGAGTTTTCACTTGACAAGGCGAGACATTAACATAAAATGAAACAAATGTTTTGTTCTCATAATAATTGACAAAACCCAGTCAAATCGTGCATGACACGATTTAGATTCAAATGGCAATATGCTGTGTAGCAGGAAGTACAGGGCAAAAAATAGGTCTGAGGTGGCATGATGTTCTGCCATATTCATCCTTTAAGTCATTCCACTCTGATAGAGTCAACAGCTTTTCTTGGCGCGCTCTGGGCGCAATGCGCCCAGAGCGTGCCAAAGGAAACCGTTGACCATAGGCATATAATTTGGAATGGTCTTCCATGCAAGTTTAATCCAAAATTTTGAAAACTGATCCCTAAATTAGTAAAATACAGTCAGCAGACACCATTTAGATTTTAGCGGGAAAAAGGTTCATTAGGGTGGAATGAGTCAACTCTCTCATTGACATAGTCGATGTGTAAGGAATGGGCATAATGATGCTAAATTTATGTATTTTGATAACAGGACCTTTTAATATTGATATTTCAACTTGCATATAGCTACCGAACTAAGAAAGTAGAAACCATAAGAATGCTGCGGGCCAACAGTTTTTGCCTGCGCGCCTTTTGGCGCATTGTTCTCAGTCGGGACTAGGCACTGAATAAGGGAAGGCAAATTCGATTTCAATTTCTACAGGTGAAGGGCTATCAATATCAACTCTTTGGCAAGTTGCAGAATATATTATCAATTTATAAACCGGGTCTCAAATATTTACACCCATCGTTGTTCCTGAGATGAAATTACTAAAAATTGATAAGAGGACAAACAAAAGACGGCTTACCTTAGAAGGACTCTTGTGAATTTTTTTAATCATACACAATGAAGAAGACAAAAAGGGAGGCTTTTGTTTTTGTGCGTTTGAGCAAGGCCAGAAACTTTCGTTGAAACGGTGCTTGCGTTCATGATGGTCTTGCGTGACACGCAGGCGCAGTCACAGTATCCACGTCCTTAGCGTGAGGAAGCGTATTACTGTCGACATACCTGCTTCTATAATTATATATTATAGTCCATCATGTCACATTTTGATGTTGACACATATCGTTTAATTGTAGCCGTTCTTGCGGTGGTTCTATATTTGAGACAACGAATAATAATTGTCACAATTAATGCGTCGGCGATGAAGCTTAAGGGAGATGAGCTGAAATGAAAACAGATGATCATTTTATCTTCTCAGTATATCATCAAAAGTAATTTTAGCATAAAGCACAAAAAGTTATACTTGCCTTCCGACAACATCGTCTTGCGAGCTTCACAACACTGTAATTTGAACGTGGATTCAGTGATATGATGATGGACACCGTGCATAAACGTCAGAAGAATGCCCTCCTGTGTCACCAAGTGGAACTGAAATATTAGTGTCCGTCAGATTACAACTCAGGAAAGCAACTTGTCTCGTGTGCATTGAATTTTAATGCCTTAACTGGAACTCAGAAACTTGTGAGAAAGACTGAGAACTTTCATTTGATTTTCAGCATAGCTAACTAAAAACATTAAAATAGCATAGAAAAAAATGCACAATCAAAGCAGACTTCGAAATGTTACTTTCTTTTTATGGATTGCGAAGCTAAAACAGTATTAATGTGCCATCTTAAATTGAAGGGAAATGATAATATGCAATCGAAAAGGGCCTACAAAGTATTAGATAAGAATCATTATTTGCCTTCATGTTTACTTGTCGACTTTGTTGCTAATGTTCAGGTTTTTTTGTATCGGTTCTTATTCTTTTCCTCCATTGTTGAAATATGTGATGCCTCCCCGATCATGATCTTTACATATTGCTCCTCCTCCACAGATCCCCGATATTTTCCCTTATCCACGATATTTGTGCCAGGAAATGCCTGTTCGACTGGGCTCCTCCCGCATATTACCTACCCCCTCCCCCCCCCCACACACACCGCTCCCATGCATCGCCATTGATGGTTTCCTGATATTTCGCTTTTGCATGTATGGCTCTTGCTGGTTGTATTGCCTTTTTCCTTCCATTGCTCACATGTACTTTTTATTCTCCGCCATCGTTCCTGTGTGTTAATTATTCTGTCTGCCATACCCGGGCAGGAATAGGCCTTATGAAAATGAATGTACATTTGCATTAAAGCTTTCTGCTCTGTATACTAGTCATTGAAGTTTATTTTTACGTGACGCAGTTGTCACGAGCTGCTTGCTTCACACCTTACTTTTGCTGGTTTGACAATATTATTTGAACTTGTTGAATTGATAATATTCTTATTTGGATTCGTACCTGCGATAGAAAAGCAGATATACTGTGTCTAACCATAAAATTAGTATAACTAAATAATACATAGACAATGGTCTAAGGGCAGTCCCTTGGTATACCAAATACTGTAAGCGGAACGCCTCGTAAATCAAACAAAAAATGTGGCAATGTATGTCTTCCTTGTGGCGCATTAATAAATGATATGCTAGAGACAAAGATATCGATTCATTGCCTCTTATGATTATTCTAGACCATATTTTCATCACCGTAAAAGCATTAAATTAGGGAAGCGTAATCCTTGAGTCAAATGTGACACTGCAAAATGATGTGTTAAGCCTAGTTCCGCTAAAGGAATTACTGGGTAAAGAAGGAAAAGGTGCACACCCATGCTGATCCATTATACAAGACATTACCCATCCTTCCAGTTCATTTGCAATTGTACGTATCTGACCGTATAGGATGATGCTTACAGGTTAAAGAAAATTGTGCTGTGATAGAGTATATTTCGTAAGCATGGAATCAGCCTTCAACACCCCAGACGGTGATCTACTTAGACTCCAGCGTATAAAAGCTCGCGACCCAAGATTTTTCAACAGCACCTGTAAGTAAAACTGGAGTTGGTCAATTACTTATGTAATAACACTTTATGTCTTCGTACATTTGGAGCTACATTTTCCATTTTGCTTGTAGTGTACCTCGCTGAAAAAAAATCACAATTCATGATAACTCAGCCATAACTTTTAAAGAGCCCTGCTTGGTAGCAATTTACAAGGGGTAAATCATGTATATCTTAAGTATAGTTGTATATGTCAATAGATGGAGATATTTGACTCTTGATTAACAATGACCAAAAACGTTTAAACAGGTTTGATAATGAGGGTTCATTCACTGCGCCATTTGTGAATTAGCTAGCTTTCATTACGGATACCAAGTTTGTTGCCAGTGTGGAACGCCACATGCACATGGGAATAACATCCGGTCTTTAGGCTATACGTAAAGTGTAAAATTGATTACCACTAGGTACAGAGAAATACCTACCCCTTTTTGTAAGCACGAAACTAGACTAAGCAAAATAAACAATACATCGCAAGAAAAATTAGCATACCATTAAAGCATGTAAGAATAGATCACAACATGTTCTTTTTGGACTCCTGGGTATAGAAAAATTCGGTATTTTTTCTGGCATCAAAATCTGGAGTCTCGATCTCATGCCCGCTAAGTGGGTATTGTAGACCATCTATTCTTATTTAAGATATTAATCGTGAAAAATAGTTAAGTTTCATGGACTTTAACACTCTTATATATTTAAGTGTTTTGTGACAATGGACACGTACATATATGTAACTGTCCCCAGAATAACAAACATCCTCATAATGGTTATAAATAATAACAGTATGTAAAAACCCGTAAGAAGTCACTGTCAGGGGTATTGTTTATGTACCAACTACTTCATGACAATTTTATGACTAATAGAAAGACGTTTTGTCATCTGGTTTAACAGCTGACACCTCGATGGTGGTCTGTTGCCTGTGAACAGAGTTGTGCCGCTAATGTTTGTATTGGCATGTATGTCTGTGGCGCGATGTCAAACCTGCGCCTTGTTGAAATAAGTAGCAAGGAGGAGACTAGTCTCCTTGGGGCAGAGAGTTAGCTTTTGTGTCTACATTTCCTTGCAAGTTGTTGATTGTATGATTGAACATTTCTTTGAAGTCCTCAAGTGTTTTTGGAAATTTTGATACAACTACTAGCCTTTAACATTTCTGTAAAGCTTCTGTACCTTGCAGTTTTTAGTCATATTGTTGAGAGACAAACTGGCTAGCAAAATAAATAGCTTTGAACGGAAAAGTGATTGATATGTTTCTTTTTTTCGGTAATAATCAGACAAATTATATTGCTTTGTTTAAAATTCAAAGCTGTTTTGGGACACGCTCCCGGAGGAAAATATCTCACGTTGTCTATTCATTGCAAGATCCCAGACAAATAGTTTGTGATGTTTCTGAGGAATTTATAAGTATGATAAGACAGAGAAGAATGCGGCCGTATTGGGGTGGCCTTTTAACTATGATATACGTATTTTAAGATATCTTGAAATGAATGTCTATAACTAAACATGTATATAAGATATCTTAGATTTGAATTTAGGATGTGCCCATATTTTGTACACTTCGAAAGATCCCTTGTATTTATTTTAAGGCATTCAACTCTATGAAGGATATCTTTGAAAAGTATTGTTTCAAAATATCGTTAATTGTATTAACATATGTCAATTTCCATTCAAGATATATTGAAGTCAATTTAAGATATCTTGAACTCAAATTAAGATATGTTAAATAAAACTAAGACATCTGTTAAGAAGATGAATCATTCATAAGATAAATAGCTTAACTCTACCATACAAGGGTCATCGACAATTTTCCGTTACAAAATAATAGCTACTCCGTTGGTTTTTGAGCCATTCGGACAGCCTCGTTATCTCAAGTCCCTCATAAATGTCAATGTATTGCAATTTTATGAAGTATGAATGATATGAGCAATATGCTGGAGATGGCTTTTGTAATCATAGAGGTGGTGTGTAGCAGAAATATACACGCCATGTTCAATTATCAAGTTTTCAGTGTCGTGCAGATTACGCCTGATCTGCATTCTGAACTGCACCATTATATGCTGGGACCATGCGTGCTCACCCTATTTTGTTTACCCAAGGAGCCTTAAAAACAGAGAAAACCTCGTTCAGCCACAATTGTGTCGTTGGGCTTCTTTTCATTTCATTTGTGTTGGCCCATGTAATTAAAAATATATTATGTTTTTACCTTTTTGTCCAGAACCACTTCCTTGTAGTCATGACCCCTTTCCGCAGTTCGAACTCTTCACTCTCGATAAGCTAACCTGTCACTGTCTAACCTATATACATATGGGAGTACTATTGTCCATATTGCACACTTTCTTCCGTACAATTTTGACATGGGCTGTATTAGCCCAAATAAGTTAAAGGGTCTTCAGCGGGTAATACTCAGAGCATGTTTCGCAGCCTATACCCCTGTATGTCTCTCTGAGTAGCGGTTCCTTGTCTAAGCTAAATATTCAGTAAAGCCAACCCACATAATAATGAATAAATATGAACGTGGCAAATGATGAATGGGCTAAATACGTGAGGTTTTGCTTATAAATGCAAAGCTTCATTATATAAGAAGAATACCTGTCAAACAAAACATAATTACTAGATTTCTATAGTACAGGTTCAGATAAGAACAATTTGACTTACGTCTGAACCAGTGTGTACCCTTTCTAGCTGGATAGCTTATCCTAGTTAAACCACCTGCTAGTGTATAACTGAAGTAGAAACAAACTGGGGCATTTTATTCAGCCCCAGTGATTGTAAAATAAAGAGTTGTAGTTAGATCACCTGTACAAACCAAAGGAAATCCTAAGAAGTACTGCAGCAATGGAAATCCTGCACCAGAAATGTAAAACAAACTCCATGAAGACACCTACTCCTCACTTTCAAAGTTTCCAAACAATTAAACTTTATTACACTGCCAACCCTGAGTCAATATTTCATCGTAATGTGTCAGGTTTGTGACATTTGAGAAAACACTGTCAATTTTGATTTTTTTTTTTTTTAATATTGAGTAGTGCATTTAGGCATGTCAGAAAAGAATGAAAGTCATTAACATTCATGTCAAAAACATGTTATCAAAATATAAGTTTTCTAAACACGATTTTAAGTACAATTTTGCGGCCGGACGTAGTGGTCCATCGGTTTTGCACAGTACAGTAGTTATGTCTGTGTGCCAAAACCGACATATTATATTTCTAGGAACTCTTTCTTTCTTCTTTCTTTCTTTCTTTACTGGCAAATTTGTCTGATATTTCATTTGAAAAGTATTACATGTAGAAACTCTAAACTTGGCACAATTATGATTTTACAGATGAAGTCTTTTTATAATGAGAGGTCGTGTTTTTCAAAATTGTGCAAACGAGGGCTAATTAAAGGTTTAAATATTCAATATCTTATATACAGTAGCAGATGTGGTTCCGAGTGTATAGGAGTTCAATCATAGGAAGGCAAAGGTCATGTCAAGGTCAAAGGCCTATTTTAGGTCAAAATGTCATTTTAAAGTCAAGGTCCACTTCAGGTACAGGTCATCTCAAGGTCAAAGGTCATTTCAAGGTTAAAGGCCAGTTTCGATGGTGGCTTTATTCTAGCCATAACCTGGTCAATTTGTATCCAATTTTGAATATGTTGGGCTCCAATTGTTGCTATTGTAACACTGCATATTTTGAAACTTACATGTGACTCGCTTAAGGTAAAAGGTCAAAGTCATTTGGACCTTTGAAAGTTTCACACAGCCATAACTAGGCCAATTTCCATTCAATTCTAATCATATTGGACTTAAATTGTGGGTATGGTAACACTGACCATTTTTGCAATTCTCATATGACCTGTAAAGGTCAAAGGTCAAAAGTCAAGTTCATTTTTACTTTGAAAATTTTCATCCAGCCATAAGCTTAATGGAATGCGAAGTACCAAAAGACAAAAGTTGTGCCATTTGATATTTACAACTTTCGAAGGCACACATACAGATTTGCTTTGAAGTAAATCTTCTTTTCTAGTTAAATGTCTCTTTTCTGTGATCCATAGGTATATATGAGTTTTAAATCCCACTGTTGATATTTTGAAGTAAAAGTCGTATATTCTTGTTGCGAAAGTATATCACTTTTCTTGTGTAAGATGCATGTGATTATTTTGTGACTTTTGCATCCAATGGACCCTGAATAGTACAAGTGAGAAGGAATATTATGATCATACAAAACCATATTGTGTAACCAATTAGGGGTCACTTGAATGATAATTAAGCCCTTTGCAATTTTACTCCACATCCTATCCTCTTCTGTGCAGACATTCTTCCCGCCAAAAACCACTCCTGTGTGACGATCATAATGTTCCAAGACAATGTTTGTAAACATGACAGTTGGCGGGATCATGCAGCAGATGTGCACGAGAAATGTCTTTGTGGACGTGCATAATATAAACATGAAATATAAAAAAGACAAAATTAGTTTACAAACAATACAAAGTGCAATATGGATAGTCCCTGCACAAGTTGTTCCTCCTTCTATGCAGGCGTCTTGGTTTGCCATGGATCAAGCTGTCGAGAGAGCAAAACATTATCCATAGTTTGTCTGGAAAAAATTATTTGAGCTCACACAAAGGGAACATTCTTGCACATAGACACAATAATGTTTCCTCCATACTTGGTGGCCAACTTGGAACATATCCGTAATGCAATTTAAGATATCTTCAAAATAAAAAAAAATTAAAAACCTTATTGCAATTTCAGATATTGTAAATACATATGTGATATTGCATATTTCTTGAAATATGTATTTTATAATAAAACGACCCCATTCGATCAAAAAAGTGTCTCCTGCAAGCACAAAACAGCAAAAGTATATTGCAGATATTTTTCTAAAAGGAATGAAAAATCACAAAAACTGGTAGAATAATGAGTATTTATTATTTATCTGGCAAAGTATGGGAACCGTCTTGAATATTTTTACTAAGTCAAGAACATTTAAAACTCATTTTTATTAAATATTTAAGTAACAAGTAAGATATTGTGATAATATCTCCACCTAGTACATCAGTAAATCACATTCGTTTGCTCATTGGTCCACTTGTATCGCGTACAGACCCATTTAATATCAAATTAGACACTTTCAGAGCTATTTTGATCACATTGCGCTGTATCACGCGTTTGCTTTTGTCTGTGAAGGAACTCTGACCAAGAAAAAATTACCAAAACATGTTCCCAGTATGATTGGGTTACAATCGCAAACAAAATTTCAGAAGTAGACGTTCAGTCCGGCAAGCAAGTTGCACAAAAAATTTTGCTGACATTACCAACCATTAATTAAAAGAACTGATGCAAAACAAGGCCTAACATTCTGTTAGAAACTCAGTTAAACAGGGAGTACTACTATCTTGTATTTGTGTCTTTTTGCCCAGAACCACTTCCTAGTAGTCAATAACCTATTCCGCAGTCCGAACTCTTTACTCTCCATAAGCTAACCTGTCCCTGTCTAACCTATATACATATGGAATTACTATTGTCCATATTGCACACGTTCCTCTGTAAAATTTTGACATAGGCTATATCAGCCCAAATACATTATACATATGTTTTTTTCAGATCAATGACTTTGGTTATCTTTGAATAGAACATATCGATACAAAGAATGTGTAATGCTTGATAAGACGATTGTAACACTTTTGTTCCGACAATATGAGGTTTTATGAAGCAAAGAATATATCGACAGACGCCAAGGGCACAAGTTTCGCACTGGCTTTCTTCGCTCCATAAACCTCGTATTGTTCTCATAAGAGTGACAGTTTGTTGAACAATAACGCACGTTCCATTACAGCTATTTAGGTGCATATCTAAGAGAATTGCCGGACATACATATTTCAACTGTTTAGCCGTGTATACAATCCGTCCGTATACTACATATTAAAAATTTAAACTGATTAAACAATAAAAAAGCGCTTCCATTTTGTTTAACTCAAATTGGTTTGCATTAAACAGTATCGATATTAAATGCCACAAAGGCCTAAACAATTGAAAATTTGTCATTTGAACAAATTTTTATTTTACGCTGACTTTTGTTTAATACTTTGGGCTCAATTCGCCTACAATGTGCAGGGTGAAAATTGTCGTCCGCTCTTATGTTTTTTTTGTTTGTTAAATTTTGCACTGAAAACCTGTTGAGTAGTGAATGAAAATTTATCATCGATTTATGCTGATGATACACAAATTGAATATGCATGCGATCCAAAGCAGCATGAAATACTAGCTTAAACAATAAATACCGACTTACTCAAGTTAAACGCCTATTTTGACGAAAATAGATTGACTATTGATGTGGACAAATGTCAATTCATGCGAATTGGTACTTATCAGATCTTGCATTAAATTCCCACCCTGAATAGATTATCAAAATGTGAAGCAGGTTGCTTCAGCTAAATACCTGGGAATGATAGTTGATGAAAACGTCAACTGAAATCTGCATATAGACAATATGGTTACAAAAAATTCAGCAAAAAATAGCAATACTCCGATGCTTTTGAAAAACATGGTACCAGTTGACACACTAAAGCTTCTTTACAATGCAATAGTTCAACCACACTTTGATTATTGTGACATGGTATTTGACACTGCATCCAAATAAAATCTGTCTAGGCTTCAGAAACTAAAAAATAAAGCAGCTCATCTTATAAAACTAGCAATCTGAAATGTTTGGCAACTTTGGATAGCTATCACTCCATAATTTTCGTGAAATTCACAAGTGCACCATGTTATACAAGTGCATGAATCACGTTACGCCAAAATACCTGTATGACAAATTTCAACGCAGTGGGGCACTTTACCAATTTAACACCAGGCATGCAAGTAGTATGAGACCAAGAAAAGTAAAAACAGAAAACTACAATTAGACTGCAACAATTTATCCATATCATAAGTGACCCGATCAGAGTGTTGCTTTCCGTTCCTCTGAGCCTGCTAAGAGTTTAACAGTATGTGGCAAAAGGTTATAGCCTCACTGAAAATATTAAAGACAGTTCATCTGTTGGTACCTTCAAATCAGATATTTTAAAACACTGTTTTTAAAACTAAAATTTCAATTTTAAACTATTGCAAACATGACTATTTAGACACAGGAGGGATTAATTATTTATTATTTAACATGTGATTAAATGAACAATTATATTAATTCCCACTTCGTCCTTTTAAAATGTAGCGTGAACGTTTCGCAGCAGTAGTGGTTACCTTGTCAGGTACATTCACCGCATTAATGGTTGGCGGAATATATATATATATATATATATATATATATATATATATATATATATATATATATATATATATATATATATATATATATATATATATATATATATATATATATATATATATATAATTATACATATATATATACGTGTGTGTGGGCGGGCGGGGCGGCTACCTCTTTAGGTACAATCATCACATTTAATGTTTATGGAATAAGTATATTTTATGTTATGCTAGATTTGGACCTTTCAGGGTGGCGGCGGTAGTGGCTACTTCGTCAGGTTCAATCACCAATAGTCATGTTTTCTATTCCATTGTTTTTACATGCTGTCTCATAATTTTTGTGCATTTTATTTATTGACCTATGTATGTCTACAACATGTTTGGGAAGATTAAGTATCCTGGTAATTTAAAATAATAAGCGGAGGTTTGTAATAAAATAATTCCAACCACATCTAATAAAAACAATAAGCTGACGAGTGAAAAGTGTCTCTTTAATTCTATCGGACTCATGTACTGAGTATTAGGGAGATTAAACCAACTTAAGAAACGGCAAAGTTATGTTTGCATTTTAAAATCGACACATTTTGGAGTTTTTAGTATCATATATGTGTGTTTTATTTATTCTATGAGATATGTAAAGCAAATCAATTGGAAGTTGGTTGAAGTGTTAATATATCTACAATAAAAACTAATTTTAGAAATAACGTCAGTTTTTATGCAGTTTGAGAGCCTTAAGAAGCGATTGGTTTCTGCATTAATTTGTTATAAGAGACCACTCAAACACTATCTTTTTCAACTTAGAAACGGCAAAATATTTGTAGCCACACAAGGACATTCAGTTATAGATATAAGAAATTCTTGTAAAGTTATAAATAATAATTGTATTGCTAGATTGCATTTGGTCAATTCGTTTAATACGCCCAAATGCTTTGAAAGGATTATGAATGTTTTATCGATGTACGAGTTCCTGTTTTACGATCCAATGAACACCATGTGCGTCAAAGAAACCTCAGATAACTCAGTATCAATTGACTATTTTAAAAAATAATTATTTATAATAATGATTGTTGAAATTTGTGAAATTTGAGAAAACTAATCTGCAATATCAGTCCACATAAGAGAGCTCTTGTGACAACGATAATTTTTATCATGGAGCTAATAGTGTAGATTTATGGTTCAATTCCACAAGTTCATACTTTTCAGTGTTCAGTACCGTGGCAATGTACAACACAACATTAATCGCAAAGCCCCATCACAAATCTTTGGAGCACTATACAAATAGACCTAGTAAAAAGAATGTTATATAATATTTTATATAATTTAGTGAGTTCTTATTTTATTGACACAGTGATTGATTTACAGCGAAAACTACCCCTCACATAATACTCGCATTTTGGGGGGAGAGGAGGAACTCTGAAGCAAGTCATATATATATATATATATATATATATATATATATATATATATATATATATATATATATATATATATATATATATATATATATATATATATATACATATATATATATATATATACATATATATATATATATATATATATATATAATTATGTTTAAAAGGAAGTGTCATTTCAAGTTGAAGAAAGATAGGTCCACATTGTGCGAAGTCAGAGTACAGATAAGACGGTACTCTGACAATAGTCACTTTTTACGAAGTATCAAAACCCGAATATGGACCATCAAGATGCTGAAAAAATTGTACCAAAAACGACAAAATATTTGGACTCATATTTCTCTTATCAATGGGCACTTGCAGCTTCATTATCTTACTGCCCATTTGTAACATCGAAGTTACAAATGGACAGTACAAAGCATAGGCCTGTAGGATGAAAGACTATGGCATACTTTGTCTGAGTACATGTATCTTGTATGACCACTGTATGTCCTCTATGTTCATGATACCAAGATACGGATATATTTTCAATATTCCCTTTCATCCCGTTTTAATTGCAACCCACAGCCGGTAAAAATAACCACAACAACGTGTTTTATGGGTATATTATAAAACAAGATAGAATGCAAAGCAAGATGAGCAACTTATTTGGCAAACCAATTTCTTGGGGTACAATATAACAAGAAATGATCTACTGCAAAAACAAAAGGACTACGTCATCATTGCATTCATGAAACTTTCATCAATCAGTTCTGCAACTGTAGGCCTGTCTTGTCATCAGAACATGAATTATATCTAGAATATAAGTATCTCTGTCAAAATGTTAGGAATGTATTACCACCTGTGACATGATATCAGTAAAGCAGTGACACATCCGCTATCATACATGCAGGTAACATAGTTAGTATAAAGCCCTAACACCTTGTATAAATTACTAACTTCTACCCTTTGGTTCTTGATATCCCCAACGCAATTATCGGAACCTGAAAAAAGGCAAGTGATTCGTTACACTTAACTACTCCAGGTTACCAGAAACCAACCAATGCTCCAGGTAACCGATAACAATTTATCAGGATTTATCTATATCATAGGAAATTGTTCAGTAGTACCAGAAATTCTGATGAATTCGAGGTTCGTTCTTAATGTGTAGGAGGTTCTGATTGAAATATTTTTCTTCAAACTTTGCTTACGTTCAAGCTTCAGGCAAAAGACCGTTAATGTGGTCCAACATGTCTCTGTGATTATGAAAGAATTCGTGAAGGACAAATAATTTTATCTCAAGTGAATAAAGCAAACAACATTGCATCTTTTCGCGTTGTTACTTTTGACCTTTGGGTTTATAATCATATTCACCCCAACTATGTATACACCTAACACTCCTGGCATTACCATCGTAAAAATAATAATAATAATAATAATAATAATAATAATAATAATAATAATAATGATAATGATAATGATAATGATAATGATAATGATAATGATAATGATAATGATAATGATAATGATAATGATAATAATAATAATAATAATAATAATAATAATAATAATAAAATGATGATAATTATAATGATACTGTGCTCTATACACTTTTATTCTTTATCAGTCAGATATGACTTATACTTCTTCCGAAAAATCGTACAAACAAAACAAAATATACCACCAAAGGTGGGGAAATGGTGATAGCTTTCCGTCATTATCAAAAAAAAAACTGCGGGGCCATAAACCCCCACCTCCCACCCTCACCCTTTATCCATTAGTGCTGAAAGTGCTCTTTGAAAATTGGTAAAAGTGTTGAATCATTTCTTACAGGATATTTCCATAATATTGTAGAGTGGTTACTTTTGAGTTGCCATTTGCGGCGACGAGGTTTTTGTCCATAAAGAAATGTCTGGACTCTTTTGAAGGCGTGTCGGTGTGGTGTACTTAGTTGTGTGACTAACATGTGAAAAGTGAAATATTTGTTTTTGCACCAATTATAGTAGCCTCTGTAGCTTATCGAAAGGATGAGCAACATATATCTAAAACAGCAACGTGTCAAAGCTGAACAATGAGCGAAAAGGGTACCAATAGTGGATGGCTAGAGTATTTCTACAACATCACAATAATGACACCCTTGAACGGTCAGCCAAATCAGTGAGACATTCATTTCCGACACCCGCAAGGCGCGAAAGGCTTGTGACATCACAAACGCAGCACCGGTGGCTGACAGGGAAGACTCCAGCCATGCTAGCGAGCCATGGCTGTCAAGTGTCACTTGATTTAAACATATTTTATTCACTCTTTATCAACAGGATTAAAAACGCATGTAGAAGAATTCATTTTTGTCCCTTGTTCCCGCCCAGGATGAGCCGGCGTGTTGCTGTCAATTGTAGCAATACAAGTTCTACAGCTTGTTAACATTCCCCCAAAGCCCTGAAGTTACGGAGAGCGTGAGCCTGCACCGTCAACATTTACAGGGACAAGTGGCAAGGCCCTGGGAACCGATCTAACTAATGTAGCGAACACTTTGTGGGAAGTGACGTTTGCTGCAACTTTTGGTCCCTTTTCATGAATTGTACGGTCCTATATGCACATGAAAGATGCACCTGTTCAAGCCAATTTACTGCAATAGGCCTATAATTTTAAACAAAAGTTTTTGTATTGTGTTATATGTTAAAACTAGACATGGCTTTTTTGACCCTATGGACCTTAACACATGCGTTTTGGACTCTTTTGGGTAAAGACGAACTATAAATTATATGATTCAGCTATACATACCAAGGAACATTGCCTTTGGTCGGAACTGACTTGGATTTGTTTCATTAGGACTACGTTTTGAATATGGTAATGACACTGTCTAATTTGATTTGTCAAATATAATGATGTTTAGGATGGGTTTAGCGAGGAAAAAAGCTGCTGCTGTTGCTAAATACGGTCCCATCGCTGGCCAATGGAAGGATTCATGAAACTGGCCAAATTACATTACACATAAAACAAGGAACAGTGATTCATTGTTTTTTCCAGTATTTACACATTAATCTTAAGTATGAGTCTGATTTCAAAGCTTGCATAACAACGAAATATAGGTCAAGTAATTCCACGACTGTTACAATGTATCACATAATTATCAATACGGTTTATGCATAAGTTCACAAAGCGGGGAAACCCCAGCTAAGATTCCGATGTCAGAGCCAGGCGCGCATAGGTTCCTGGGTAATTTGCGGGCCACTCAGTCTTACCGTACAGAGGCACAGGCTACAGCGCTAATGAATACAGCAAGTAACGAGGAGAGAAACACGGACCATGATTTCTTCAAAAAACCAAAATCTAGGGTGGCTGAAAAAGTATTTGAAAGACAAAGGAATATCAGTTGATGGAAGGAATAAAGCGGCACTTAGTTTTTTTATATTTGTCAGTTTGACGTTTCTTCCTGCCAATCATGGTATCAACATTACAGCCCACCACACAACAATCAGTGGTGCTTTACCATGATAATTCGCCTTGTCACTCAACGTTCTAACTATCAATGCTTTCCGTACTCCCTCCGCCAACGATCCACAATGGTAAACCTCTATACACCTCCTTTATTTGGTCCATTTCCTGCTTTTCTGTTCATGTTGACACGAACAAGGTAGTGTCCGCCATCATGCATTACAGTGACCACTTTTAAGAAGGTGCACAGCGCGCCATCTGGTGGCAAAAAATTAGCCCGCATGCCTCGCTTTCGTAATAGGACAACTGCCGGGGTTTTCCCGCTTGGTGAACTTATGCATAGACCGTATTGAATGTCACAGTGAAAACGCTAGTCTAGACTGTTGTTACAAAGTAACATTGTAATAAAACTTTAGTGTGTTTAACCATTTTGATTCAATTGATGGAAAAAATGGGTGGAAAACATGGACAAACAAGGACCGATCTTGTTCCATAGCCAGGTCTAGGGTTGAATAGTCTATAACAGGTTGAGTTAGCTGGCCACTGTTATGTGTACGTCCACTAGGGGGTTTTCACCAGCAGCCACATTGAATGAGGGCTTATGGGATCGTGTATATCTACTGTATATTGCGAGGTGTTTAATCCCATACCCAAATAACATTTGTTTGTGTAGCTACCACATCCACGCCTCACCTACGCAGATACCAAGACCAGTGGGCGGCTGGCCTTTCATCTATTTTAGTCATGTGCATGCGTTTGTGACAGTCCACGGCCAGTTCTTAATAATCGGGTGTACAAAATTCTAACTAAAAAAGCCTTTGTCGTTCATATGGAACCAGAAAATAAGTCAGTCACAGGAAAATATTTACCATTGTTACATAATGGATACGATCTGAAATAAAGAATATCATAAACACGTGTACTGCTGACAATGTATACAGAAAAGTAAATTACTGCCCTCCAAGGGTCGCGAGGTTACTGCTGGGTAGGAGTTATAGTGACATTGAAGGCTATATTCATAAATGCAAACTTATATTTAATCATCCATAGACCATACATGTGGGAAGGGAAAATTAACTGTTTATTTAGAGTTTTAACCTATATACCGTAGGCGTAGAACGCAGCTGTTTCCGTGAATGCTAGAATTTGAAACACTTGTATAAGACCTGGCCCATCCTGACGCAAATTCCAATTTATTGCATTCATGCTTGTTTATGTTAAATGGAATCTTGTTTTTTTTATTGAAAATATATCTTTTGCTACGAATTATCATTGCTCAGACGGCAAGTTGGGATTATCTGGCTGTTCCACCGCTGCACTCCCTGCAATACTGGTGACGGAAGGGTTTTGGGCATCCCCTCATGTGTGTAAACCTGAATGATCTTTTCCTCTGCTGCTTCGGCTTTTCTTATTAACTTTTCTTCATCATCACCAGACCACGTACATAAAAAACTCAATTCATACTCTCCAGAATCACTATGCTCTGTTGTATCTGGCATAACTCTTGGCTAACTGAAGGCACTCTGGCTTATAACACACACACCATGGCCAGAGGGTTGCGTTTGTGACGTCAGTAATACTGTTCCACATTGGGCCATGATCAGAGAAAAATTCGCGCGCTTTCCTGTGGCAAATGTGACGCACTTTTGGATCTAAAAAACACTATTCGAAAATGAAATTTAACATTTTGGTTTTCGTATATTATTTCTAACGACGCTAAACAACTACTTTCTAATTGATGGTACCCATTCAATCAATAGGACCTTTAAAGCAGAGTCCATCAACTAGTTGATGCTAATTTTTAACAGCTAAGACGTGTGCTTTTGCCGCCAGGTGGCTAACTATGTATTCACATAGACTTTGGGCAGACTTGTACGCACAATTTTTATTAGCCCAGGAAGAGGGCAACACCTCTAGCAATGGTACTCAGCAAGGTCTGACTCACACAGAGAGATGACAAAGAGCTAACTGGAGAAGATGATAGGTGCATAGCAAATCAGTGTGTGTGTGTCTTCAAAGCGTATTGCTGCGTAATAGTCCATGACAAAGGAGTAGAAGTTGGAATCGCATCTTAATTTATTATAGCTTTGAAGTAATCTTGGAAGATTTAAAATTTCCAATGGTGCTACTGAGCGTAATCAAATTGCTACAACTTTTCTTTTAAATTCATTACGTGCGCAATGGCCAACAACCCCGTAGTAAAAGTTGGAATGACATCTCTATCTATTATAGTTTTGGAGATATTCAAGGATGATAATTTCGAATAAACTGCTAATTAGCGTAATTTAAGTTCCTACAACTTTTGTTTTAGATTCATTACATGCACAGTGGTCAATAACCCCCTAGCAGTTTTGAAGATATTCAAGATTTAAAGTTTCAGATGCTGCTAATTGGCATAATTTAAATTCTTACAACATTTGGTTTAAATCTATTAGATGCGCAATGGTCAATAACCCTCGAGTAAAAGTTGGAATGACACCTCTATCTATTATACTTTTGAAGATAATCAAGATTGAAAATTTCGAATGCTGCTAATCAGCATAATTTAAATTGCTTCAACTTTTGTTTTAGATTCATTACATGCGCAATGGTCCTAAAGCCCCTGGTACAAGTCGAAATAACATCTCTACCTTTAATAGTTTTGAAGATATTCAAGATTTAAAATTTCAAATGCTGCTAATTAGCATAATTTAAATTGCTACCATTTTTGTTTTAAATTCAATCGATGCGCAATGGTCAATAGCCCATCAGTAGAACTGGAATGACATCTCTATCTGCTATACTTTTTAAGATATTCAAGATTGAAAATTTCAAATGCCCCTAATTTGCATAATTTTTAAACATCTTTATTCCTCTGCATGAAAAAAACGGGCTCCTTGCATGGAGGTGCAATCATGCTAAGTTTGGAGCTGCTATGCATATTAGTGTCATAGAAAAGTGTCGGAGAAATTCACTGGTAAAGAGGAAAGAAAGAAAGAACTTCAGCAAAAACAGAAAAGTGTGTGTTGACACACACACACTTTCCTTATCACATGACCACTGGAAAAACACATTACATTTGGAGAGCCCGCCAACAAAGCAAAATGTGGTCAACTTTTTGTCTCTTCCTTTAAAACATTTGCAATATCTTCTGTGTTTTAGCATCCAAATGTCACAAAATTATATGCGAGAAGAGAGAAATAAAAATTCCGAGGAATCAAAAAAGGACCCCAAACCCTTGAATTGTACCCGCCCCCTTGTCGACATGGCAATGTGGTGATGTTAAGCTACTGCGCAATTTTTGCTTTAGACCACATCAGCAGCGCTCAATAAATGTGAGGGCAGTGTGACCGTCTCATATGAATAGATGATTGAGTTACTGAATACAGGAGACACAGAGTGGCATCTATGTGACAGACACTGTGCAGTATCTCTCCATTCAACATAGATATAGGATAATCGTTCTCAATAACATCTGAAAGAGACAATTACGTCAGAGCATCCATGGTTATTTTCAGCAACAAATATTGAGCAGCATTCTAAAGCGTAGTTTATATGTTTGGAAGATGATCTGAATACTTTTGGATAACAGGTTTGGTTGAAATCTCCAATGATCTGCAAGCGAGATATATTCACATCGCTGGCTTCCCAAACTGCGTGGTTTGTGGGTGTTTCCAATCCCAAAATTGACAAAGCGTGATCCAGGTAATTTTCTCTTGTTATATGGGAAATACTGTGGGGTTTTTTGCTTCCAATTTGGGTATTGACAGAGCGTGATCCAGGGAATTTCTTTCGTTCACACAGTCACGAGAGATACTTTATTTACTCTAAGCTGTTTGCTCCATTGCTATTCTGCCAATGGAACTAAGACAACGGATCTTTGACTTCCGGGATTTTATTTGATGTAAGAATATATCACTTGAGCATAGTCATGTTGATGCATGTTACCTTAATTTGGTATTCCGTTATGTACATATTGTAAATTCATTGGATTACCAAAAATCCTCAATGTCACGGGGTAGTACTCAGAACTAGTTGCTACGGAACTGTCTGCCAGTGGATCCAGGTGTCTCCAGTCAAAAAGAGTTGTTTTTTGATCGAAAATATGTTTAATAAAAATAACTCTGCACTCATGCATTTTTCGTGTGGTGGCACGACTATGGAGGGTTTTATCATAGTGTACATTTTTTAAATGTTTCTAAATAACACAAAGGCAATTCGAAAACGGACAAAGCCAATACGAGTAGCTATTGCATGGTAAAATTATGCAAAACAGCGAGACTCTTATTTCAGTACCAAATTTAATGAAGTTGCTTATACGTACAAAATATGCGACAGATTATTTAAATAGGTTTATTGGAAAATTACATAACTTTCAACTGTACAGAATATATATGCTTACTTGGGATTATTCAATCGATGTAACATCAATAAAAATTAGATTTTGTTATATTAACCAGTAAAATTACAGTACATACATGAAATAATAATTGAGAAAATCGAGAAATCAGTTTGTATCCATTGATGAAGTATAAAATCCTCTGGTTGCCTTGTGCACGTATCCAGACAGCTCACATAAAACACTCACACACACACAAACACACACACACACACACACACACACACACACACACACATACACACACACATACATACATACGTATATATATAATATATATATATATATATATATATATATATATATATATATATATATATATATATATATATATATTGCCTGTTTTGCTACTTAATTTTATCTTTTGACATCATTCTATTTAAATGTTCACCTTTCAGACATTTTAGGCTAGCTTATTTTCTGTTAGGTAAACCCCCAGGGGCTGCAGGTGGCAAGAAGCGGCCTACGACAGTTACAAGCTTGCCTAATTGTGCTTGATATCTGGTTAATATTTTCATTGCATTCTCTTGACATAAATTTAAACTAGAACAGACTGATTTTCCAACAGAAAATCAAATGTCTCCCTGTGGAACACTTACTTCTCTGAATAAGCTACAGGTGATAACAAATTACAAATGACCAAGTTTGCTTGAAAATTACAATCCTATTTTAGCTCTCACCTAGATACATTACTCTAGCAATTTTCATCAAGTTCTTCAAAACTTATTGCAGTGACACCAATTTCACATTAATGACCCTGTGACCTTGAGAATTCGCTAAAAGTCATCCAAATACAATCCCAACCTGTGTCTTGCCAAGATACATAATCCTACCAAGTTTCATCAAATTCCATCAAGTTCTTCATGACTTATCGCACGGAAACCAATTTCACATAAGTGACCTGTGACCTTAAAAATTAGGTCAAGGTCACCCAAATACAGTCCCAACCTAGGTCTTGCCTAGATACATAATCCTGCCAAGTTTCATCAAATTCTATCAAGTTCTTCATGACTTATCGAACCGAAACCAATTTCGCATAAGTGACCCTGTGACCTTGAGAATTAGCTCAAAGTCATCCAAATACAATCCCAACCTAGGTCTTGCCTAGATACAGAATCCTACCAAGTTTCATCAAATTCCATCACGTTCTTCAAGACTTATCGCACGGAAACCAATTTCACATAAGTGACCCTGTGACCTTGAAAATTAGGTTAAGGTCACCCAAATACAATCCCAGCTTACGTCTTGCCTAGATACATAATCCTACCAAGTTTCATCAAATTCCATCAAGTTCTTCATGACTTATCGCACGGAAACCAATTTCACATAAGTGACCCTGTGACCTTGAGAATTCGCTCCAGGTCACCCAAATACAATTCTAACCTAGGTCTTGCCAAGATACATAATCCCACTAAGTTTCATCAAATTCCATCAAGTTCTTCATGACTTACAGAACGGAAACCAATTTCACATAAGTGACACTGTGACCTTGAGAATTCGCTCACGGTCATCCAAATACAATCCCAACCTAGATCTTCCCTTGATACATAATCCTACCATGTTTCATCAAATTCCATCAAGTTCTTCATGACTTATCACATGGAAACCAATTTCACATAAGTGACCCTGTGACCTTGAGAATTCGCTCACGGTCATCCAAATACAATCTCAACCTAGGTCTTGCATAGATATATAATCCTACCAAGATCATCAAATTCCATCAAGTTCTTCATGACTTATCGCATGGAAACCAATTTCACATAAGTGACCCCGTGACCTTGAAAATTAGGTCAAGGTCACCCAAATACAATCCCAACCTGTGTCTTGCCAAGATACATAATCCTACCAAGTTTCATCAAATTCCATCACATTCTTCATGACTAATTGCACGGAAACCAATTTCACATAAGTGACCCTTTGACCTTGAAAATTAGGTCAAGGTCACCCAAATACAACCCCAACCTAGGTCTTGCCTTGATACATAAACCTACCAAGTTTCATCAAATTCCATCAAGTTCTTCATGACTTATCGAACGGAAACCAATTTCACATAAGTGACCTGGTGACTTTGAAAATTAGGTTAAGGTTACCCAAATATAATCCCAACCTAAGTCTTGCCTTGATACATAATCCTACCAAGTTTCATCAAATTCCATCAAGTTCTTCATGACTTATTCCACGGAAACCAATTTCACATAAGTGACCCTGTGACCTTGAAAATTAGGTCAAGGTCACCCAAATACAACCCCAACCTAGGTCTTGCCTGGATACATAATCCTACCAAGTTTCATCAAATTCCAAGTTCTTCATGACTTATCGCATGGAAACCGATTTCACATAAGTGACCCTGTGACCTTGAAAATTAGGTCAAGGTCACCCAAATACAACCCAAATCTAGGTCTTGCCTTGATACATGATCCTACCAAGTTTCATCAAATTCCATCAAGTTTTGCATGACTTATCGAACGGAAACCAATTTCAAATAAGTGACCCTGTGACCTTGAAAATTAGATCAAGGTCACCCAAATACAACCCAAACCTAGGTCTTGCCTTGATACATGATCCTACCAAGTTTCATCAAATTCCATCAAGTTTTGCATGACTTATCGAACGGAAACCAATTTCAAATAAGTGACCCTGTGACCTTGAAAATTAGATCAAGGTCACCCAAATCCCAACCTAGGTCTTGCCTAGATACATAATCCTACCAAGTTTCATCAAATTCCATCAAGTTTTGCATGACTTATCGAACGGAAACCAATTTCAAATAAGTGACCCTGTGACCTTGAAAATTAGATCAAGGTCACCCAAATACAACCCAAACCTAGGTCTTGCCTTGATACATGATCCTACCAAGTTTCATCAAATTCCATCAAGTTTTGCATGACTTATCGAACGGAAACCAATTTCAAATAAGTGACCCTGTGACCTTGAAAATTAGATCAAGGTCACCCAAATCCCAACCTAGGTCTTGCCTAGATACATAATCCTACCAAGTTTCATCAAATTCTGTCAAGTCCTTCAAGACTTATCGCACGGAAACCAAGTGTTGAAGAACCTGAACAACAACAACAACAACAACAACAACAACAACAACAACAACAACAACAACAACAACAACAACAACAACAAGAAGCAGAAGAAACGGGCACTAAACCAATATGTCCCCCGGCTTCCACCGGGAGACATAATGACTTTCATTCTTTTCTGACTTGCCCTTTAATTCTACTGTTAATATCCAAAAATTATTAGAAAGTTTGGTCACAATAATTTACAGTTTTTAGACTTGTCTGTTTTGCTACTTAACTTTATCTTTTGGCATCTTTCTGTTTTAATATTCACTTTCAGACATTTTAGGCTTACATGTTTTCTGTTAGGTAAACTTCCAGGGGCTACAGGTAGCAAGAAGCGGCCTACGACAGTTACATGTTTGCCTAATTGTACTCAAAATCCTGTTAAGCAAAATTGTTTTGATAGCATGTTTTTGGCATAAATGCTAATGAATTTCATTCTTTTCTGATATGCCTAATACACATTTACTCAATATTAGAAAATTAATCAAAATTGACAGTATTTTCTCAAATATCACAAACCTGACACATTACGTTGAACATTGACTCAGGGTTGGCAGTGAAATAGAGCTTAATTGTTTGAGGAGTAGGTGTCATCATGGAGTTTGTTTAACATCTCTGGTGCAGGATGTACATTGTTGCAGTCCTTGTTAGGATTTTCCCTTGGTTTATACAGGTGGTCTAGCTGCAACTGTTTATTTTACAGTCACTGGGACTGAATAAAATGCCCCAGCTTGTTTCCACTTCAGTTAAACATTGGCGGATGGTTTAACTAGGATACGCTGTCCAGCTAGAAAGGGTACATATTGGTTCAGGGGTAAGTCAAATTGTTCTCATCTGAACCTGCACTGTGCGAATTTGGTTATTGTGATTTGTTTGACAGGTACTCTTCTTTCATATGAAGCTCTCTGCATTTATAAGCAAAATTCACGTATTTAGCTAATTCATCAATTGACACGTTCATATTTATTCATTATAATGTGGGTTGTCTTTGCTGAATATTTAGCTTAGACAAGGAGGCGCTACTGAGAGAGACATGTACGGGTAAAAGGCTCCGAAACATGTTGAGTAGTCTACCGCTGAAGACCCTTTAATTTATTTGGGCTAATACAGCCTGTGTCAAAATTTTACAGAGGAACGTGAGCAATATGGACAATAGTACTTCTATGTATATAAGTTAGACAGGGACAGGTTAGCTTATGGAGAGTAAAGAGTTCGGACTGCGGAATAGGGTAAAGACTACTAGGAAGTGGTTTTGGACAAAAAGACACAAATACAAATATATATATATATATATATATATATATATATATATATATATATATATATATATATATATATTGATGAATATAGGAATAAGGAGTAAGCCGTTTCCTTCCAGGCTGAGACTTTGTGTATTTTCTGCAATTGACAGATATGACTCTGTTTTCATCATTGTTTTGGGGTATGGGCATGATGGTTTAAACATATCACTCAGCGTTCAGGAAGTGAAGTAGATAGAGTTAACCACAGCAAATATAAGGCATATGCTGTTTTCATCTGTAACCTCACAAACAGGTGATAAATTAACTGGCCAAGGAAAGCTGTTGACTTAGTCTTCCTATAACCAGGAAAAATTTAACAGTGAGATCCAGGGCTCGGAACGGTCTGGTTACCCAGGTATCTTTTAAACAAACGTTTAGTTCCATATATGATTATGTTTCACAATACACGTACACAAAGCACCAAAACAACACTTAAAGTTCAATTCCATTTAAAGTCAGTAATTATAGAGAACAACAATGAAAGCAAACAAGCCGCTCAAAATGGGCAAATCATATAATCCAAACAACATATCAAACATAAAAATATGCATACGACGGTAGTCCTTCTAAAATGACGTCATGGTTTCTATGAATTAGGTCATGTTGCTCTGAGTCATCAGCCTTCCTTGGCGTCCGCCCAACTCACAACAAGAAAGCTGTTGTACTGGAACGTTTTACAGAATCGTGATAGGTCTCATCTATTAAGTTGTTTTTCTTTAGTTTCAACTTTGTCAAAACAATGAAAAAGTAACAAGACCACCAGCTGATGTGGCTGGATTAACCCCCTTTTTCCGTCGTCCGTCGTCCACAATTCACATTTTCGACTTCTTCTCCAAAACTGTTGGCCAGATCCACTTCAAACTTGGTGGGGATGTGCCTTGGGTGGGTCTCTACCAAGTTTGTTCAAATGGTCACAGTCCAGTGATTTTTAGATTTTTTAAAGATTTTTGGGGGAAATCTTACAAAATCTTCTTCTCCGAAACCGATTATCCAATTGCTTTGATATCCCACAGGGACACTTCCAGGGGACTTCAAGTTCTTAATTTGTTCACCAATTTTTTCTTATTTATGATTTTTTTGTGTGTTTTTGCTATTTTCGACTTCTTCTCCAAAACCGTCACTAAGATAAAGCTGAAACTTGGTGGATATATTCCTTGTAGAACGGTCAAACAAAGTTGTTCACTTGGTGGCACTGCTGTGGATTCCTGATTGTTTAACGATTTTTTCAATTCGGGTACTTGTCTGTCAATGCAGCATTCCTATTGATCACTATGTAAGTCAATGGACATTCTAATGCTAATTCACATTTTGACTTCTTCTCCAAAACCATCATCCAGCTTCACTTCAAACTTGGTGGTAATGTACCTTGCGTGGGTTTCTACCAGGTTTGTTCAAATGGTCACGGTTCAGTGATTTTTGGATTTTTAATGATTTTTTGTTCATTTTGGGGTGAAATTTTAAAAAATCTTCTCCGAAACCGCGTTGCCAATTTCTTTGAAATTGCATAGGGACACTTCTAGGGACCCCCAGACCTCAATTTGTTCGACAGGTGGCGCTGCAATTTTCTTCATTTTTTTTTTTTTTTTAATTTTGTGCGTTTTTGCTATTTTCAACTTCTTCTCCAAAACAATCTCTCAGATTGTGCTGAAACTTGGTGGATATGTTCTTTGTGGAAGGATTACACAAGGTTGTTCACTAGGTGGCGTTGCTGTGGATCCCTGTTTTTAACGAATTTTTCAATTCGGGTCAGTGCAACATTCTTATTGTTTACAATGTAAGTCAATGGGAATTGCAATAGTAATTCACATTTTCGACCTCATCCCCAGAACCGTTAACTAGATTCACTTCAAACTTGGGGGGGGGATGTGTCTCGGGTGGGTCTCTACCAAGTTCATTCAAATGGTCATGGTCCAGTGATTTTTCGATTTTTAAAGAATTATTTTGTTCATTTTGGGGGGAAATCTTAAAAAAATCATCTTCTTCGAAACCGAGTTGCCAATTACTTTGAAATTGAATAGGGACACTTGTGGGGACCCCCAGACTTTAAGTTGTTCAGCAGGTGGCGCTGTGATTTTCTTCTTTTTTATGAATTTATGTGCGTTTTTGCTATTTTCGACTTCTTCTCCAAAACCATCTCTCAGATTGTGCTGAAACTTGGTGGATATGTTTCTTGTGGAAGGGTCACACAAGGTTGCTCACCAGGTGGCATTATTGCGGATCCCTGATTTTTAACGAATTTTTTAATTTGGGTACTTGTTGGTCAATGCATACATTCCTATTGTTTACCATATAAGTCAATGGGAATTGCAACGGTAGTTTAAATTCCCAACCTCATCTGAAAACCGTTAACTAGATTCACATCAAACTTGGTGGGGACGTGTGTCGGATGGGTTTCTACCAAGTTTATTCAAATGTTCTGGGTCCAGTGATTTCGGTTTTTTTAAAGAATTTTTCTTGTTGATTTTACATGCCTATTGATTACCATGCAAGTCAATGGGGATTGCAAAGTCATTAAGGTTTACAATGCTAATTGACAATTTTTTACTTCTTCTGCGAAAGCATCAGCTAGCTTGACTTCAAACTTGATGGGGGTGTTCCTTGGGTGGGTATCTACCAAGTTTGTTCAAATGGTCACAGTCCAATGATTTTTGGATTTTTTAATGATTTTTTTGGGTTCATTTTTTGGCCAAATCTTCAAAAATCTTTATCCTTGTATATACTTAGCCAATTGCTTTGAAATTGCATAGGAACACTCCTGGGTATGAGGGTGATACATGTACAGTAGGTGAGTGACCTTGACCTCATTTCCAAGGTAACAAGGCGAGGTGCATGAAATTCCCTGTTTATATGGTAATTTGAGAACTATTAAGGGTAGGACATTCATATTGCACATGCCAGTTGTCCTTAATAAGGGCCAGACTTAGACAGTAGACAAGTGACCTTGACCTCATTCCGAAGGTCATAGGGCCACTTGCTCAAATTTTACTGTTCACATGACAAGTTGAGAGCTATTTGAACTTGGACCTTGATGTTGAGCATGATGGTTGTCCTGAGCAAAGGCCAGACTTAGACAGTACATGGGTGACCTTAACCTCATTCCCAAGGTCTCTGGGACCCAGACACTGACATAAATTTAACTTTTCATTTTGTAACTTGAGAACTGTGGAAGGTAGGACCTTGATGTTGAATTTGTTGGTGGTCCTCTATTTAGGAAATATTGATACTGTACATTAGTGACTTTGACCTCATTCTCAAGGTCACAGGGCCACTAACATGGATTTTACTGGTCGCGTGATAACCTGAGAAGTATTTGTACTGTGACTTTAATCTTGCAGATGGGGATGGCCCTATATGAAAGTTAGATTCAAAATAGGTCAGTGACCTTGACCTCACTTCCAAGGTCATAGGGTAAGTTAGTCAGCTGAGCACAGTCCTCTTATTTAAAGCTGCGGGCTAAATACCAATTGAATAAAATCATGTACCATTTTCAATGTGAGCACAAAAATATATACTTAAGCAAGGTGGCAACTTGAAATCTCAGTGTCTCCATACTAAACTAATCAGTGGTGATTTCATCGCAGTGGAGGTGAGGGATAATGAAGATTCAGTGATTGTATCATTCGGTGCATCAACATGGGAAATCTTCAATTCATGTTCTACATCTTTTGACTCTCTATTCATTCTTCTCAATAAAAATATGCACGTGTTTGTGATCATCATCAAAACAGACAAACAAACAAAACAAAACAAACAAAACGTCATCAGAGTTAAATACCCAGACAGTGGAGGCAAATGCTTTTGATCTTTAACATTTTGTGTAAAACTAAAAATATATGCTACACCAGGGAAGACGGGCAAAATAGACAACGAATTTAAATTATCACTCGCACTCTGACGAATTGCGAACCTAACTCACCCCCCCCCCCCCCCCGAGCTTTTGACATGGACCATGCTGTACTGAAAGGGCCCCTCCGGATTATCATTTAAATTAATTTGCATTACCACTGAATAAATAAAAAATATTGAATCGGAAGACATTTCGTCTCCAACCATTTTTGGCCAGTTTAAGGAGAAAAGATTAGTCAAATTCTAACGTATAGCTCACGATTTATACTTTTTTTGTGTGACTAAAACTAAAAATCTATGTCATGGATTTTTAAAAGTTGTGTTTGCTTTTGAATTCATGAAAAGCTTAACCATATTTTTTAGGGATCTTTTAAGTCTGAGGCTTTATTTAGATATCTAAACTATGACATTATGGACATGAAAAAACTATTAACGTTTTGCACTACTGCATGCACACATGGCGTTCTTGAAAAATATAAACTTTGATCAAACTGCTAAGAGATATGCCCTCTTAGGTTTGTATACTTACCATTTGGCATGTTCGTGAAATACTTCTTTACCAGTTTGCTCATATAGTGATTTTTTTTTCAGATTTGACATGTTTGGATCATGCACTTTGAATGATATGCTTTTTACATTTTTGCGTCAGTACTTTTTGGTCTATGAGCCTTGTTGAATTACTAGCTACTTGCAAAATGCTTTTTGTGAATCTAGTATTCGGACGCGCAACACAACTGTAGCAACTGTTGCTGTCCAGTGAAGTATTTTATTGTCTGAGAGTTCCCAGTTGTCTCTATGCAAGAAACTAATTGTACTGATCAGGGAGGTGTATGTACATACACCTCCCTGTACTGATAAACAAAACAAAATTTAAAAATTAGCACCATTTCCTTTGTGCTGAGAAATACAATTCACCATCAATGGCAAACCACACAATTGAAAGATATTGACTTATGTTTCACATCCATAATAATTCATTTGTTGGTACCTTAATTCCCGCTGCACACATGCAATGAAAAATATTAATTTTGATTGGGCATGTTTACTTTATTGACTGGGCCGTCTGAATGAAAATAGAACTCAACATCCAGGTAATTTGATCCGATAAGAGACGTATCAACATACATTTTGTGTTCCTATGAGCAAACATATGCGGAATATGGGACTAGGTAGTTAATTACAAAATTCTAAAAATGGCATCTAGCATCATTGAAAGTGAACGCTACAGCAACAGCGACAAGGGGCATTCTTTGGACATTTAGCCAATGTATTTGATAGCGATAGTACTGTATCTAAAGTAATAAACCCTAAGTTGTGCAACGTTAACATGGTCAACATCTTGTACGTTGTGTGTGTGACAACAAGCATTATACTTTGGACTTAATCCTTCCTGGTGCTTTCTTTCGTCAGACCAAGATGATGCGCGAGCCAAGTGAAGACTTTTTAAAATTCTTCGATATTGAATATGAATTTTGTTATATCGTCTAATGAAACTATGAAGTTGCAGTTAAATTGATTTTAAAAATGCGCATTAAAAATGACTAAAACAAGAATTTGCCTTTTATCGTATGATCACACGCTGTATTTGCCGCATACAAAATTTCAGTATTTGCTAAAACAATGTCACAATTGATACTCTAAAACACATGGATTTAGCCAGTGACCTGCACATGCAAACCGAAAGTCACTTCACAAATGTCACAACGTCCAATTAAAATTTGAGAAAATAAAAGATACATAAACAGCAAAAAGTAATTTGTCGATTGGAAACACGAGCACATGAAATGAAAAAAATAAATCCTACAGAATAAAAACCTCAGCAGGTAAAGATTATCATGGACTCACTTGAATTGATATACATTTTGCAGGGTGAAGATCGACCTTAATTTCCAAAATATAAATCATATATATATATATATATATATATATATATATATATATATATATATATATATATATATATATATATATATATATATATGTGTGTGTGTGTGTGTGTGTGTGTGTGTGTGTGTGTCATTTTATCACAAGTGGCTAATTGCCAGTAGATCAAAATTATAAGTATATACATTTAAAGTGCAGTTTTCTGTATTGAATGTTGCACATTTAAGCAAGATTTGTACCATGGTTTACAATGCCCATGACCAGATTTTGTTATATTTATGTACTTTAGAAACGATGAATAGTTTCAGACCTATCATGATCATAAAAAGTGCACGAAACAAAAAGTTGATGTTTATACATAAACACATTTGTTCACTTGCTCAGTCAATAAACAACGTACGTTTTGATGCTAAATAAACACACTGTTAGCACGAAAAAATAAAGCCAGTTGTAGAGCCCCCAAATTAATTTTTGCATTAACAAGTGAATATGTGATGTCCATAAAGGAGAGATTTAGGTCACCATGGATTTTGGATATCCCTAAAAAAACATTTTGATCATCCAAAAGCAATTTGAAATCGAGAATTCATAGTAAATTAAAACAAAAAAACAAAAACAAAAACCATAGTCTGCCTGACACCCCAGTATCAGTCACATGTCCTGAAAATAAAGCTATGACTGATGTTCGTTTTGTTTTTGTTTGGTTTTTTTTTTATTCGTTTGTTTTGTTTTTATTTTTGTTTTGGTACCTTGTTTGTTTGTTTGTTACCGCAACTAGGACAAACACAAGCCTAGGTAGTTAGTCTCACAGAAAGTGTGAGTGGTGCTGGTATCTAAATTTTGCCGGTTATATCAAAAAAGAATTTCAATTATATTGAAGAATGTAAGCCTGGTGATTGGGTAACAAGAAGTATATTTTTCACGTAGGCCTATCAACTTGCACCATTTGTATATAAATACAAACTGTTGCAGTATTATCACCTTTTTTAATTTTAGCGGTCGCCTGAAAGTACTTTCCTCTGGTATTTCACATTTTACTTCGATCATACAATCTGCTTGCAGTTGCTCTTCTAAAATACGCAATTCACGTCATTTCGGGTATGGCGAAAGTGTTGTGATTGTAGTACTGTCAAAATATCATTTTTACGTTGCACATTAAAATTAAGAATCCAATTTATGTTCAAGTGGGTAAACATATATACTGAGTCGGTCTTAAGTCTGGGAACTAGTTATGATTTAGGTGTTTCCAAAAAAAAAAGTTCCGAATACCCGAATAATAACATTCTACTTTAAAATAAATAAATAAATAAATAAATAAATAAATAAATAAATAAATAAATAAATAAATAAATAAATAAATAAATAAATAAGTAAATAAATAAATAAATAAATGAATGCACTAATGAAGAACTTAGCGAACGAAATATTAATCTAAAGAATAGAAGAATGAACATCGAAACATATCTCACTATAAAAAATCGAGCAATGAGCTACCTACCCAATTAGCATAAAAAACAACAACACACACATGCATGCGCTTGCACGGGTATCCATGTCCAAATGATTATAAATACTGTTTTTGATCATCAAGTAATATCATAACTCTACCAAATTAGAAAAAAACAAGGCAACACCATCTGGTAAATCACTTCAGTATAAAGAGCGAATGATGATTCCTTCCTATCATGTTTCACAGTAATCCACGATGGGGTTGGAAGAAGAAGTAAAAACAAAAGCGTTCCCTGTTTGATAACTTAAGCCTCAGGGACACTTAAAAGAGACGTGTGACCTGTTCCTGCTATTTTATATGGCGATTGACCAAAGAGTTTTGGATTTTCAAAATTTTCAAGGCTATTTTTTTTAAATACGAAAAATCATAATGGGACAATTATCAATCAATTGAAGATTGATCTATGGAATACACGTCGCAGAGACATAACTCAGGAATATTTACAGTAATTGTGAAGAGGATTCCACCAAAGTTTTTAAAAAGTCGAAAATGTAATTGTGAACGAAGGATAACGACAGACCAGTGGACGGTTGAGGACCAGCCAGCCTGAAATATTGCGAATCTCAAAATCCCTTAAACTACATAAACATGCTGGACTCTTTCCTTTAGAACTGGGAAGAATTAACTGTGTGTTCAGGCACAACATGCAGTCCAGCTTTTTCACTGATAAACAATTAAGTGGAGATGTATTTAATTCGTTACCTAGGACCATATAACAACCGATTTTAATCATTACATTTGTCTACCATATGGGTAGTAGGCCCCCCGCTGACCTACACAGCATAACAGGCATAATGTACATGCCAAGGAACAGATATAAGCTTAACCTGACCCCCCCCCCCCCATTGTACCCGACCTGGCTTTTCATCGGCTAGGGGTATGGAACTATCCTTCCTCTAAAGGAGTGTTTCCATCATGAATTCACACATTAGGAATATGACTTCATTCCCACACAGGGGAACAAAAGGTAAAGTTAACAAAAACCATTTGCATGTTGATTGAAAAGAATATCCAACACGCCTTTTCTTGGAACCTTACATTTCTGTCATAGTCTCTGGTTTTCATTGTCACTGGGCTTGAAAATAAGCAGTTTTTATCCATCAATAATACAAGCATTTGCTTGTTTGTTTTTTTCCCAGGAAGGTATGCGTGCTTTTTCATGTAAGTATAGCGGCCACGGACCATACAAATAATCATAATAACTCTATCCAAGTGAAACGAATTTATCGATAGTGGTTAAATTTTTTATTTTGTTGGTTTGTTTTTATTCTGTAACAAGATAAATAGGTGTGATATACATAACATTAAGCACTTGCAGGCAATGGTGTCACTATTCTGTGTTGCAAACTTGAACCTAATATAGAATATTAAATCAGATTTAAAATTATAGTGATACTCTCACAGTTTGTTAAACCTCTGATGAATACAGTATTACAGATTCAATTAAGTATTCAAAGTGTTTGCTAATATGTTATTTAGACAGAAATTTTCATTTTGATTACGCTGTCACAGTTTTCACAATGCACTGCTACATTATATTCTATCAATCGGATTCCATTCACTTTGTTTTTATAATTTTCCAAATTTGGACATTCTCTTTACAATGCCAGAAGAATAAGTTGTATTTAGCAGATAGAAAGATGGATGACCAAAAGTACATTTCTTCTGTTTCAATTCCCAATAAAGTTTCAATTTTGGAAAAGATAATATCACTTTTCATCTGCACTTGAACCCAGGTTAGAACCTCCCGCCAAAATTGCTATGTATTTTCAAATTCGTAAACATAATGGATATATGTTTCCTCTTCTTCATTACAGAAAGAAAAAACAGCATTTTCTTTAATACAAAAATTAAACAATTTTGAATTTGCAAATATAATTGTGTGTAAAAATCTGTATTGAAAAGCTCTGAATGTAGCATGAATTGTACTTGCATAAATATTATATTTGTGTAAAACTGCTTTCCGATTACTCTTCATCAATTACATTGTTTAATATTGTGCATTTGTGCATTTCGTCATTAACGACTGAAGTTTTTTGTCACTATAACGGGGTTGTTCCCCCCCAAACAATGCGAAATGGTCAGTTTAATGCCGTCTTTTACTGATTAAGTCTTATGTTGGTAAACATGGTTGTACGCGAAGATATCTGAAGGTATGTTCCTCCTTATCAAGCGAGTGACCAGTTCATGCAAACTATTTCAAATGTACTGTACATGAATGCAAATAGACATACAAATTCATGACTTTCCTGTACAATTGCAATCAATGCTATAATAACATATGCATTTAACACTGCAAGAGATAAGATTCTCTTGCCAAAATAATGTATCAAATATTTTCTTCTTTCTTAAATGGATAACTTATAAGTAGGCGATAGTTCATAGTGCACACAATTGTAGTATTCCAGTAACAAGCACAAGTACACTTTCAGCGTGTATTACTCAAACAAGGCTAGGGCATGTCATCAGAGTTCATAAATTCCTAACTAATTTTGGCTGTGAATAGGGAATGCAGATGAGAACAAAAGGAACCTACCACATACAGAAAGAACCAAATATGACTAAGCCACATATGCTTTCTCCTTTCCATTGCAACCTGCTTTAAATAATTGCAAGATCTTTACATAAAACTCTGAAGGTGAATTTTGTGGACATTTTTGTTTACATGGCAGTACAATGTCACGTTGTGTATATTCAATACCAATATCATATTAAAACTGTAAATTTGTTAACTTTTTAAACTTCCGTTGACTGATTACCGGTGCAATGCTTGATGATATAAAGAAGTTGACGTTATTTACGAACCCAGTATTTACCCTAAACTTATATATATATATGTATGTGTGTGTGTATGTATGTATGTGTGTGTGTGTGTGTGTGTGTGTGTGTGTCAAGTATTTGTGTAGAATATTCCCGTGAGTTTGTGAACGTGAAACAGTAAACGTAAATATACACAATATCTTTTGCATGGTTGTTGGATTTTTTTTTCATTAAAAATAGTGTTTTTTTTTTCGTTGAAAAAATAGGTAGTTTGAAAAATATGTATCTTGAAACGACCCATTGGAAGTTTATCTTCATTTTACCAGCCAGCATGGATAGGCAAATAATTTATAATAATAACCAACAATACAATTTAGTCGCAAATGATCTGTGTTCTTGCGGAGAATCTCCGGAAACCGTGTCTCATTATTTCATGCATTGTTTATTGTATCCCAGAGGGCTGAGTTGTTTGAGTCATTAAGTACATTTATAAACAGAATAGTAACGGTGCCACTTTTATTGTACGGAGACAACAGTCAAAATTTTCACTGGAACAAATGCTTGTTCACTAATGTCGAACAATTTATACTGAGTTCCAAACATTTTTAAATATTTTGATTCTCAAAAACTACTTTTTGGCATTGTGTTTCCTTCACAACTTATTTTACTTTAACCTTTCTGTATTGTATACTTTTCATATGCAACAAAATATGCTATTTTGTCGATTGTATGAACGCAAGTGCTGTTTAATGCAGTTGGTGTCCTGACAGCTTGTCATTTAAGTAGTCGTAGTCACATAGTCATAGTAGTGTAGTATTCTCAAGATGTGTTTTTTCTGTGTTGACAAGCATTACTGTGATCATCGACTGTAAATCTGTGTCAGGGAGCAGAATTCACATAAGCTTCGGCTTTTCCTATCCCATTCATAGTTTATGATGAATAAAATATGTTTAAATAAAAAAATGTATAGGCACATTCATTTTAAATGGAAATCAAATTACAACTTTTTCAGAGGTGCGCCATTTATGTGCACGACTCGGATATATTTTCAGATTACGGAGCTGGGGAAGACAACAGAACTGATGACAAGAGCATTCCAATTGATATGAATGGGCATGTGATCAAAAATGAAATGAACATGGAAGACTCGGTAAGACCTTTTTGGTTAAACTTCATAAAAGAAGGTCTTTTATAAGAGGCAGAGTCAGATTTCATAATTTGGACAACTGGAACGGCTGCAAAATGGCACAACTAATATTCTGTCTCCAGTGTTTATACATATTACAATTGTGAAAACAGGTAGACCCTGGTGGATAAGTTAAATTATGGTAAAGCAACCGTGTAAAAGTTTGCTATGCTTGGTTTAATATCCCTTAATGCCAGCTGCTTCAATCACCTTCCGCATCAGCTTCAGAAACGTGTTTTCTCCTGCAGGTTGTTGGCTAAAGCGCAAAGTTGGCCCGGTACCTGGTCTTCGGTAGAATCCTACAGGTTTCACGATGTCAGAGTATGTTTTAAACAAATCAACCGCACACCTGTGGGACTTTTGGCGTGAAGAATACTGTGTCATGTCCCTCGTTGTTAAGTTGCAATGTTTAAGTACACCTTTGACGTTTTAACTCCATTTCTTGTGAATCTTTGCAAACTTCCCATTTTCATCTTTACCAGTAATTATCTGCTTACACTGTAAATTAGCATATTGATCTATTGTCCGGAGCCCCAAAAGCTTTTATGGATAGAGAAAAGCTCCATTCCGCAAAGCGATGGACGAGTGCGTACCAATAGCACATG
Organism: Hermodice carunculata; assembly: GCA_964020975.1. Lineage (NCBI taxonomy): Eukaryota > Metazoa > Annelida > Polychaeta > Eunicida > Amphinomidae > Hermodice > Hermodice carunculata. Next base: position 54,667,772 of record OZ026612.1, read on the forward strand.
CCGTTTTGTTGTTTCTTTTTTGGTGTAACTGCTTCAGCTTGGTAACACGCCATTCCTATTTGTGGCAAGCGCCTTTATTTGGGCATCCAATATTTTGTGCAATCCAGCAAAGTAAACATCTTTTTCGTCAAACCAGTTTAGACCATGGCAACCGCAATCTCTCAGGAATGTTGAAAATTGCAAAGGATGTTGGACGAATATGGCGACCCGTCTTGCCTCCGTATCTCCAGAATGTAACATGTTAACCAGTGGTTTACATTGCAATGCGTTTTAACCGATACAGTTATCTCTGGTATGAAACGCCCGTCTGCAGCTGCCTGATACTGGTGTTTTTTCTACGCTTCAAAGTTCTTATAAGACCAAACAGTGGTCCGCTTTCTATTCTCGCTCTTTTGGCTCCGTTGAAATTTCAAAATGCCACCCTCAGTCATCTGTTTTCTATTCTCGCTCTTTTGGCTCCGTTGAAGTTTCAAAATGCCACCCTCAGTCATCTGTTTTTTTTTTTTCAAAACGGCCATTAATTGTATCAACATGTCCATCATGCTTCATTTCAGATTCTACATATTCAGATTATGACAGCACGGCTACACACACACACACACACACACACACACACACACACACACACACACACACACACACACACACACCTACACACACACACACACACACACATACATACATACATATATATATATATATATATATATATATATATATATATATATATATATATATATATATATATATATATATATATATAGTCTTTTTGTCCAGAACCACTTCGTAGCAGCCATTACCCTGTTCCGCAGTCCGAACTCTTCCCACTCCAAAAGATAACTTGTCCTTGTCTAACCAATATACATATGGAAGTACTATTGTCCATATTGCACAAGCTCTTCTGTAGAATATTGACATAAGCTGTACTAGTCCAAATAAATTAAAGAGTCTTAGCTGGTAACTACTCCGAACATATTTCGGAGCTTATACCATTTTATGTCTCTCTGAGAACGGGCTCCTTGTCTATGCTAAATATTCAGCAAAGAGAACCCGCAAAATAACGAATAAATATGAACGCGACAAATGATGAATTAGCAAGATAAGTGAAGTTTTGCTTGTTAATGCAGAGCTTCAGTATGAATAAAGAGCACATGTCAAACATAATTACTAGCTTAGTATAGTGCAAGTTCAGATAAGAACAATTTGATTTACCACTGGACCAGTATGTACGCTTTCTAGCTGGATAGCGTACCTCAGTTAAACCACCTGCCTATTTCGCGGCCAACCGTGAGTTAATGTTCAAACACAATGTGCCAAGTTTGTAAAATTTGAGCAAAAACTTTCAAATTTGAGTAATTTTTTGACATTGGGTAAATGTACACTTAGGCATGTCAGAAAAAAGAAAGTCATTAGCATTTAAGTCAAAAACTGTTATCATTTTTTTTCTTTAGCAGATTTTAAGTACAATAAGGGAAGCTCGTAACTGTCGCAGGGGGCTGCTTGCTACCGATAGCCCCTGGGGGTTTAACCTGACAAAAAAATAACAGCCTGGAATGTCTGAAAAGTGAATATTAAAACAGAATGACATCAAAAGATAAAATTAAGTAGCGAAGCAAATAATATGTATATAAAACCGTTGATAATCACAACAGCACCACTTGGTAGGAAATCAGTTTTTATCCATTTGAAGAGGATGAAACTGTCGGTTTCAGGGAAAAAGAAAATATATACATTTACACGTCTATTTCTGTACTAACGTATGCTCCAATTGACCATTATGACATTTCAGTTCATTTTAACTTTTGTAAAATAAAATGAAATTGGCCACAATAGAACCTATTGACTAAGGAAAGATATGCTCCCCCTACTTACAAAAATCCAGCCGGAGGTTTCGGATAAATGAAAAACAAAAACAAAAACAAAAACAAATAAAAAAAAAAAAAAAAAAAAAAAATCGGAAATTCACGGCCTGATGGAGAAATCAAGTCCTAGGGAACCAATCTGTTCGTAACACACTCTAAATGTGGAGTGGTACTCACCATATGAACTTTCTGGCAGAAAAATCAATCTATTGACAGAAACTTTATCAACTTTACATCATGTATTTATGAAATGTTTTGGTGATCACTAACTGCAATAGAAACAGTTGAAAAAATACTTCTTTTTTTCTTCAATTCAGAAAGTTGATACAGCCCTACTGCTCTCTCCACCCCAGTGACTGCCTTGAGTTTTTTATATTCTCTGTAAACGTGCGTGCTTGGATCAGTGGAGAACCTGTCAATACGTGTGTCACAGTGACTCGTCATAGTGAAAAAGGATCTATGATGGAAATATATCACAACATATCAGCATGAGACGATCAGTAAAAAATAGTTCTTAAATTTTAAAATAAATCTATTAAGTGCATGTGATACTGAACTGTCAGTTGGCTATGTGCAGCATCCATGCCATTTGCACGACAGGATATTAGTTTCACCATGTTCTCCAAGGAGACCATTGTTTATTTTTATTCGGCCTATTTGTGCCACATGCATAAATAAGAACTTAAGAAATGGTCGCTTGCACCAGGATTGCCAGTCAAAGACAGCAATGTGTACGTCTATTGTGTCGAGGTGAGTAAATGTCCCTCATGCCCATTGGGATAGGCATGTGGGTGACATACTTTCCAGGAAACCACGCCAGGCATAACAAATCAACCTCGGTCTTGGTTAGACACAAAGGTGTCTTTATGTAATAGATTTACTGCCCGGTAGGTGGTTAAGTGTATAATTGGTCAATATATTGTGAAGGTCAAATGAGACATCATTGATCTGATTGTGACAGATATAATTCTAATTTACCCTTGACAGAATTAAAGGTCATTATTTAAGATATCTTTATCTGCTTCATGGTTTCTTCCCTTGAAATCGTTTGCCCTAGTTATCTTGTTTCTCTAATAACACCAGTCTCTGGCTCTTACAGATAGACACCTAAATCACAGAGCAGGAGGTAGTGAGTTAGCAACATTAAAACATGCATATCTATTGTATTATCATGTGCACAAGTGAGATTTGTGCGTCCTTCAAGTGGCTTATTTCAGTCTGAATAGCACGTACCTGCTGAAAGATCCAGTTTTCCGATCCTGCCAATGATGGAGGGTTCCTAATAGTTATTGATAGCCCTTTCTTACTGTTAAGAAAGCGTCGGATAAGGTGACACAAATAGATCTCAAATACTATTTCAGTAACTTTATTAGAAGCTACCAAAGAACAATGCACAGCCTGTATGTAGGCCGGTGGGACACGTTTTTTTTTCTCCGACGCGTCTTGATTGGATAATGAAGCTACATTTGAATTTTCAATATTCAAGATACAGCAATGTCTGGTACTGGTATTCAAACCCCGGGTATGCCTTACACAATTCCACGTGTAAACAAAAACAAAAACAAAAACATTAGGATCACAAGCACATACCCCTGGCCACTGGTGTGTTGTTGTCGCTGCCCTACAACTCTCATCTTTACTGCTACACCTCAAACCAGTACATTTGTACTACATTCGAGAATTATATATATATATATATATATATATATATATATATATATATATATATATACTTACATACAAGTATTCAATGTTGATAACTGAAGTGCCTTGGCACCACTCTTTGACATATACACATATGGTAAACACCATCATTTACAGATATCAATAATACACAGAGGCTCATCCATCATAAAATATCTGCTTTGTTATTGTTCTTGTTACATCAATTGAACTTGCAAAACTGTGTACAGGTTTTTTGTTCAGATATGTTTTTCATACATCGATCGTTTTATTTGTATGAACTGGTGACTGCACTACTCTTCGCAGATATCGAGTGTCCTTCCTGTATCTGAAGGGTTTTGGTCGGTCTGCATTTTAATTCCAGTCTAAAATAGAGATATAGATCCTTAACTTGTATGTATCCTTCCCCAAAACAATCGTTTTGTCCTGGTATTGGAGTAAAACTGTTTCTTAGTTTGGCAGTTGGACTTAGGACGACATTTTTCATGATTTCCGTTGTAATGCTCTACCATGCTATCCAAGTTTTCTCTCGACATTTGTGTATCTATATCACAATTCTTCATAGCCCAGTAAGAATGATTTTTAATAGATGAAGCCTTGTCAGATAACTCTGCGTGCCAGGTTTGCCCTTCTAATGGTGCTGGTCCTGAAGTTGTTTTTTTAACATCCCGAGCTACCCCGTTTGTTGCATGCCACGTATCCTTGCAGCTTTTTGTACATCGCTGTAGAGCAACACAATGTAAAGTCAACCTTAAGGTTTACATTTTGCGTGAACAGTTTTAAATTTTGCGTTTACACTAAATGTGAAAATAAAAAACTTAAAGTCTCATGCGACAAGATGAAAAGTCAACACAAAATGTAAGGATATTAGTTATTATCACTTCAGACTTCAGACTTCTTATAGCATTACATCATTTCAAATTTTCTTTCGGACAAATCAGGTGATCGTCGTCAGTTTTACGCAGCTGAAATCTGTAGGGGCGTTGAGGGTGAACTCGAACACAGGGCCAAATCGAACCGTTAACCATTTGCTCCCAATTTTCAAAATTCTTCTTTTCAATGCCGGATAAATATGGTAAATTTTAAAGTCGATGCCACACTCCAGATTTACATAAGGATACAAAACCATAAGTCTGGCATTAAATACGAATCAACATAAGAGAAAATGAGTTCTGTGCCCGTAGCACCTGATAGATTATTTGTATTTTGTTTTGCAAAATATGCTGGAAAGAGTTGGATTTTTTTACAAAGACCACCTACAACAAAAGTTGTCGTGCGCTTCTATTACGGCGTGTGCTACGTTTAGGATGCATCCGGTATATTTGCTCATTTTTTCATCTCTTTCATATTTGAAACGGGATTTTTAAAAATATGTCGACTTTATTTTGAAATCAAAACCTACAGATAGCTTTAAGCCTGCTGGAATTGGCTAAATTTCATATCAGTTCTTATATTTACTCATAGTCTGTTCACACTTTTGTCCACACATACTGGTTACTTTGAATTTATATCTTTCATTAGAAGTAATCTTAGTTTAAAAGCCTCATTTTCTGTCTTGTTCATGACTATGTCTTCTCTACTTGTTTAACTGTCTAGTATATCCTGTCCACCTTGTCCGTTCCTTGCAAGAGGAATTCAAATAAGGAAGTAGCCTCTTTCCCATTTGCTTATTTGATTCTATTTTTATTTTATGTGTAATTCATTGAATGAAATAGGTTCAAACCAATCAAAACCTTGTTGCCTTTGAATGACCAGAAATGCAGATTGCCAAAAATTGTGAGTGCAACTAGATACCTACTTGGAAATAAATATAACATAAAAAAACTTATCAAATTCACTAGCAAAGCTAAATACGAAGGCCATTTTTTAAAACTTAACTTTGGATGTATTTAGACACACACACACACACATACACATATATTACTATATCTATCTATCTATCTATCTATCTATCTATCTATCTATCTATCTATCTATCTATCTATCTATCTATCTATCTATCTATATATATATATATATATATATATATATATATATATAGTCACGAAAAACTGCAAACCTTTAACCATGATTTGCCTCTCTCTTGGTGTAGGTTATTGTGTATACTCCTTACCGACAGTATCATCCATACTTGTACCTTATGCTCCAACAACGGGTGTATTTACTTGGTTGAATCATTCATTTTTCTAGAATAACCTCATTTTCTGCCTTGCGATATATGCCCAGCTAATGACAGTTGGTCTGGAATGGTCTGTTCACAAATGTTCTCAGACGTATAATGAATATAAGTCCTTTCATGTGTGGCACAGAAACAATTATCCAGGGCCTGTATAAACTAACAATTTTATTCTCACACCTGTAATTACAGATATTATAGGCCTATTTTGTTTCTCAATTACCCCAGTAAGTAAAGGAAGTGTATGCATATATAAGACCATCGAAAACACATGAATATCTGGCAAAGTGATGATACATTCACATCAAAGAAACCTAATATTTTGGTCAAACATCAGTGAGGGCAGTAAATTCTCAACAGGAGGGATTTGAAAAAATTCTCGAGCCCACAAGAATTAGCCTGTCTGTTTTGCGTTACTGCATAAATAAAATATGTGGCTTCACAGGCTCAATTCACTTTAAATATTTCTGATCAGGCCTGACCCCAAAATAGGGAACATTCATATTTAATTGCAATCCTGCTCACTTCCTGTGTTGCCGGGGCAACACACTGATACTTCCACCATGATCAGGGCAGATCTGTACTATATACTACATGAACATCCATAAATAACACCTTTTCTACCAAAAGAGAGCTCATTTAGCACAAATACGACCAAATTTCTAATCGATTTGGGCATCCTTTATGTTTCAAATATATGTTAAAACATTTTCTTAAGATTATTCTGTGTTTGTGTTGTTTATTTTATTGAGAAAGTAGTTTTGACCATGCTAAATACATGGATCTGCCCTGATGCAGGTGGCTCCCTCTTTAGCTCTATAGGTGTTAGAGTGGGACCTCATTCAAATATTAATACATCCTATTATAATGTGTTCTGCCTTTTGGGAATGCTATCAACAATACCAGGGATATGATAACAGTATACTCTGCAAGTTTCAAATTTAGCAACAGTGTACTGCTCCTACATTTGACACATCAGAGATGTGTTCCTGGACTTGAATATTCGGGTCTCAAATGACAGGTTTGACATTAAAGTTTGTCACATAATTGATAGGTTTAACTTTAAAGTCGTCAATTATTCTCTCAGACAGTTTTATTTCAAAAATTATTTGGTATGATACATTTTGTCACAAATTTTGAGATTTGGTCGTATTTGATCTAAATTGCAGGACTTTACATCCAGAACCAAATTTATTTACACCAAACTTGAATCAAGAAGATTCAAGTATGTTTTTGTGATCAAATATTTCTACAAATTTTGCTGTAAATATTCAGAGATTGTTCGAAAATTTTCTTTCAATAATTTTAGATATTTTAGACTTGTCTGTTTTGCTGCTTTATTTTACCTTTTGCCATCATTCTTTATTAATATTCACTTTTCTGACATTTTAGGCTACTATGTAAATGCACATTTACTCAATGTAAACAAAATTACTCAATTCGGCTGTCCCACGCCAGGGCCAAGAGTCAGTCATGGGCTGTTCTGCGCACTTGACCAGAAATTGGCAGTTTTTACCCAATTGTCACAAACTTGATTCATTCTTTTGAAACATATACTCCAGAGCCGGGAGTCAGCTATAGGCTGTCCCTAGCACTTAGCCAGAAATTGGCCGGAGTTACTCAATTATCACAAACATGATTCAATTTTTTTTAAACATGTACTAAGAGTTGATAAGAATATATCATTGAGTGACCCCTATTGTAATGGACGGAAAATCAGCAAAAAGATTCACACAGAATGTTGTTTCCTTTTAATAAGATAATCCCTAAACAACTTGCAGCTGGTCTATTAATTCCTTAATTATGACGTTTGTGCATTAGAATTTTGTGATCTAAAGTATGGAAACCCTTTGATGAGTCTTAATATATGTGGCTTATGATAATTTTACCTTGTGCGAAAATCCACGAAACGACTATTTATTTCTAAAGATGCAGTTTTTGTGGACTGTAATATGTTCCATCCATGTTGGCTTTAAAATAGGTGAAGCTAGAGTAAAATAATCGTTTTTGACCGCGGTAAACTAACCCCCCCCCTCCCGCAAAAAAGGCACCCCCTTCGTCAACAGTGGGTAAGTGTGTAAACATGTGTGGGGGGAGTTTATTTCATAGTACCAGTGCTTTATGAACACTTCTTTTCCCGAAAAGGATATTTTTAGTTATTTGAAGGTTTCATGCATCAATAGTTAATGTGACTACAACGCTTCTTCAAGCAAGGTTGGACCCTCTTTCCCATGCTGCTGGTAAGCTTTGCTATCCCAACCTTGAGAACTTGATTCCACTGGTCTGTGAGACACTGTGGCGGCTGGTCCAGGGTGGCCGCAGGTCCGTCGTATTCGTCCTTAACTGGACGGGCAAATACATCCCATAAATGTTCAAAGGGGAACAGGTCAAGAGATTAGGTTGGCCATGACACCATTTGGATGTTGTGATACTGAAGATACTGCATATTGACTCATACAGTATTTAGTGATGAATTGTCTTGCCAGAGCAGTAGCCCAGGATGTGGCTGAAACCATTCGGCAACTGTTGGCAGTATCTCATCCAAACAGCGCTGGCCTGTTAGAGTCCTTTTCACGCTGATGAGTTCTGTTCCTCCGGTTGCCGACCACATCACACTCCTCCATCGTTTTCTGGTCCAGTCAGCATGTTCCTGACTCCACTCTTTTCGTCAAGTCTTTTGTGTAGGAACCAGCGGGATAAGGATGGCAGGGTGGTATGACGTCAGTTTGGCCAACACCAGTCTCCTTTTGATTGTATCCCGTGATGCTGCATTGTTGAAGGCCTGGCGCCAGTGCTGAGGAAACCTCTCTGCAGAAAGTAGCCTGTGTCTTTTTGCGTACTACGAAAGGTTACGGCTGTCCGTCCCATATTGATCTTGATCGAGCGTTTCTGTTGCATCCTCTTGTTTGTTGAAAACGGTCGCTCAACCTCGGTACTGCTGAACTGAAGCACCCCACTGGCAACTTCACACTGGGAAATACCAGCCTCCAACATGGCAATGATCCTTCTTCTGTTGAATTCAGAGAGCTGAAAATGACATGCATACCTTGGCATTATAAATTAATATTGATCCCGGTAATTCTAGTGGCCCTGCATAGAGCCCATAGTCCCCCCCCCCCCCCAAGAAAAAAATAACAGACAAAAATTTCACGCCTCTTTGTCTGTAATCTCATTTCCATCACATTTTGTTTTTCACCACTCAAACATACTCTCAGCTATCCTGTCCTTGCTACATAACAGTCCATGCGAAACTCATAGTTTCTACGCAAACTTACGTTCAGTGCAGTTGATGTTAATCGTAATAAGGTGAAATATGCGTAACCATGAATGGCTACCCGCTGTAGTATTGATTCCCGTCATGAATTGAAATATATGGAAATTTCTTGTTAATCTATATGATACTAAGATTTTGTCCTATGAACACCAAGAAAACATGATCAATGATGCATTCTATGCGCAGAATTCAACTGTTCGTCCGGAGAGGTTGTCAAAAGCAGCGCCTTGGCTTGCGTTGTTCAGGGATTGCACTCAAGAAACTAGTCTCCATGGAATTCGGTATACTACCCAGGATTCAAGGTTCATCATCAGAAGGCAAGTCCAAACATGAAACCTACTTTGTTCAGTAATATCTATATATATATATATATATATATATATATATATATATATATATATATATATATATATATATATATATATATATATATATATATATATATATATATATATATATATATACATATATATATATTTATACATATATATATATATATATATATATATATATATATATATATATATATATATATATATCATGCAAATTGTATCTATACAATAAACACACTGTCAGGCAACAGCTGTGAAAGTTTATCTCGGTTTCGCTCATAGCATTAAACATTTGAGCATTTCAACTCGCCCTTTTACTCTGCACAAAACCTCATTAGAGAGGTTCTGTTGGAAAAAAACAAGGAGTTTAAATTACGATTAAGATAAAACACTGCTATATTCATGGCATTCAAGTGACAAGTCTTTACTTCTCAAGAGGCATTTTAAACAACTCTGCTTTAAAATTGCAATACAATTTCCTTCAATTCATATTTAGCAGCAGCATGATATTCCGTTTTAATTTACGTTAGGTATTGTGATGCATGTCGCTCGTATATCTTATAGGATCCTGTGGGGTGCCATAGTACTGGCTGCATGGGGAGTTTTTATATACTATGTGGCAGAAAGAGTGAAGTATTTCCTGCAGTTTAAGAAGAGCGTGAATGTGGAAGTAAACTATCTGAGCTCAGTCCTCTTTCCAAATGTCACACTATGCAATCAAAATAAGTTCAAGTAAGTATTGTATGATTCCCATAACAGTGATCAGCACTTCAGCAGCAAAAAACACATCATGGTACTTCAAAAATATTCTTCCATTTGTTGTCAATTTCACTTCATCATCATGACCAAGTGACTATACAGGAAGAAAAACATAAACGTTAATAACGGACAAATCCTGAGGGTATTTTGACACCGTATTAACATAAGCATTATCTGTAGTCCCTTTAAATTATTTTATTTCCCAATTTGTACACCTGCATAACTTTAAGCTCACGCTGTACTTCAAAGGTTTTCAGCTTTAATCGTGCGTATGTTCTCATCTAGAAGGCAACTGGAGCGGCATTCAATTTTTTCCGCTCAAATAGCCAAAAGCATTCGGATATAAATAGTCGTCGTCTACTTTTATGATTTTACTTAATTTTCGTGTTTAAAAGACACATTGATTTTGTAAGAAATGTAGTTAAAATATAAAGTTATGTCTCCCAGGTCAATAGCTTTCTTCCGCGTGGGTTCGGCGTATTGTGCCCTACACGCGCCGAGGAAAGCTGTTGACTCAGTTTTATATTGGTCACGGAAGGAGTAAAGTGTTTGAAACATGCAATGGAACTTTTCTCTCAACACTGAAGTTCCTTGTCGATTGGAAATCAAACCAGTGATCTATTTTAAAAATTCAATAGTAATATTGGGATTTTTCTGTAAACAAAAATTTAAAAACTGACGTTGACCTTAAGAAATAAATTGTGTTTTAGTCTGACAAGGAGAATGCTACTCAAACAGGACAGATCCGTGATTATTGAAAATTTGTGGCATGTTCTGTGTATAATATAGTGTCTATTTAGAAAGGTGCCTGTTATTATATTAGCAACAGATTCATCTGATTTAGATATCATATTTTATGTGCCATCCATTTTCAATTGCCGGCAAGATTAACATCAGCGGCCGAGATGGGTTGGCTCGGAATCGTGGAATCCATAGAAAAAGCAAGCTCAGATCAGAAAACGTCGCGTAAGTAAAGTCTGGGAATATAATCATACATCATGTAAAAGGACCTTCTTTGTTAAAACTGTTGAAGTTTTACATCTATTTTATCATCTTCACAAAATACTGTTATTTCTGCCCGCCCTCCCTCCTTCCCAAACAGCCAGTATTTCCCGGTATCGACATGACGACCCGACAATGAAAAGAGGAAAGTTATGAATACTTAGGTTTACCTTTGTTCTTGTGTCAACTAAAAATGTGTCATCTACCTTTATTGGGCCTAGCATTAGTATTCCCAGCCATTTCCCCTTTTGAATGTGAATTCCATAGACTGTGGTTACCTTTTCGACAATTCCTTCTATTGTTATATGTGTACAGAAAAATGTGTCCGACTCCCACCCCCGCGTACTCGCCGCACTCTTAAAAATGATAAACCATCCATCCATAGTGTGTTGCTCAGTTAATGCTTTATTCCTTGATGTCACAATATATGCCTTGTCTGAACGTGTACGGCTTTCCTGTGGTTCAAGAAGTTGAAATTTGTAATTGGTGAAAAATTGTATTAGATGACCCTGGTCTTCACCTCACACACGATAGGAACCATTTAAAAAACGTCATGCATCGTGTATCGAAGCTGGTCTTTTACTGTTGTAGAAATGAGACGTTCGCCGCAAAAAAGTGACAGATTTATGCTTATTTTGTAAGCAAACTCTTCCACAAATTACGAATGCTGTGATTAGCGAAATGATATTAAATGTCGTTCATTGTTCTATGTAAACTGAGGTATTCTTAAAATATTTGAAGACATATACAAAGTATATATAAACGGCTATTTCATGAAGCTTACAAGCAACTGTAATAACTATGCTTTACATAGTGCTATACTAGATACAGGAAGAATATCAATCAAACCATGTATTTTAAATCACCTGATTCTGATTAAAATATTAATGTTTATTTGACGTATATGTTAGGCATAAAAATGAAGTGAATGGAAACAAAAATGTGTTGCAAATTAACATTATATCATGAAAGAAACATTATGCATAAAGAAAGATCAACAAAAATAAAGCTGCCATATACATCTATTGCAAAAAAGACTTAAACAGACTTGGAGACTAAACAGTCTTATAATGGAGTTAGAGTGTCTTTGTGATGTTCCAGATTTATAAACGTGAAGAAACGATGTAGGCCTGCTTTCTTCTTTTGTTGTCAGCTCAGCTGACAGACTGGTCAGCAATACTTGAGAGTGACGGGCTTGTTGTGTTTCTTTTCATCTTTTGTGCAGGGATATATTTGGGGTTTGGGGTATTTGGGCCTGTGTTTAGGGAAAAAGAAAGTGTGTAGTTGAGGGAGAATATTTAAAAGGTTGAGAGGGTCAGTGTGAAACCACCAGTTGTCCTTCATAGGTGACTGCCTGTCTCAGGCCAGTAGTGAAATTTGGTGCTTCACATTTATATGGAAAGCTGAATGGTAGTGTTTTGGTAACTCTTGAATTTCTGCCCTTTGCTGCTTTGACTTTGCTCTCATTGATAGGTTGGAATTTTTGAATGTGGGTAATGTTTTCTTGAACTATAAGAATTGCTAGGGACGAGTAAAAATTCAGAACAATCATCAATGCATTTACATTGACCCAAAGCCCACAGGCCAGGGTCCCATTTTTCCATAGAAACGTTTACCAGGATAAAATCTGTAACAATTCAATAGACAGCACATTGAGGTATAAAATGTGCGAGAAAGTTTAAAAAGTGAATTGGAAAAATTAGGAAATTGGAAGTTAAAGGTAAAAAAAAACTGAAATAAGTTGTATGAAGCACACTATTTCTAATTTGTTATATAACAAATAACAATATATCAAAGTTTGTATGTATTCACAGTCGTAAATGGTATCAAGTATGGATGAGTCTGAAAACATCCCACGCATCGTAAGTAACATTAAGGGCTAAAAAGTGCAAAATTATACATCATGACCCAACTTCCCAAGTTTGTTGAAACATTGCAGCCCCGAAGGTAGTAGTAATAGTTTTTCACAATAAATATCCCGTGGTACAAAAAAAGGACAACTAGATTGCCAAAATGAATCCCTAAAGTCAAGAAATTCGAGATCAAATATCTAAAAACCGACATAGTAAAATTACATGTTTATCATATGAAACGTGGTGTAACTGTCTTATTTGTCAAGACAACAAAATAAAATTTCAGGTATAGTTACACATTGATAAAGTATCATAATTGGAAACTGATATATTCTGAGCCTGAAGGTCAAGAACACTTCTACTGCCTTTATGTGCTTGAGCATGTGCCATTAGCAAAAGTTTCAGTTTCAACCAAAGTCCGAATTCTTAACCTTGGTGTACAGTTTAATCCTGTAAATTGAAAACGAAACGAGCAAAGAAGTGTGTTTTTATTAAGAAACAATTTGAACAATTTGATATTTATGTGTGTATTAATGAAAAAATCTGTGTAATTTGATTTTTATGACAAGATCACCAATACCCAGATGATGGTCATGAACTTGAAAGTGATATGGTTGGATTGTGCAGCAATTACGTGATTTTCTTACTTAAATTCACTTTTACCTTCACATTTGTGACTTATACAGGCATATATTTAGCTTTTCATGTGAATATTAGTCCAAACAATATAATGCCTGATCTTGTTTATTCATAGGCATTTATATTTCTGTAAGGTGGGTTTGCTTAAGGGCACTACAAATTAAATACTCAAATATATACAGCTTTTATATAAGCCCATGACGGAATTTTTGTAGATAGATTATCAGCAACAAATGTAAAGAAAAGCATAAAGGAATACGTCTGCCTTTTTGATATCAATATTAATTGCCAGGCATACAAAATTAACATGAAAGCCATTTGGAGAATGCCAGCAGTAAAGACCGTGTCCTGTTTTTAAATGCTTCAGTACTTGGGTGAAGGGTTCTAGATATACAAGTGTGGAGTGCAGCAAAACCTATTTATAAGAGATTTGTATGATAGATGTAAACACCATAGCAAAAGTTGTAATGTATAAACTAACCTATTCCTTACCATATATACAACATTATCGTTGCCCTAGGGCTAAAAAAAGGTACAAGAATTTTTATTTAACCACTGTGATCAGATAGAAGAATCTTCCAGTATTAACAGGTTGTTGGATTTTATCAAAATTGAATATCATTTAAGAACAGTTGAACGGCACTGAGAATCATTTACTTTATAAATATGTTTCATATTGGGGCGTCTCTACTTTATAAACAACTATTCCTCATTCGAGGTTGAAAGAATGTATGAAGTCACTCACATATTAAACATATGAGAAAAATTACTTTCAACCATCAATGATCATTCATATCTTATAAAGGCGAACATTTTGGTAATGATGTGACAAATAACCAGTCTGCATTTGCATATGATCAGTTTGTCAAGCTGTTGAAATTTTAGATTGATAACTTAGATGTCAATGTTGGAGATTCGTTCATTAGACAGACATTTGGTATTCCAATAGGTACCAATTGTGCACCTCTTTTGGCCAATTTGTATCTTTTCTACTATGAATATAATTTTGAAGTAAATTTGTCAAAAGAGACGATATCTCACAACACATTTTCAAGATGTCATTTAGGTATATTGATGACGTACTAAGCATCAATGATAAAAGCATTGCAGCATGTCTTTTACAAATATACCCCAATGATTTGGAATGAAAAGAAACTACAGAGAATGACTTGCAATGTTCATTTCTAGATACAATGATGTGTAATGATAATAGTGAATAAAAGTTTAAATTATATAACAAAAGCAATGAATTTGAATTTAACAGAGTAAATTACCCTTGCATGGATAGTATTATTCCACTTGGTCTAGCCTTTGGTGTCTTTGTGCCACAGTTGGTTGTCTTTGCTACAGCATGCACCGAGCTTGACAAGTTTGACTCCCATCATTCGATTCTATTTCAAAAACGTGTAAAACAAGGATATTCAAAAATAAATTGAAATTATCGTTTTTGAAATATCTGGGTTAAATGAAAATTTATTATATAGATGTCAGGTAAATTTGATGTGTTATATAAATGATGCAGCAAATATGTAAAACCAACAACTGGCTGGCGTTATGTTGTTATTGATGGTTATTTTTTGCTCAGATTTACAATGCAGTTTCTTTGTCATTGTTCAAAACTGTTGTCCTCTTCTATTTTTTCATGACAGTTATTTTATGTTTTCAATGTGAAATCTTCTCACCTTTATATATTCAATGAATAATGTATTCCTTGCTGTTATATCTGGTGATATTCATGTTGATGGACATGTTTAGATTTGGACGGCTTTCAGTTTAGACTGAATGTAAAAAAAAGACATTGAAACGTAATGGGCTTATACTGCTACTATGCATTATAATAAAAGAAATACAATAAGGTCAATCCTTTCTTGGATGTGCCAGAAAAAAATAAAATATGAACATCTTAAGCAAAACGACCCTTAGCAAGCATTGTTGACACTCTTCTTCCAAATGGTAACCATGCTAGTGAGGCAGCATATATTATTGCCATTATTATTACGACATGCCTATTATGTTACGCCCTTGCAATTTTCAACAACTCAAAGTGTAGTGAAACTGCACGTACCAGTAAAACATGTATTATAACTTCTTGGTTATGCTTCAGAATCGAAATCAGAATCAGAGTAATTGGTAATTTCAGTTTGTTGGGCCCATTTATATTTGTCAGGCTTGCCACGACACAAAAACCTAAGTGTGCAAGGTCCAACATTTGAGCATAAACATGATTTAGCACACTGCCCTTTTTAACAATGACCTGTTGTCATCCTTTTCCGATCTGGGGTATAATTTGCTGGAGTCAAGTAAAAGGCCTTAGTATGGCCATCTTGTAGCATCTATATAAACTCAAGAGGCGATTACTGTGTATCATTAACAAGCACTCTCTTCCATAGGTACAGCTGATAGAACACAAGCAGCATATGCTGTTCAAATGCCTCCTCTGTAAGTGGCAATAAAGTGAATTACTTGAATTCATGACTCCTGTACAGATGTACTCTCAGATCATTGAAACTCGAAGACTATTGTGCAATATATATTTTTATTCCCAATTACTGAATGAATCCAGAGCTTCTGCAGGAGTTGTTGATAATATGTGGGTATCAACAGATGCAAAATTGGCCACTCCCTCACAAATTGTCAGATCTTGTCTCTATGCTCGATTTGCAGTTTTCTTACCCTTTCTACAGATCCTGCTGGTGGTGTCACAACCAGTCATAGCATACTTAGCAAGCAAAACATTAACTATGCTGAGACCAAGGGCAGCAGATGCTGCATGAGTTGGAATAAACTCAGAGGTTGGCCTCCATACCCACAATTGCTCCAAGCCTTTGATCTTGTTGGCAGAGTGGATGTGCAAAGTAACAATATTATTTCTTGAGGCACAAGCAGTTTCAAGCAGTGATCCACAGTGAGCAGAATATGCCAAGATTGTAGTTTAAATAACAAAGAAAGCACACATATACACAGGTAAAGTGACTTTAAAAAATCATAATTAAAACCCATGTGCATCATTTATCAATATTTGGATACTTTCACCGAGGACAGAGGAACTCTTTTGCCAATGTTTGTAGTCTATGTCTGTGATAGTTGCGTAACAACAGTGTTTCAAGTTAAGTAGGACTACCTGTCTGAGTAAGTTTATTGTTCTTTTCATAGTCCATGCACAGGGTCACTTCGATTTGTGACACTATTGTTTGGGTTCAGATATCGGGTCATTCTATGTCTGGAACTTTCTGTTCCAAAATCCATTTGGTTTCTATCCCTGAGATAGTCCTTGACTATATAAGGAATCCTTTTCTCAGGGTAAGTTAAAATTCGAATTTTGTTATTGTCTATGTATATTTGTGTCCCTACTGGTTCCTATAAATTCTCTACGTTTGCCATTATAATCAAGAAGGTGTTATATAGTACGTTTTTATGTATTTGCCAATATTTCATGTGCATATATTCTTTAAAATCAAGTGTTGTCTTTACCAAATACAAGGTACTAGCAACTGGCCACCATCACATAAAAAGCATGTCCATGGATTTATGCCTGTGAAACATGCTTGGTGGTTTTTAACTGATAACCCATTTATACATTCATTTGGCTGTTGAAGCTTTGAATGTTGGCTGTTGACGTCTTAAATGTTCAAAAGTTTTTAATCAAATGTGACATGTTAATTAATTTTTAGGTTTAGACATAGACTTTAACTGGATCGGCTATTTGTACAAGCACATCACTAGACCATTCTTGTAGGTTGAAATTGTAAAAACGATCACACCTGGATAGAGGATTGCTCATGAGCTTTCCACATTTTGGAACTGCTGCATTTGTAGCTGCTTGGTGGTGCAGTTTAGGTAGCTGCAGATATGTGGCCTTCGCGGGGGCAGCAGGGTATAGGCGCAGTGAGTTGGAGGGAGAAGCGACTGGGGCCCTCCAGTCACTTCTCCCTCCAACTCTGCTGCCCCCTCGAAAGCCACATATCTGCGGCTACAGTCTAGGTTGTTGTAGGTGATCTCTTTGGGGGGTTTTGGCTTCAGGACTGAGCATTTGATCATAATGATCCCCAACCCAATGGATGTCTTCCACATTGTCTAGTGTTGCCACCATCAATGATCTTTCCAAAGTACCTAATACACAAGTCTCCATAGGTTTCATCTTTTTGTTTCCTATTTGTGTGGACACAAAACATAGCATCATAACCCATGGCAGTGTGGTACTTATGTGGTGACAGTATATTGAGCTATTCTGTCATATTAAGGCAATCATGAAGAAACTGAGTTCAGCCTTGAATGCATGATCCATCTTTTCTCTTTAGTTTTCTCATCTGAAAAATGTTTGCCATATTAATATCACATGTGCGTTATGGCTGTAGTAAACTGGTCCTTTGCATAAGCATTATCTCATTTATCACATCCTGAACACCAGCTTTGTTTTTTAAAAGTCTTTTTGTGTATTTAGATAGCAATTTTCTTAGATTCTTATTGTCTTTCCTCCACTTCCAAGATATGTTTTCAAGATTTGGTCACCAATATCATAAACATTGAGCAAGTCTTCTTCAACCTTTAGTGCTGCCTTTGCTCCAATTGCTATATTGACAAATGGACTTACTTTGTCAATGGGTGCCAGAGGCTTGAACGTCTCTTTGTATTTGCCAGTGCGAAAGGGACTGATCATATCATATATTGCTTCATACAATATTTATGTCTGTAAGTCCAAAGGGAGTCACTGCAGATATATTTCCAGGATGTGAGGTAGACGTGTCAGTCATTACAAAATTTTAACGATACTGCAGTCGCAGCCAACGATACCTGGGCCCCAGTGTCGCGTACGACTGGCATCGTTCATCGTTATACCAGTGATCCCACCTGATGTCTTCTGGTCACTATTGGCATTCTGTTCCAGAGGAAGATCTGGTGACACCTGATTGAATTTGCCAGAGCTTGTCATTCCTTCAACGTTACCCTTGACAAACTCTAGACTCACCTCTAATGAGAAATATTATGTAAAAGTTTGAATAGAGGTGTATTATTTATGTCACCTTTTTCAAATTAATGTAATGTGCATAATTATACAAATACAGTTTCAAGTTACGTTTTGACTCGATTAAATAATGTGAATTTTATTTTTAAAAAATAATGATGGTATATCATCAAATAATGGAAATCTGTAATCAATTTGATATTCCTCACAGAAAACAGAGGGTACAACGTTCATTGCCCCCAGTAACAGTCTCAAATGATCAAAAACTATGTTCATGTACTGAAAGCCATCAATTAGGAATTTTTTCTTCTTCTTGCTTTAACCATAACTGAAAAGTGGCAAGTTAAATAATTTCACATCTAAACATTTACTTTCTACCTTCGTATAAGCATTCACTTTGAAATAATCATATCAAATTGTATTTCTATTTTAACATTAAAAGAGAAAGACACCAGATTATATACCCATGTGAATAGTGCATGTACGTGTTTCTTTGCAAATGCGATTATAAATACAGGAAGCATTAAATTGAAAAGCCAAGATAGACAACGAGGTTTTGGTCGGACTAAAACTTGGTCAAACTTACATGATATAATGCTTTTTCTGTACGAAGCAATAGTTAAACTTGACCATGTGACAAATCATATTACACATTCATTAATCATGCAACACATACATGTGTGTCCTTGATATTGAATTTCTATTTTGTAAAATACGACTGTTATAAAAGATTTAAAGTGCTTTACGTGGCATGCCGCCATGTGGCTATTTGAAGTTTGACTTCAGATTTCTTAAGCAATTTTATGTTGGAATACGACTGTCATTATCTTATGTATAAGGATATTGTCACGAAAAACTACAGCTCTGAACTTTTGTACTGCCTACGGTACATTTGAGTAGGAATTGAAAGTAAGTCATTTGGCTAACTTTTCGCATGTTGGCATTAAAGGCGATGATGACCTTGACCACCTGTCTATACATTCCTAACTTTGTTTAGTTTTGGTTGAAACATATTTTATTACTAGAAACTACAAAAAACGATTGTGGAACAGAACAATCCTATTAAAACCCTTCTCACAAACGAAAAAGTGCAAAGTGTATGCAGGACAAACAAGAAAAGTTATGCAAACACAGAGAAAGATAATCAACGACGTACACAGGACCGAAATAGGGGCTGATTATGCAGCCTAAATATATATTTACATGCATGTATATGCATATATATATATATATATATATATATATATATATATATATATATATATATATATATATATATATATATATTCATACATATTTTGACTTGTTCCCATTTAGATGTATGTAAAACAATATTAAATTTATAGATACAATAGAACAAAAACCCATAGCGGTCAGATTACAGAGGTACTATACGGTAGCCTTTTTTATGCTTCAATATAGTCAAGAACTGCAGAAGAAATAATACATTTTGATCAAGAGAATAAGTGTTACACGATTATATGATAAAAAGACCAATGTAAATGATGCTATCTCAATAATAGAGCTCACTGATTTAGCCCTGGGCATATAAAATTATCGACAAGAAAAAATAGCTGCGAGTGTTTTCTCCTCCCATATCACAAGAGTACATGGGACAGTCAAAAATTCCAATCCTGACAGACGAGGATTCAACCGGTTTATTCGGGTTGTTTTGGTAAATACATACAGCATTTTAGCTCTCTAACTAGAAACACTGACATTTATAACAAATTGCAAATAATACGCTGTATATAACACTTGTCAGCATTTTGGACCTTTGACCTCAAAGTTTCCTATCTTTGTAATTCTTTTATTTTTCAAACTTTTCCTGATATTTTTATTGCCCAAGATGCTGTCTGTCCAAAAATGCTAGTTGTATCCATGGATTCACAGATGAAAGGGTTCCTGAGAACTAAGCCACCATTCTGGATCTGCCCTCTGGACTGCCAGACTGAAAAATAAGTTCATACATTTTTTTGCCGCTGATGTATTAATGTTAAGAAAAGAGTTATTGTTGAACTTTTAACTGCTTCAAAATACCAAAAATAGATGATAGACTGAACGAATGGTAATAATAAAGCACTACATGCATTACAATTAACTAGTTGATTAATTTTCTTTCTTTCTGAAAGGTGTATTTCATGAACTCTTTAGAAAAAGGGAACATTTGTTAAACTTGTTGTTGCCTTTAACTTCCAGAATTCCGAAACTGTAGTAGCTCAGAATTCAGGTGCAGCAGTGGGGCATGCGTGGACCAGTACAAGGCATGCGACAGTTTTCCCGACTGTGTAGATGGATCAGATGAAGTCAACTGTTGTGAGTATATGTACATAACATAACACTATGACTGTTTTCCACTCAAACTGTTCAACAACAGAAGCTTTATTGTAAGCGGTTTCAGAGACTTGGAGTTATGTCTCCCGGTGAAAGCCAGGGGACATATTGGTTTAGTGCCCGTTTCTTCCGCTTCTTCTTCTTCTTCTTGTTGTTGTTGTTGTTGTTGTTCTTCAGGTTCTTCAACACTGGTTTCCGTGCGATAAGTCTTGAAGGACTATACAGAATTTGATGAAACTTGGTAGGATTATGCATCTTGGCAAGACCTAGGTTGGGATTGTATTTGGGTGACCTTGACCTAATTTTCAAGGTCACAGGGTCACTTATGTGAAATTGGTTTCCGTTCAATAAGTCTTGAAGAACTTGATGGAATTTGATGAAAATTGGTAGGATTATGTATCTTGGCAAGACCTAGGTTGGGATTGTATTTGGATGACCTTGAGCGAGTTCTCAAGGTCACAGGTCTACTTATTTGAAATTGGTTTCCGTGCCATAAGTCTTGAAGAACTTAATGGAATTTAATGAAACTTGGTAGGATTATGTATCTTGGGAAGACCTAGGTTCAGATTGTATTTAGGTGACTTTGACCCAATTTTCAAGGTCACAGGGTCACTTATGTGAAATTTGTTTCCGTTCAATAAGTCATAAAGAACTTGATGGAATTTGATGAAACTTGGTAGCATTATGTATCTTGGCAAGACCTAGGTTGGGATTGTATTTGGATGACCTTGAGCGAATTCTCAAGGTCACAGGGTCACTTATGTGAAATTGGTTTCCGTTCAATAAGTCTTGAAGAACTTGATGGAATTTGATGAAAATTGGTAGGATTATGTATTTTGGCAAGACCTAGGTTGGGATTGTATTTGGATGACCTTGAGCGAATTCTCAAGGTCACAGGGTCACTTATGTGAAATTGGTTTCCGTTCAATAAGTCTTGAAGAACTTGATGGAATTTGATAAAACTTGGTAGGATTATGTATCTTGGCAAGACCTAGGTTGGGATTGTATTTGGATGACCTTGAGCGAGTTTTCAAGGTCACAGGTCTACTTATGTGAAATTGGTTTCCGTGCGATAAGTCTTGAAGAACTTGATGGAATTTGATGAAACTTGGTAGGATAATGTATCTTGGCAACACCTAGGCTGGGATTGTATTTGGGTGACCTTGACCTAATTTTCAAGGTCACAGGGTCACTTATGTGAAATTGGTTTCCGTTCAATAAGTCATGAAGAACATGATGGAATTTGATGAAACTTTGTAGGATTATGTATCTTGGCAAGACCTAGGTTGGGATTGTATTTGGATGACCTTGAGCGAATTCTCAAGGTCACAGGGTCACTTATGTGAAATTGGTTTCCGTGCGATAAGTCTTAAGGAACTTGATGGAATTTGATGAAACTTGGTAGGATTATGTATCTTGGCAAGACCTAGGTTGGGATTGTATTTGAATGACCTTGAGCGAATTCTCAAGGTCACAGGGTCACTTATGTGAAATTGGTTTCCGTCGATAAGTCTTGAAGAACTTGATGGAATTTGATGAAACTTAGTGGGATTATGTATCTTGGCAAGACCTAGGTTGGGATTGTATTTGGGTGACCTTGACCTAATTTTCAAGGTCACAGGGTCACTTATGTGAAATTGGTTTCCGTTCAATAAGTCATGAAGAACATGATGGAATTTGATGAAACTTGGTAGGATGATGTATCAAGGTAAGACCAAGGTTGGGATTGTATTTGGGTGACGTTGACCTAATTTTCAAGGTCACAGGGTCATTTGTGAAATTGGTTTCTCTGCAATAAGTCTTGAAGAACTTGATGAAAATTGATAGAGTAATGTATCTAGGTGAGAGCTAAAATAGGATTGTAGTTTTCAAGCAAACTTGGTCATTTGTAATTTTTCATCACCTGTAGCTTATTCAGAGAGGTAAGTGTTCCACCGGGAGACATTTGATTTTCTGTTGGAAAATCAGTCTGTTCTAGTTTTACTTGGGTTCATTTGGATAATATGCCTTCCACGCGTCTGGCACTCGTTGTCGAAGGTGTTTGTTCCACTCTTAGTTTAATCCAACGGCTCAAAAAAGAAACAAGTACCGCGAATGTTTGATTTTTCAATTGCAAAAATATACATAGCTTTCTCAAATATCAAAATATATTCTTCAGCATGCAAAATGAACTTCTTAAAAGCAAAGTTTTACCTGAATATTACCGTTTGTTTCTGCAGTTTGTTCACTGCGAGTTGGCAAGGGCATGAACTCGCAAGTAGCCCCATTGTCTGGTTGACAGGAGTGGGACTAGTGCCTGGCTGTGACGAATCTCGTGTCATATTCATTCCCAGAAATAACAAAATGCTCTACTCATGTGCAAAATAATCCAATATTTCCCATGGATAATGCAAATGGTGCAACTATTTGTAACAGCAAACACTTTTGGACTGATAGTCTTACAGAACCCTTTAACACAAACTCAAAATTTCCATTGTTTTGGGGCCGTATCAATATCAGTGAGATGGTACTTTTAACATTCGCGTCAGCTTAAAGTTACAAAGTGCAGCATGTTCAGTGCAAATTATATTTAAAAACCGAAAATCACAAAATGTCTCAAACAAATCACTCCAAATAACACCACAGTCATTATGTAGCATATAATACAGACTATCAAGTTTACCAGGTTTTATTGAAGACGGTATATGGGAGTCTTTTTAATCTTTGAAGGTACCCTTTCTGCAGCAGTAATCATTATCACACAGAAACGTAAACAAACGAGCCAATACTCATTTGGCTTGATATCGCATATGCAATCGTCTTGCCAGCTCGGAGTAAACAGATTGTAGAACCTCCATAAGTAGTGAAAAACTATTCAGTTCATAGTTGTCCACTACTGACGAAGGTCCCAAAACGAAAAGAAAAAGCTTTATTTTGCTTTTAATGTGATGAAATATAATGACATAGTTTGTTTTCTTTTAATTGGTTTGGTCGTAGCAAACTAGGTGGAGACAATACTTGCCTTAATGAATAAATGTGCAATCATCGTATGTGTATTGTAGTTCCTTGTCCAAAGATGACGATAAAAGGATCCGCAGGAGCAAAAACTGAATTTCCCGAGATTGTAGACAGAGAATTTTGGTATCAACCAAAGACCTTCCCGTTAAAGTACCGGGGAGTGTACATTCGGGCCGGAGATTCAAAACCTGAAGTTTTCCTCTACTATCACGAAGAAAGTAAATCATGGCGTTTCGGTGATAATGTGGGATATGGCACTGTGATCCTGTCAACAACAGGCGACATGGAAAATGTTACCTACGCCCAAAGCATTACGGGATCTTGGAACGCTTCAAATGTCAGCCTATCGTTTAATTGTAACAGTAAGTTAGAGAAAATTTATCTGCAAGTAAGATACTTTAGTTGCACACTTTTTAATCTTTTTATCACTCATATGAATGAAACAGAATAGTTTCATCACTCATAGGTAAATAATATCATGAGCGGCTTTTTTTATAATTGTGAATTTATCCCCTCTGTGGAGTGCATTGACATGAAGACAAGAAATATAAATTCTGTGTGTGAAAGTGTTCTGATTTAGATGATTTGGGAATCTTTCCTTTCTAAGAGGTCCTTTTTAAGCCTTTTGAATAGTTTCATAACAGGTACAAGAAATTATCATCTAACTATAATATTTCTGTAGATTTGTTGACGACAATTCTCATTCAATTTGCTGTAAAAAGGAAAAAGAGATGATGAAAGTCTTTAATGATATCGTAGCATTTGCATTTTAATGAACTGGAACTCTGCATATTTATCACCATTAATGGATCAGTAAGTTGGTGCGGTCAATCGCAAGACGACACAGCCAGTAATATCTTGGCACTGGTTTACATGCAAATGATGTATTTAACATTGAAGTCTAGTGAATAGGAATGATCTGCCGGAGTACAACATGCCCAAAATTGCATTTTGTCTTGATTGTTAGGATATATTTCGGTTTGTTTGTTTTTTAACTTCGTTTGTTTTTAGCTTAGCTGACTACAGTCAAGCTGGGCTTTTAGGATGGTCCGTCGTTTATGCGTGAGTGAATGCGCGCATCTGTGATGCGCTCGGTCAGATTCACTTCATACTTGGTTGCAATGTGCATGTAGTGGATATCTACCAATTTTGGTCAAGTTGTCGCCCTCCATTGATTTTTGTATTTGTATGAATTGTTTTGTTCTGTTTGTGGCCAAGTCTTAAAACATTTCCGACAAAATTGCCCAGCCAATTGCTTTGAATACATAGGGACACGTCTGGAGACCCATAGGCCTTAACTTGTTCAACAGGTGGCGCTGCAATTATTCTGCACTTTTTACGGTTTTTTTTTTCATTGAGGTCATGTTCGACCTTCTTCTCCCAAATCCGTCACTCTATTATCATTCTGAAACTTGGTGGAAATGTAGCTTGTACGAGGGGTAAACTTGATCACCAGGTCAGGATACTCTTGATGCCTGATTTTTAACGAATTTTTTCAATTAGGATGCTGGTCGGTTGATGCATTCAATGATTACTGTGTAAGTGAATGGGGATTGCAATGGCAATCCATATTTTTGAGATCTTCTCCAAAACCATCAATCAGATTCACTTGAAACTCGGTGGACATGTACCTTTAGCGGGTTTCTAGCAGGCTCGTTGTTAAAAGAAATTCTCAGAAACCGTCCAGAAAATTGCTTTGAAATTGTATAGAGACACTTCTGAGACCCCCTTTTTTATGATGGGTAGACAGACAGACTAAGAGGATTCATTTATTCGACCGTAAATCGTACAGTTGAAGTCCATTTAATACAATGTTTGAAAAAAACCCAGCTAAACTTGGCCGGGAGACTTACATCATGGCCCAATTGTGCCCCTAACATGTAAACCACCCTAAAAATATGTTTGGAAGTTGAGACCGTCACACAGTTAAGACTTGGTACTAGGGAATTTAATTCTGTTAAGCAAGGTGATATGTGACTGAAAGCAACAGTGATCAAAGTCTGAAAGAGAGGTGACCTTGATACCATAGTTCGCAGGAGCACTTCAGTCTGTGCATGTAAGGTTAGCTGAGAAAAGGACTGTCATAGTCCTCTTGGGTTTTTTTTCTAAAAGGCTATCAGTACGAAAGCCCGAAAGTGGGCATAAAAAGGCTGTTCAATATGTCGAATACTCAAGAATTTCGCAGATTCAAGACAAATTCTAATTTTCGGCCTTTCTTAATCGGGTAAAAGTCGAATATTCGAGAAAAAAAGGCGAATATTCGATTTTCAATCTTATGCTAATTGGTCCAAAAGTCGAATATTCAAGATTACAGTAGAATATTCGACTTTTTTATCGTAGACCAGAAGATGCCAAAAGTTGAATATTTAATTTTTTTTTTAAAAGTCGTTTATTCGGCTTCTGAAATCTCCCACCAGATGGCCAAAAACTTGACTATTCAAGATCAAAGTTCAGTAAACGACAATGATCTTGAATATTCGACTTTTTCATATGACACCAAATGGTGCAAAAAGTCGAATATTCCCGATAAAAATCGAATATTCAAGAATGACGTTGAACATTTCACTTCTAAAATATTGTAAAAGATTGTCCAATGAATCCAATTATTACATCCCCCACCCTTGGAGCGGCGCATTAGTTGTGCTATATTCCTGCCCTGTGCTAACCTGTGTGTTTTAGGCCTAGGGTTCAATCACGCTGTTTCTAGTCCCTATCAACATAATTGATAAAACAATATGGAGAGTAAATACGAAACAGATCCGAAATAATCCCAGTTAAAATATCGGGCTTTACCATAGACCTATGTTGTTACTTAAAATAAAAGTTTAATAGTGATTTTACTTACAAAAATGAGTGTATTTCTTGTAATGAATATTTCCCCCCTTTAATGATTATTTTATTCAGGTTCTGTGTTTTGGTCTTTAGCGGGAAACTGCTTGACAAGTTACTTGATTGACTTGCGCTAATACATGAACTTGTTAAGTTATTGTTATTATTATTATTATTATTATTATTATTATTATTATTATTATTATTATTATTATTATTATTATCATTATTCATTTATAGGGCATTACCTTCACATTAACACCATAAGGAAGGGCATAAATGGCAAAGTTGTGGGCTGCAAATGACATTTGCGCCTATTTTGAGGGCCGCAAATGATATTAAGCGACGGGAACCAGGAAATAATAATTGGCTTTGATAAAACCACAAATGACTTAATAGCAATAATATTTGTTTTTATGTTATGAACCCAACGCTTCACGTCGGGCGCAAATGACCACTGTCCGGCCCCAAATGATCCCAGTGCCCACAAAACAAAAATATTGTCATAATTACTGTGGTGTATCAGTAATTAATTTTCTCAATTAAAAATAGCATAATTTGTCGTTTATATTGTCATTTAATATATAATTCCCCTATGTGATATGAGTTTGCCTGGTCATATTGTTCTTTCTCCTTTGGGTTCAATAGGTCGCGTCCGTTGTGTTTATTTGCTGGGAGAGTACTTGATAATATATTTGTTTGATCTCTGGTCAGGTTTAGGCATTAAGTGCTTCCCCCAATGGGCCTTTGTGTGCACATCCCATTGACATCTGAGAAAGGTGCACACGCATTGACCTAAATGCGCCCAAACTACTGAAAACCAAGTGATTCATTTTGTAGGATTTTAGTTTCTTCCTAGAGTTTTATTTTTTCTGGCGCTTTCATTTCTCTCTTGTTATGCCAAATGGTAATTGTATATCGGTAATTTTATGTTAATTTTTTTATTTGTCTGTGATAATGAGTAATTACTTTTTAGCCATATTCGATTCATGTGATTCATGGAGTTAAAATTTAAGAATATAGGTGTAGGCACGATTTAGATGGCCATAGCTTAGTCCTACAGCCATACAAAGCAGACTTTCGAGCGATAAAATAAGTCCAAAGTTTGACTTTTTTCTTGAATATGCGATTTTTATGATGAATAGTTAACTTTTGGCATCACCTGGAGTCAGATTAAAGAAGCAGTATTCGACTTAATTCTTGAATATTCAAATTTTATCTTGACTTCGACTGTTTGCATCATTTTGCAGAAGATTGAAAAAGTCGGATATTCGACTCTTGTCTTGAATATTCGACTTTCATCTTGAATATTCAACTGTTGCCCTTAAAAAACAAACTAAAATAGAAAAGTTGACTTGTCTCAGTAATATGCTACTTCTATCTTGAATATTCGACATTTGTCATTATCTGGTCTTAGATGGAAAAATGACTTTTCTCAAAGTCTTTTTTTTTTTTTAATGTCCCCTTTCAGGCTTCCGTATACCAGTTCCAGTCAGACGTAGCACATACATTAATCTAAAAGTATGTGTAAAAGGATAGAAATCCAGAGGTTTTATGAGATTTCCTGACCGTAGAGGCAACATAATTTTAGAAAATGGGATACAAACTCAGAGTACATGTATATACACGTATAACACATGGTCATGTTGCATGGTAATAAGTACATCAAGTATAGAAATACAAAGGTATAATTAAAGTACATTAAACATACACAAAAAAGGCTCAACTGTCACCAGTGAATGTAAGAGCATGAACACTTGACTTTTGAGTAATTGCATCGAGCATATATCAGCCATTGATTTAGAAATAATTTAATTTTTAATAATTAACGGAAGATCTATTTCCGATAAAGATTGGAATGGTGCTTCAACCAAATGATCCATGGTATTTGCCAGCAAACTTGCCAGGCCTGAGTCGACATTTAGAAATATACAAATTGTTGAAATGATTGGTTGACTGAGAGTGAATATTGCAAGTAAATGTAAATGAGTAAGAAATATTAATGGCTTTACATTATTGGTAAATTTCTACATGAGAACACCTAAGATATTTCGTTATATTTGGAAATACCATAACATATACATCTTTAAAAATAAGATCAGTATGATCATTACGTTCAGAATGGTTTAAAATGCCTATTTTTTTTAATTTTTTTTTTACATTTGAAGTATAATTAGAAGCCCAGACAATATTGCAATACAGAAAATAAGGATAAGCAAGGCTGTGATATAATTAAGTCAGAATATTCTTTTAAAGTTCCCACTTTATTTTCTTTAAATAACCAATACGCTCATATAAATTACTTGAAATCTGTAAAATATTATGCGTCCAGTTCAACTCACAATAATTGTAGATACCCAAGAACGTAAAAGTGGTAAACTTTTCCAAAGGCACTTTTTCAATTTTATTTTCGACATCTCTTATTGTGCGATTTGTATTCGTGAATAACATGAAGCAAGTTTCGTCTAAATTTACAGATAATTTGCTGGCATTAAACCAGTTGATTATGTTGGTAATCAGATATTGATCTAAGATTCCAAAATAGCGAAATCAGACCCAATTTGGAGCCTTGAGGGGCTCTACGTGTAAATGACAGCATATACATTTGTCGTTCAGAAAAAAATGTATGTTGCTGTCGATCGGAAATAAAACTATTTAACCAACTTAACGATAATTCTCGGACACCATAATGAGACATTTCTGCCAAGAGAATTTCGTTATTGACCGGTGTCAAAAGGCCTTGGACATATCATGAAAAATATTAACAGCCTACTCTTGTCTGCCGAAGACCTTTCAGGCTTTGTTAAGCAAATAACTAACAACCATTTAAGTGTTATTTGCTTTACGGGAACCACATTGTAAATCATGTAGAATAGCATACCGCTCTAGATTATTAATGAGTCGGTTATAAGCCACTTTTTTTCAAAACTTTCGAGCAAAAAGGAAAATACAGAAATATGCCGATAATTTGAAAATAATTCTAGATAATCCTTTTTATACCAGGAAAAATCTAAGACTGGTTTACATATAAATGACGTAAAAAATCAACTCTAAGTAATTTGGAGTTCTCCATTGGTTCACGACACGACCAGTAAGACCATAACATTCTTTTACATGTGAATAATACAAACATGATGTATCCATATTATCTGGGATCCTGTGATGCCATCTAGGCTGTAGCTCGGAACTTGACAGAAAGGATAGCAGAGTTATGTGTTAAGTTGTACCAAATGAGCTTTTATGATAAAAAAAAATAAAAATTGAGAAAGCAAAACTCTTACGAAAAACTAGTTCATAAGGTTTTAAAACATATGAGATGCTAAACATAATCAGAATCTTTCAATCGTTTGGCAGAAAAGTGTTATTTCGGAACGCTTTAGCAGCATAACTAGTACAAGTATCCTCATTACGGCGGAAGCATTGTTTTGTTGCCTAGCAAATGAGGGGACCAGAGAAGTTTTGCGGTTAATATAGTTATGCACGAAAACTTTATTTTAGTAAGTTGGAGTGGTCCGCCAAATCAAGACACGGCCAATAAAACCTTGACGCTGGTTTCCATGTACGAGCAAGCGGCACACCAGAAGAAAGACTTCATCACGAAGTAGGTTCATTATTTTAGAAACATGTATCCATATTTAACATCACTAAAATGAGTATCGTTTGTTAGAAAAAAATTATACCGGCTGTCCAGCTGTCTCAGGTTTTGTGTACGTGCTAAAGACTTAATAATTCCTTTTAGTCATTCTGAGATGAGACTTTTGTCAATCGTTAAAATGCATATAGACAGAAATGGACAAGAATATTTAAGAAGCGTACCTAAATTAAGTTTCCTCGTCCTAAAATATTCAGAGCTTTTGTTGAAAATATTAAAGAAAGTAATTGTGGTAAAATGAGTAATTTAATTGCAAACTGTATTAACAATGAC
This sequence comes from Hermodice carunculata, assembly GCA_964020975.1. Classification (NCBI taxonomy): domain Eukaryota; kingdom Metazoa; phylum Annelida; class Polychaeta; order Eunicida; family Amphinomidae; genus Hermodice; species Hermodice carunculata. Next base: position 54,698,400 of record OZ026612.1, read on the forward strand.
AAATTGCAAAAATTTTCACATTTACTTTCTCACATTCCTGGTGTTTTCTGCAGGTGCACATGGAAAGGTAAACCATGTAATTACCAAAACTTCGAGTTAATATATACGGATATGGGAGTGTGCTATACCTTCGCGCACTCAGACTACTACATAGAGGAATCAGGTAAGTACATCAGCCAAATAGTAGAAACGCTTGAACACGTTTTTGCAGCGTGCAGCTTTCAGTTTAGGATATATACAATTTGGCACTAGTTTATTATGTCAGTATCATTTAATTGGAACACTTTAGCGTTCAGTTAACAGCAAATAGCTGTTGATCAACCACACACTTTATGCGGCTAGGTGGTCGATATTTTAATTGCTTCTGTGGTGTCATTTCTTCTGGACTTTCTGGTCTGAAAAGAGCGCCGATACAGAGTCTAGGCCTCGAAGGTTTGCTGAGCAGGCAACACAATAATGCTCATAAATTGTAAAAGTATCCAACTTATAAATATCCACTGTACATTTTTGTATGCGATTACATTGCAGGTCCAGGATACGGACTAAGTCTCACACTCAACACAGAACTGTATGAGTACACCAGAACTGCGGGAAAAAGCACCGGTGTGAAGGTGAGAGTTTAATATACAATTATGGACTTTTGCTGAGATCACTGGTTAGTTTTATGGACCTGAAAGAAGAATACTGACCGAGGCCGAAGGCCGAGGTCAGTATTCTTCTTTCAGGTCCATAAAACTAACCAGTGAATGAAGCAAAAGTCCATAATTGTTTTATTTTATGAGTTACATCGAAAGGAAGCAAATATCTAATACTGCTTTATTTTAGAAATTACATTATAAAGTAAAAAAAGACAACGTCCAGTTTTAATATTTTTATTTTCAACATTTCCAGTCAAAAAAGACGGCTTTCAACAATCCTGCATGCTGATTGGTCAAAATTAATAATCATGCCATCTGGCGATAAACTTAGAACTAGACATTACGATTCCAATGACTTGGCCACGCCTACAAATCACTATTACGATTCCGCTGACTTGGGCACTCCATCTCAAGTCATTAAACTATTTTCAGCTTTGCCACGTGCACCGTCGTAACCAATAAGATTACGGTAATCTTGAAAGAGTCACCAACTCATAAAATAAATAATTTTATGGACACATGCAAGTTACGTCTTTCGATTTTTTATGACAAATGTCCTTTGGGGCTCGTGGCAAATAAGAATCGCACCCGAACTAGTTAGCTTTAAGTAATGCACACACATTAATGACGGTTTTGAACGTTCAATGTACTCCTTACCTTGACGATCCCCCCCCCCTACATCTGCTATGTACATTGCTACCAAAACGGAAGCGCCAATGGCGATGAAACATTTCAAAATCCCCTCCTTAATTCTGAAGCTTTGACTAAATGACATATTATCATTACAATAGTTGATAGCTTACTTAATGCAGATGCTGACTCGTATGTTAATGACTCGTGTTGCGCCTGCATATGCAGTACTAATTATGAAAGTCTACATTTTTTCAGCTGTTGTTGCATTCTAAGGAGGACTATCCTCTCATGCAAGAGCGTGGATTTGCGGTGTCCACTGGACTGTACTCGTTTATATCAGTTGAGGCTACAGATGTGAGTTGGGACAAGAATTGATTTAATAAAAAATAAAATACAATATAATATAATAAACATCGTTTACAATTAGTAATCGCTTACAAAACATCATACAACATAGTTTACAAATTATTAAGATACTCTATTGTACAAAGAGGACTTGGAAAAGTTTGCCTGTTTGAAAGATACTGTGAAATTATGCGGCATATTTTTGTTAGGTTTTCGATAATCGGAACAAGAAATAATCCAATTTCAACATCAAAAATCGAGTAATCAGGCCTTTTTATAAAATCGGACAGATTTGGCTTCTAATATTCAATTTATTTGTGTTTAACGAGTTTCCGCGACCAGTGTAGTCAGTACCATCTCTCTTTTAACCGGCACGCACTACTTTACTCATTTGACGGCACTTTCAAACTTCTGTGAAAAAACAACCATATATAGGGTGCCAGATCACTTCGTTTTACGTCCTCGCCGTTAAACAGTTTAAAATGCAATAAAATGAAAACACATACAAAGACCCGCTGAAAATTACCGACATTGTGAATAATTGTGTTTATGAATAATTAAATGAAATGCTGATGTTCCTGTTGCTTTTTTTAGGTAAAAAATCTCGAACCTCCATGGGGTATCTGCAGGAAGCCATCATTGGAATATTACAAAGACTACACCGTGCCATCCTGTAAACTGAACTGTCAGAATAAACAAGTCAGAAACAAATGCAAATGTAAAGATGCCTTCATGCAGGCTACCAACCCAAACGCACCAGGTAAACACAGCTATTGTCACTCATGCCATACATCCTTGCTACTTTTATCCCCTTTAACTTTGGACCGAATATAAATATATGTGAATGGACGTTAGCCCTTATGTGTTAATTTCTCTAAGTTTCTCTGCAAATTTTAGAGCTTGTCACCCTCTTGCGATAGAGAAACTAATCGTACGTATTTAAAGTCCCATGTTCACTTTTTGAACTGTTGATATGTAGAAGCTGTATCTGTAACTTAACGTTGTACAGAATATAAAACATGGGTGCAAACTACCTACAGGGTGTCTGTTCTAATTTTACCAACAAGACATTGCATGCAGAGATTGCCTTTGACGCGCCGTGGACTCGAATATTCCGCATAAGTATACTGGCCACCTGCTCAACGTATAGCATACCTTCTGTATGTGGCCACCCTTTCTGCCTCAAAGTGGCCACAGACAGCAAATGAGGTAAATTAACATAGATATTGACTCTTGTTGTAAGGACAATTTTGGCTGTAAAAAGCACGTGACCTGTTACGGCAAAAGCTGCAAGAGCAGGCATCATTGTATGCACATGTGGAGCCAGGCTTCGTCAGCACCGCTGTTGCTGTGATCGGCTTGCTGTAGCGTTTATTAATATGCCCTGTGGAAGTCCCTAAAATTGCTGCTGATTTTCACGTATCTGGTGTCTTCTTCCGTCAGGCCCAGGTGGCCACAGTCGGCCTCTGAAACAGCAAACGGAAGGCCAGCATTGCAATAGAACATGTTGTGCGTGTGGCTGAGAGGATTTGGAGTATGTTTTCTATGATTATCAGTTTGATCCCCTTTCAAGAGTTTGCGCACTGGTCGAGCATGCGCAAATACTTGAACCAAATATTAGACTTTTTGAACCAACAGGGCCTGTACTCGTATCCTGACAGGGTACCAGTCTGGAGCACAAGGACTACTTAATGCATTTTTGACACTGATTTAAACATATTTATTTGCAACAACTGCCTTCGGCTTTGCCATATATATATATATATATATATATATATATATATATATATATATATATATATATATATATATATATATATATATATATATATATATATATATATATATATATATTGGCGTGTGTGGTTCCGATTACCCGACCGACCCCAGTGAAAAGGCTCGAGTCCCGACCCGAAGCAATTTTTATGAAACATGAAAAAACAAAGTTTCCAGCCGCCCTTCCCTACTCAAATTTGATCGACCCTGGCTGAAAGATTTTATATCAAGAAAGTGGCCGTCGCGTGCCCGTTACTTTGCAGTAAAGTCAACTCAAACACAGTAGTTTATTTCAACTGGTCTGCACTGGAGGGTTAACTTGGGCTAGGGAAAGAGCATAGCTGCATGGCCGCGGTGTTCGGTGAAATAGCAAAGCCATAGCCGGGGTTGAAAGATTTTATCGAGAAAGCGGCCGTCATGTGTCGTTATTTTGCAGGAAAGTCAACTCAAACACACCATTTTATTTCAACTTGTCTGGAGGGTTAACTTGGGCGAAACAGCATAGCAACACAAAGTTCAATAAGGTATCGGCACGGTCGGTCGGTGAAAGAGCATAGACCATAGCCCCATTTGTGTCAGCATTCAGGAACCTCATAGCCCGCCTGGTTCGGTGATCGTTATCGTAATATTTCGCTAGGTTCCTGATGTCCGTTCTCTTAATTAGCAGGGCAAACAGTCGTTAAAGTACTTTTAAAACATGACTTACTATCTGAGCTTTAATCTGCCCGCTCGGGTGTTTCCGAAGCAGTTATCATCGTTACTTACAAATCCAAATGCGAGACGATAGACTTTGAACCAACCGGCACGTGAATGCCATTTTGAACATTGCGTAATGCCGCACAAAAATACATTTGATTTGGATATCAGAGTGAATTGCGGCCACAGCATATATCATACCATTATTGATGCTCTGAAACATTTGCAAAACATATATACTTTTGGTTGTTTATATTATAACCCCCCACCCCCACCCACCCCCGATCGTCCCATTACTACCCTCATTTATAAACCGTTGGGTGCGGAATCTGCAGTTTTCAAAATGGCAGGCAAGTGCCGGTGAGCCGATTGGAAATTTTTAAGAGGTAATATCCAAATATATGTGCGATTGGGGTTAAAGGAATGTTAAATTGTCATAAATGTAATGCACAATATATAATAGGAATTTTCCAGAGTGAGCACTACCTGTACATTTGACCTGCATTAAATGTAAATACACCGCAATACAGATGTCAGTTGTAGCCAGCTTTGAGCCCCAGGGTAGGGATTTTTTTATCAGATACATAAGTCGCCCTTAGGCTACGGATTAAGCAGCGGCACAGACCCGCCACGACCCCCTGGTGTGTGAAAGATGGAGTTTGGGCGAGAAGGTTGCCCTGATTATGGATACAGGTCCGAAAGTAGCGGCGGATTTTTATATATAAGTGTCAATAAAATTGGCATTGGGATACAGGTGCCAGGATTTATATCTATTACTTTCTCCATATAAAACATATTCAAAATTCAACCATGCATATCCAAACGGAAATAAACCGACATATAAATAAAATATGTCGGTATATTGCTGCCGATCAATGCTTTGTCAGGTGAACAAATTAGGAAAATTAGAATAACAAGTCAAATCAGATGCGCTTGTCTACATGATGGCGACACTTACCGGCGTCACATAACATTTTTGCTCATAAGACTTGATTTGTTTAACAGGTGGATTCGAACCGTTCGCAGGGTCCGTTAAAAGGGTACATTTTAGTGGAACGCGGGACATGTATCGTTAGTTCCTGCCAAAATTGGCAGTGGTTGCAATTAGCCGTCATGATACAGGCGTACTGATGGAAACCATGGGTGGTACTGACATTTTACTGAAGATTTTAAAAGAAAACGACGAATGCTGTCGAATTAAGATTTGTTCCAAGTAATAATATTTCTTAATTTCATTGAATTGGAATCTGTACCGCGATGTCATTAAAAAAGCATTGAAAAGTCCTACTTCTGTTGCTGATATTTAGAAGATTCCAAGAAAAAGTGACCCAAGGCACCACAGACACATTTTGCTGATGCCATCTATCATCAGAGGAGAAAAAATGTATGGAGAGAGCAAGTTTATTCGTATGGTGAGCGTGAGCAAATCAGATAATAAACGCAAAAATAGACTGAAACTTGCTCAATTTCTTTATACGTTTTTCTAAAATCTATAAACGATAACACCCTTTTAATGTTTAAATAATAATCTAAAATGTTCCAACTAGTGATAATAGATGGAAGAGGATATAGGCCCGGTTGCGTCTACAGAGTCGAAATGAAATGCACCTCAAAAATTCTGTCGTCCTGCACATCACAGGAGTGATACTAACGTGCATGGATCCAGGCATAAGGCCACTTAGCCCGTTTTTGCCTGACTCCCATAGTTAAAAACGCCGGCACTTGTTTTGGTCCATAAAAATTAATAGATTGGTTTATCAAAATATGTGTCAAATGTTTCTGGTGATTTAAGAAAGTATGTATCAAATGTTTTTAGTAGGAATTATGTGCGTAAATAGAATCTGACTCTCGAGCTTTATCTCTGACTTTAAAGTCTTGCACACAGATTTCCAGTAACTAAATTCAGAAGCATTTGCGGTGTTGCTGGGTGAGAAGATCCACCTGTGACGCTAAATAAGATGACTCAACCATATGCTTCACTCTTACAAAATAGCGGTACCCTGAATATGGTTTATAAATTGTCATTAGAAAAGTGCAGATTGGTTTCAACTTCTCAAAACTGTTCGAATGAACATAATCTTGAACGTTTTAATCTTACCTATTTGCAGGATACTTTTATTAATTAAAGGCGTAAAATTTGAATTTGATCACGATCTATTCCTAAAGGAAAACTTTAAATTTTACATAATACTCATCGGTTTGACAGAATCAGTGAAACTAACACGGGCAAGAATAATGTGCGGACACATAGTGCAGCATTAGGGAGACCTCTTTTACGAGAGGTCGCTCGCCCGCTTGAAGAAAAAGCGTTCGATCACGCTTACTTCTTTTGGGTACCTTAAAAAGAGAGAAGAGGAGGTGTATTTCACATGAACGACCCCTCGCTTCGAAAGTGAGGCCAATATGCTGGTTCCCAAATTTTAAACCAAACATATGTGCGCATGAAATTTGGATGACTAAAATAGGCCTACACACATTCGAAACTCTTGATATCTTGCGTTCCTTTTCTGATTCAATGACACCCTCCCTCCCTAAAAAAAAGGGAAAAAAAGAAAAGAAAAAGAAAAGAAAAAAGAAAACCCCGATAATGTGTTCCTATTGTTGACCAAGTATAGGAGCTACAAGCCAGATGTTATCATAATGTTAAACAGGGACATGTCTAGGAATCTGAAAGAAGGGCACCACTCAAAATTTATGGTGTGTAGGGTGCCCAAAGAGTAGACTCCAGAAACAAAATTAGACCCAACCAAAGCAGACAACTAAAATGGGTGAGAGATTTAAATTGAAGAGCTGCATGATTTTGTCAAGAACTGTTTTGGAAGTCGCTTTTGTTGGATACCGAAACAACATATTATATCACCTTACTATACACATTTTCAACAATTGTTTAGGATTAAATGCATTTTTGTGTGGCCTTTTTTTGGGGGGGGGGGTGTTTTGTTTGTTTGTTTGTTTGTTTGTTTGTTTGCTTGTTTTTTTTGGGGGGTAGGTTTTTTTTGTTTGTTTTTTGTTTTGTTTTTGTTTTGTTTTGTTTGTTTTTGTTTTTGGAGTGGGACTAAATGTCATCAGCAACATTTGTCAAAAAGGTCAGGCCTTCGACAGAACATTGAAAGCAAGAACCTGGCTTTGGTATGTTTGGGATCTACAAGAGCAGTTAAAGCTGGTCTTTCTCTCAGAGTCTATATTAGCAAGATAAAGTAAACCAGTGCTTCCCCCCCCCCCCCGGCGATATATAACGTTGTCTCCTTATTTAACATGGCCAAAATTGAACTTTATTTCTAGGGGAACACAATCCTAAAGAAAACTGATTACAATGTGCACATGTTCCACATTTTTGTGCCACATGTACTCTTTTCTTAATGCTGGTACAGCCTCAGCCTCCACTACCCCCCCCCCCCCCCCCGTCCATCCGTTGCTTATCCATGGTATTATTGGACATGGGCCCATACTATGCAGGCTCGCGACCTCTTAATTTTGTTTAATTTGACCCATACACATTCATACCAACCCACAGGTCATTTTTTACCCGCACTGGCCTTGGTTACGACCATAACGAAAGCGACGTAAAACGTAAAGAAAACACGGGGCCAGATATACTCATAACCGTGCATATGCTCAAAAAGCGAGGTCCCTTTCAGGCGTGAAGGTTTCACGCAGGCAATTCAACCTGTGAAACCATAAACAAACAGCTACCACCTTGCAGTTCACTCACTAACATGTATGTATTATGCATCAAAATGTGCGTAACAATTTTTTCATAAAATAAACACCATAAAATATGGGCATGAGAATGGTAAATTTTGACCAAATTGCCATGGTAACCAGCTCTGCATAGTACCAGCCGACACATGTGATGATTTCTGCTGAACCACTGTGTACACTGCTGACATTGCTTTGCACTATCGAGCCAAAATCTGCCTTTTTGGTAGCCTCATACACGGCTGCTGCGTGATGTCGACCTCTGCCGTGAGCGAGAGCTCGCTGTGCCGTGACAGAGACCTCGCCAGCTTTAAAGGCACCTTAAAAGCAATATTACCGTGGAACGGATCTCAGTTTCATGGGAGAAGTCTTGATCATGCAGCTCATAGTGTGCATTAAAACAATTTTGAAAGAAAGCATTATTCAGACTATTATACTGCGAGTGAAACATAGACATTTTTGGTAAGTTCCATCTAAATGTTGTTATTTTGGCTTTTGAAGCTGCCAGATATACAAGATCCAACACCCCACCTGACCTATTAAAACATTTAGTTTGTAACACATCAGATATTGAAAGCGAAAGACATTTTACTCTATTGTAACCTTCCATCTACTTCGTCAGAATTGTAGTGCACGACACGTGACCATTTGTATATAAAATTTACCTTTGTGTTTGATGTCCACATACCATTGCATTTGGTTTTGTGTAAATAAGCATCCATGCATTCGCATTTATCACCCCTAACATGTTTTAAGAAACCTGAAATGAAGTTGGCAGCACGCTACGCAAGCATTTATTAAATGGCTAGCTAGAACACGCATATTATTAAATAAAGCCTACACACAATCTTTGCTTAAATGTCGTAAAGACACGTAAGCAATGTTCGTAAAAATTTCGCCAAAATGAGAGATAGTGAACAAAGAGTAGCTTAGTGTAGTTTGGCCGCCACGAGGAAGTGAGAAATGTTGCATTTGGAAAAAACACACTGAGATAATCACAAAATCTGCCACAGAGGCAGGAGATGAGCACTTTAAAGTCATCTTCCATTAAGAATAGGAGCGCGGAGCCTACAAGGGACAGAAATTGGAAAAAGGTATCGTTCTGTGACTGGTAAAAGTCCCTCTTGCTGGCGGCTTCATCAACGAATGAAGCATAACGATGGGCCCAGGTTGGGAGCTGAGCACGGCCACGTGTATGGCTAAATGCACCATAATTTACTTAACTTTAGATAAAATTCAAAATATACATTTTAAAGCAATCGCTTGAGGCAATCTGGCCAACTTGACTTGTTTTGTAATATGTTCTCAAGCGCATGCTCAACTGAAGAAAAAATTAATAGCGCTGAAACTGCCAAAAATAGAAATATAAGATGCAAGACCAGGAGGGGAATCAAAGCAAACTCCCGGTGTGAGGCGAAACGGGGGCGGGGGGGATAAGATGCTTGCCTTTATTCCCATCCTGATATAAAATTTGCGACTGCAGTCAGTACTTAAACCCCTGTGAGCCGAAAAGCCCCTTCAAAGTGGGATTCAACTTGTTGTGCCATGTAGATGCGGTGGTTATTAACGGTGAAAATGGTGAATTTTGGGCGCCGTGGCTCGTTTCAACTTTATCTTTGGACACAAAGTGCTTAAAGGAATTGTCGATGAAGCCATTGTGGCTGTATGAAATCCCCTGCAGTGCGTATTTTTATGTTTTCTGTGCAAACTCCACGATAATTACGTGGCGATATTGCGCATTGTCCATGGAAAAAGGCTTGAGTATTTTAAACCGACGTCCAGACCAATTCCACAAAAAACTGGAGATAGCAGGGACATTGATCTGCCTATTCCAGCTTGCCTCTTGCCGTCAATGGCAAGTGACCATAAAGTGAAAATGCCACAGACGAAATAAAACCGACATTTTGCATAATGGTCTCATTGCCAGCATGTTCTGCGTTTCCTCTTTAACTAAGCATGTTCTGTGAAAAGAATTGTGCGTGTCTGGAGAAGCCGAATTTGCACAACTATTTCATACCCATAATGGTGTCAAACTTCATCACTTGTTTCACCGAAATCAATGAAGATAAATCAAAATAAACATTGAATGACGGAGCGATGATCCGGAAGTAAAGAAATATTTAATTAGAAATTTTGGTTGTTTAAAAATGTATATACAACAACACTGGACAAAGCATCTTGGACCGGAAACATACATCCATTAAGATGATAATCTTTGAATGAGCATGAAGTCCCATAGGCTCATTGTATTTGGTCAGTTGGGTCACAAATGGTGTTGAATATTAATTAAGGCAAAATTGTACAGTTAAACAAAACTTTTATTGAATTAGGGCATCATTGTTTCAAAGAAAATAAGACAGTTGTTTATTTTCTTCATCATACATACAATTCCAATTGTTCGCAGATGTTGAAATCTGCATGAATGACAAACTGTCTTGATATGAATGTGGAAACTGCTTTGTTCAAACAATTCCGAGCTAATCAACAGGTGGAATAAATCAGAAGCTATGTAGACTTTGTAGACATTTACGCAGATCTGGATCCCCAAATTTGAAGTTAAGGCTATGTTTGAAATGTTTGTTCTCATCAAAATTGCCCGAGGTGCTCTTTATTAGCCATGCCGTCGAACTCTGCATAGGCTTGCCAATTCGCCATGTTCGCAACCACTGGACGTGAATATAGTCTCCTAATAAGGGAACGTTTCCCTGACTTTATATGTGTCTGTGCATTCAACAAGGGGACTCATTCGGAATATAAAATTTGAGCCACATGGCTTGCTGACTACAACTCTAACTAGGCGAACGTAACCGATTGGTTATAGAACACGGAAAAGAGCGGAGTAAGTAATAATTTACGTACCTGCATGGCGCTTGCTACAGTCCCAATAATCACTATCAACCCTGGTTGCTTCCCTGCATTCATTTTGTACTTCAAAATAGCATGCATGATTAATATAGGTAGAGATTTACTAACCCTTTTCCATTTGAGAGTGTTCAGGCATAGAAGCAGTAGAACATTTCAGCACGTCCGAGCGCAGTACATGGAATATTATCTGCATTCGATGTACACACTGATATCAAGTAATAGTCGCTTTGGTGCTTTCCTACGCATTTAAGGACATTATGCAACTTAACAACCAGTCAGTCGAAATGCTGAGACATGAATGAGATTGATTGGCTACCAGCACGCCTCGGTTCCAAGCTAAGCCCTAGGCTGTGACGTCACCAAAATACGCAAAATCCAACATGGCCGCCATGATATTAACTGGTATCACATATAAATAAGAAATTTGTAAAAAGTGGTACAAAAGATGTGTTATGATCTCTTACCTTTATATGTCCTCTTTCCACAGATTTAAATCCACATTATGGTATTATTCCAGTCTAATACTAGGGCCATGGTAGTCCAATATGTCCATTTCATTTCTGATCTGTCAGCCATTGCTGACCAAAATATCCAGAAGTCATGTACATGTAATTTGATCAAATTTTGTACAAGCAATGTGATGACAAAATATTTTGCCATCCACTGCAAAAATACTTTCCTGATGCAAGCAGTAAGATGTAGGTCCAAATTAGAAAGAAATAATCTTCTGACCTGACTTTGAATTTCAACCTCTAAAATCCGCCATTTTGCAAAAAAATCCACTTTTTCTACAAAGCTCCACTTTTGTAACATGGGGTCTATTCCCGGCAATTTGCACCAAGAATGCACTGCCAAAGCATACAGATCCATAATCCAATGGGGGTGGTGGGATAGTGACAACCTTGTGTCCACCTTTCAGCCAAAAAGGAAGGAACCCCAAAATGACATATTTAGGGGGTAGAGCCCTTTGAATTTTGATCAAATCTGTACAATTTGCCCTAGAATGCTCAAATATATTTTTTTTCACAACTTAAAATATCAGTAAGTATGAAACTTAGCCTAATCTATGTTATTACAGAAAAAGTTTTATTTTATCAGTAGTTCTAAACCCCCTTTACTTGTGATAAAATGGACTGTTCTGTTATTCAAATTGGACCACTTGTATCTTGAAAATTTAACTCAATCTAGCCCAAATTTATACCCTCTTGAAAAGCATGAACACTTGTTGGTCAAGTTACAGCGTGAAAGGGTCATGGATCTGTTTTAAATTAAAATGCCAGAGCAGTATCTGGTTGGTGGGTGTTCCAAACAGGCATCTCTTGTGTCTTCAGTGGGGTATCGGGTGACAGGATGCTCGTAAAATGACCATTAATCGTAACCCAATAAATGCATTGACTGTTATATACAGTAAAACCTCTCTAACCGAACACCTCCATATACCGAACACCTCTCTATACTGAACACCATTTCTTGGTCCCGAATGTATACTGCCAATGTTAGCAAACTTCCCTATACTGAACACCTCCCCTTACGGAACACTTTTTTCAGGTCCCAAGGGTGTTCGGTATAGGAAGGTTTTACTGTAAGTGGTAAATGACTTATCACACCCCTTTCATGTGATCCGCGAACACCTCAACACTCACAAATAGCAGGGACTAAAATGTGCCCATGCGTCTTTGTTTACATAAGCACTGCCCAGCAATGGAACCGAGAACGAGGCTGCTGATTTGACCCCTAATCTCGCATCTCATTAAACCCAGGTCAGCATCTCGACTGAGTAGTGCTACCACATGGTGTAAACAATTAAAATGACAAAAAAAAAAAAAAAAAAAAAAAAAAATATATATATATATATATATATATATATATATATATATATATATATATATATATATATATATATATATATATATATTGGACATTTGACATTGTACAGTGATTAAGAGTGATTGGGCCGTTCTATAGATTGTATGCAGAGAGCTTCTTTGCTCTTTGTGGAGCTTCGCCGCTAGTTGGCGCTGGTAAATACACGTTGTTGTACAATGTACGTAATGTGAATGTTATCAGAAGTGGTGCTTGTTCTGTGAAATTAAGTCTTTATGCAAGAACAGTACAATCAGTGTACGCATTGAATGACAGTGAAATGGCTGGTAGAAAATATATTTTCAACATTGTGGTATGGGAATGCTATTTACAAAGCATACATGTACTTTAGACTCAGTTGAACAACACTCCAAACTTATATGGTAGCACCACTTCTTTGCTTGAAAGAATGACATGGGTGCAAAGAATCAATCCGCCAAATGGTGATCACAGAACAAATAACTTTGTAGTTTACATCCTCTATTGAAATTGAATGCGAAGGTCCAGGCCACGTACTAAATAAGTGAACAAAAGAAGAAAGAAATTTACCGTAAATGGTTTTACCTGTCCGTTGCCAATCTATATTGTTCTTGTGAAATAACTATCTAGACTTTTGGTCAGGTAGCAATGTAGATTCACCAATGAATGAATTTTCTGGATACAGATTTTTATTCGTGTTATTTTACCTATGAAATTCTTAATATTCTGTTTTATGTGTAGCTGTCTTGTCTTTTAATCATAGATCTAGCATGAAAATACAGTTTAACATAATTTTTTGCCACTGCCAGCCTTCTTATGTCTTTTTGATGTACACATCTAAGGCGATGTTGCCACCTGCAGGTGAAAATGACAAGCTGTGGAAACTTAAATGATCCTGTGTACAGAATCACATCGTAAAATCATAATTACTTTTCGACTGCTTGATGTACCTGGTTACCCAATCATCCAAACAATCGTTTTTCTATCAACTGATGAAGCTATTGATCTATGTATGCACCCACTTACCAAGGGACGTGAACTTTGTACATAAATACAACCCTACCACTTACATACACACCTATTAACAAGCAGCCAGATGTTCCTTGTCATTAAGCCATTCGAAATTCGCCACACAAACATGATTGATACACACGTCAAGTCGCAGTTGTTTTCTGTTCCTCCAAAGCCACTGTTATCTCTTTCAGATAATCCAAACTGCACTGTAGAAACCTACAGAACGTGTGTGGTGCCAGCACTCCGTAAGTATAGAGGCAGTTGTTTAAAAATTTTGTCGGATAGATGCGGTCTTATATTCATGTTGTTTCCTTTGTTTGAAATAAATTCTCTATGTTCTTGCATTCGTGATTTGACATACGAATATTTAATTTATATGCTCTGATGAAAGCGGATGTATTTGCATCTTTGTGGGAGATAAACTAAAATATTTGGTGCGGCCTCCACATGTCCAATTTATGTGAACGGTACAATGAAATGCCGCGCTGCAATGAAAACTTACTCAACTGTCCAAATGTTTGTAACAAGGAAGGAACTTCAGGAAATACACATGGTTAAAGGTTCAAATTTACGAATTTAAAGTTTACTGAACTTGTGAATTAAGCCATTTAGACTCATCGCCATAAAACAACGGTTGTATGATAAAAAAAAATCTGCATTAACTATGTATACTGAAAATAGCTGTTGTATAATTTAGGACGACTTTTGAACGAGATATAATTAAACAAGATAAAAATCATTCTTCCTGATTTTCTCAGTTGAACTTGCCCGCAACGATTCCTGCAAATGCCCTACACCGTGTTCCCAGACCAAATACGTACCGAGCCTTTCCTTTTCGTCACTGACTGCAAACGAAGAGCTGCTTTCTTCTGGAACCGCACAGAACGATCGCTTGTCTAAAAGTTTGATTCATGCCAGAGAAACCACTTATAAGATGGCGAAACATTACTACAGAGAAACGCAACGCGTCTTTGATATAGTTACGAGGAAAGTGAAGCGATTTAAGTCGTTCATGTATGCTCTAAAAATACAGTTGAATGAAGAAGTAAAACAAGTCAAGTTAATGGTTACTCAGTTGAACACCGACTGTATAACCATTTCGAAGCTGGTCTACAACGTTGCATCCGTCTTAAAGAATGATCTCCTGGGTGCTATGGAGGATTACAAACATTTCATCCGGAATCGAATTTATGACCAGGTCCTCGAACTACGCAGTCTGTTTTCTGTAGGATTTGGTGGCAATTGGGGCGACAACAAATACGGGATTTATCACAAATTAGACACCATTGTAGCAGATATTAGTTTAGCGCAGGCAAATTACCTCGATGTCTTAACATCTAAACTGGACAGCGCCAACGACTACAGTGACTACAGCCTCAACACGACTCTCATTATGGGGCTGTTGCCCAAGTTTCGCGAAAACTGCAGCTTTTGCATGAACATTGGCACCAAACACTTGATTTACGCAGCAAAAGAAAAAATACAGACGTACATTGACACTCATTTAAAATCGGGTAAACTCGAAACGGTAAAAACACATTTGAACAACGCAAAAACATCCTACTGGCAGTACAAATACCCTTTGGCTACTTCATCTGAATCATCAACAAAAAATCAGCTTACTCCAATGATCCAGGCTGCGTCAGATCTGGTCAATATAACACATACTACTATCGAAACTTACTTGGTATCTTCGTCTCGCTTTCTTGAGGAAATTTTGCGAGTTTTGAGTCCCAAATGTGAAGGTGATACGATACAGCTGTATGAGGAATATCAGAACGAACATACGCAAACGAAACATCTTCTAGAGGAGACTGCCCAGTACTATGAGAATTACGGAAATAGGCTAGCTGAATTCAAAGGGCTTTACTCGAACGACACAATGACACTGCGATCTGTTGAAATGATGTTCAACTACACTGCAGCTCACTCTTACTTACAGGGAAAGGCACTGGCATTAGAAAGTATGATGAACCGCCGAGCACTTATAATGGACAAAATACAGCGACACATCAATGAATTGAATTACTGGTTTTGTTCGCAGATGAGCTCTGACACGTTGGCAAATCAAAGTACTTACTGGAAACATTTCGACATAAGAAAGGTAAACATCACGATTCCTTCAACACAAACTGCGGAAGGACTTGTTGCATTGCAGACGGACTTTGGCATGCAGCCACCGCAGAACGTAACAGACTACTGGACTGGCCTAATGAGAGACGTAGACACCAGGATGAAAGCGGATCTGTCGTACCAAAGGCATCAGACTTTAACGGCTTTTACTGATGGAAATAGTTATTTCAATACCTTTACATCGGGAAATGTTATTGGAAAAGAATATTTCAGGTTTGTATCATATATATATATATATATATATATATATATATATATATATATATATATATATATATATATATATATATATATATATATATATATATATATATATATATATATAACAACATTGGGTGAAAAAAGAACAGAAAACATAATTGCATGTTGAAAAGCAGTGCATAGAAAATATATCAGTCAGGAGGCCAATACAGTTTGCAAATCAATCATATGGATCTCTTTTAGACATTTATAAAGAAAATCTTAAAATGAATTCCAACTCTGTGTTGACAGACAGACATCAGAAAATTGCAAAGTGTCAGTTTTCATAAATTGATAAAGTGCAAGCTATTTATCGGTCGAAGAAGATAGATTGACGGCATAAACTACGTATTTAGAATCAAAACGTAATAAAAGCGGAAAATTGTAGGGAAGAACTTCTCGTAGTGCACAAAGACGGACTCATGGTTTGATAAAGTATGAACACGGGTGGAAAATAATTGCCCCGTAAGGTACTCTAATTTCGGCGTAATGATGATGATTATTATTACACTCGGCACATAAAGTGCCGGAGGATATTGTCGTCCACTGCGTTGTCCGTCCAGCCGTCTGTCCGACCTTCTCGTCGACGTTACCGCAATATCTCAAAACATATTCACCGTAGGTATACCAAATTTTTGTCACAGAAGAACCTTATGATGGACCAGGTTTGTATCGAAAACCAGCTTTCTCTGCTTATTGTTAACATATTTATGAAACGTTCAATGTATTTTTTCTAAGGCCGTCTGAGTGGCGTCAACCCTGACTAGTTAAATCATCACAAAAGGGACTATAGGTTTTCACATTGTCCTTCAGTCCGTCTGTCCTTCCGTCCTTCCAACAAATCTTGTCCGGGACATATTTCCTGTACCATAACACATACACGTACCAAATTAGGTGTGTGGACACGTCATATGATAGGAGTATGTCCCAGAATTGGGTCATTGTGACCTTGACCGTTGACCCAATCAAGTTTGAGCTTGTCCAGGCAATAGCAAAGGACACCCCAGACATACTTCCTCATTAATGTTTAATAGTAACCGCTGGCCTGGGATTCACCATTACCAACATACCCAGCCTGCAGGAATTTCATATCGGTAAACCTGTAACGTGGAAATTAGGTCAGACTGATGCACATAATATCCCAATCTAGGTTTCATCCAGTTACATCCTAACAATTTTGAAGCAAGTATCATGAACATCATAATTATTTTTATCATCATCATCATCATCATCATCATCATCGTCATCGTCATCGTTATTGTTATTGTCATTGTCATTATCATTATCATTATCATTATTATTATTATTATTATTATTATTATCATCATCATCATTATTATTATTATTATTATTATTATTATTATTATTATTATTATTATTATTATTATTATTATTATTATTATTATTATTATTATTATTATTTTGCTCAGCTTACTCATTGATTTGCCCAGTTTATGTGCCGAATGATGTTTTGCTGCACTTCAATATTGGACCAAGGTTATGCAAACCAGCTTGTTTGTACCACAAAATGGTACAAATCCATGCCAAAGAAATCAAGTTATGGATGAAAATGTTGTCCATACAAATGCTGATTCCAGGTAGTCAGATTACCCCAACTATAACGTAGAATTTATACAAAGAGGTCGACATATCAAATATTCGGTCAAATAAAAGATATTTGGTGTGAACCTATGCATAAGGAATGAAATTTTGGACACAATGAAGTTTTAATTGGGCAGCAAAAATTATTGACAATAACCTAAACTTTGAATTTAGGCATCAGATGCAAATCAGCCAAAATTTTCAAAACAAGCTATCTATTATATTGGTCCAATTCTGTGCAAATATATGGAGTAACAGTCTCTCAGTCTGTCTGTCTGTCTGTCTGTCTGTCTCTCTCTCTCTCTCTCTCTCTATCTATCTATCTATATATATACGATTAAAGGTTTGGGTGATCACAAAAAACAAAATGTAGAGTTTTCCACATGGATAAGAAATTTTGGCGCAAATCCAAAGCCTAATACTACAGCTACTGCTCAGAAAGCGTCAGTAAGGCAAAAAAAAAAAAAAAACATGCACAACAAATCAACTGGCCATATTGATCTGTCACGTGTAAATTATAAAACGAGTTTCTGGTAGATTACTTTTTGCAAAACTAAACGTTGGTCGGCTGATCGAATGCCCAATGTCATCCAAGTGCAATCATTAATGTAGTTAATTGACCTTGACATAGGCTTTGACCTTGACACTAACCCTACATCATATAAATTGGTAAACGTTGTTTGGAGTTCATTTGCATCAAGCTAAACAAATGGTGGGTTTAAGGGGGGAAAGGGTTAAGAGACGAGCAGTGCTATAGTCCCTGCAAATGTTTCAATAATCAGACACTCCTGTATTTGAGTTTTGAAACATATTTATGGTTTGATTATGCCAACATTTTGATAAAATGATTAGACTGTTGGTTATTAAAGATGGCGCTCCAGGCTTCACTATCCTTACTCTGGCCAAAGAGCTAGATCCAACCCCTGCCCCACTGATACTGTGAAGTAATGTGTCCACAAACGGCTTCACTGGTTCTAGGCACACCTTTTTCTCGATGAGCACAACCTGGCTATTCATACAGGCATAGTGGCGACATGAAAAAATGCCATTCTTTTATCTATTGGCTTAGGCGCTTGTCATGTTGCATAGCATAGGTAAAATGTGCTATCCCTTTGGCAATTTCGTATATTGCTTTACCGCTCTACGACATCTGCAATTTGAAAGGAAAGACGATCGACAGGTGTGTTTGTGACTGTGACTGTGATACAGGATGGCTCCATAAGTGAATTATAATCGTTTTGTAATTTAGGTTAAATGTATATTCAATTTACCTTGCCATCAATTTCTATACACAGGTCAAACTTCCTTCACGTTGACATATACTTCAAAGAAATGACAAAAAAAGGCGTAACCCAGGAAAAGATGTACGAGTTCATAAATATGCTCAGTAAGTAGACCGTTCTTGGTGTTTTTTCAGTGCTAATGCGCCTAAGTCGCGCCAAGACCAGCTGTTGCACTTGGCCATAAGTATCTGCTATGAGATTAACTCCTTCAGTGCCAATGGCGACTTAAGTCAAGCTGCTTAAAACGAACTGCTCGGCATTATAGCAAGGGTATTAGATTCATGTTCCCAATAAAAAGACCTTTCATTCAAGTACTAGCATTCCTGTAATTACATAGAACGCAATAGTCCAGGTCAACAGCTTTCATTCAAGTACCTGTATGCCTGAAATTACAAGGAACATAATATAGCAGCTTTCCTGGGCGCGCCTTGCACTCAGTTTAAAATGTGGCACCGTGAGAATTAAAGGCATGTTCAAACTTAAATGAAATCAATTTGAATATAGAATTATAATAGTTAACCTGCCAGACACGTATGTTGTTGTGAGTTAATTATGTTAATGTATATGGCGGAAATTTATATGCTGACCACCAATAATTTAATTTTGGACGTTTCTGGCATCACGCAAGGCAGGCTATTGAATAATTGCTTGACTCGAAATGTGCGCAATTTGAAACCAAAGTGGGACAATTCAGACTCGATATATTCAGTCTAAGGGAACCGGCCATTCACGTGATCAGCGCTCTCTTCTAACCTTGGCTTTAATCGCATTTGTAAATATTTTTGCTGCGTATACTCTAAGTTAGTATGTGTTTCTTTGTACACAATTACTTTACACACTCTCTGTTCATGACGGATTGCATGTAACATGCCCCATTTCGACAAATAAAATAGTCGCCATCATCATCATTACTGGTCTATTGTGTGCTGGAGCCTATGATAGAACATTTCGTAACTGAATGGGCTAACCAGGATATGTATAATCAAAATCCCATAAGAGATATACAATGGACCAGGTTTCTATTTAATGGACTCCTGTGGTTTTGGTGTACGTTTGACAGAAAACTTGGAACAAGTGAAGAATCATAGAGGGCACACACAAATTGTGTTGCTTAAATTGATGACTTATGAGAATTGCTGTTCGTAACATGTATTTGCTGAGTTCCATAATATTGTTCAATATATACAGATGTATTTTTTTTTTTTTTTTTGGCAGGTGAAATAGGCGGACTGATGGGATTGATGCTTGGGGCCAGCGTCCTTACAGTTTTAGAACTCTTTGATCTACTGATTTATAACTGCTGTCTGAAGTTCGCTATTGCCAGGTCAAAGGTCCAGGATACTGCCTGGGCTAAGTGACATTCAACGCAAAACCTAATAATCAACCTCGGAACCGTTTGAGTGCTCATTGGGAACCAGTGTTAACGTTATTGGCAGAGGTCAAATATCACATTGCACCAGCTTTTCTTGAAAAAAACAAAAAGGAAGAAAACAAAACAAAACAAAAACAAAAAAAACGACATAAATGCACAGCAACATTAAGTTTGCTGCGTTTTGTTATCTGAGTTAAAGCATTCAGTGCCACATTCCCAGATTCTTCTAATATCAAGAGTGGCATTGTATGAAAAGAATCAACGTCGTTAGTGCGTCCGGATCTGAAGTGTTATACTACTTCATGTTTCTGTACCTGAGCTGATGTACCAACCAGCTGAGGTTTTCGTATGGTCCGTCACCTATATATTCATATTTTCAACTTCTGTGAGACCCTTTGGTCATATCTTTCTTCAAACTGAATGGGGGTTTACCTTGGGTGAGTCCCTACGAAGGTTGCTCATCAGTCCGGGGGGGGGGGGTGTTGTTGTTGTTGTTTTGTTGTTTTTTTATTTTGTTGTTGTTGTTTTTTTTTTTTTTTGTTTTTTTTTTTGTTTTGTTTTTTTTTTTTGTTTTGTTTTTTTTTTTTAAATTTATTTTGAACAAAATCTTTGAAACAAAATCTCCGTTAGATTTGGCCAATTGCTTTCAATATGAATAGGGACACTTCTAGAAAGAACTTACACGTGGCGGCGCGATTTTCCAATTTTCGACCTCTTCAAAGGAGAAATTTGGATTCTCTTTTAAATTGGCAGAAATGTAAATTGACAGAAATGTAAATTGACGCAATGTTCATTAACAATTTTTAGTAATGGATGTACTTAATTTCTTAATCTTTGACTTTTTTTTGAAATTATGTAATACTTGGTAAGTGGGTGTTAGAATGGCTAATATAGAGGTAGTCATCGTCAAAACGCAAAAACCAGGTCGCTTCAAACTTGGTGGGGATGCATCTTGGGTGGTCCATTTTTCTTCAATTGATCACGCTCCAACGAATTTTGATTTTACTTTTACATGTGTATATTATTGGGTTTTTTAAAGGTTTTTTTAAATGTTTTTTCTTTAAATATGTTTGGCAGGATCTTATCTTAGCTCAGTTCAAGTTGAAGCTTAAACCCTACTTGTGCAGCTGTGGACGTAAAGTTTGTTTAATATCGATTTATCCACATGTACCTTATGTGAAGCACGTTACATCTGGCAGACTACATTATGTCGTTGTTACACCGTTGGCGATGCAGTTGCACTTTTTCAGAGTTTTAGCAAGGGCTTTACAGGCTCCTTAGTTTCGCATAATTCATCAAGTTAATGTTTGAGAAAACTGGTCGTCGGTAGCAGGGAAACGTTCAATTCTGGCCACCACCAATGCCATGTGTGATTTTGCCTTATAAGATAGCGCAATATAATAGTGACCACTGGGTGAGGCTTGCAAGATACCTGTGTCATTGCGCAACAAATAGTTTCCCCAGGTTCAAAGGTGTAGAGTATTAAACTCTGTATTAGTTGCCATGGAGACAAGATTTGGAAATCTGCCAACACCAGCATGAACTTGACCATACCATGCACACATGTAGAGCAGTGTGTGTTGTCACTACCAAAATATGTGGCTGTACTTACTTAGCCACCTGCACACACATAACATGTACTATTATCCCTGGAACGTACATATCAAACTTTCATGTAGCCAGTTATGAGTACCAAAAAGATCACTGATAGATCATGGACCATATATATTTGTCCACATCTATAACCGCACCTCTATTCTTAGCTCATGTTGTCTACATACCAGGGCTGGTTGCGGAGGCCTAGTCTCAGGAAATACAAAGTGTATATTCTACTTCCAAGTACACGTTAGTCCTCTTTCTCAATACTTACGTTACCAAACCCAAGTTTCCATGATGTACATGTGCCTTTGTTTAGCCTTATGTCACAATTTATTGCATATATATATATATGTATATATATATATATATATATATATATATATATATATATATATATATATATATATATATATATATATATATATATATGTATGTATATATATATATATTGCATTTGTCTTTTTGCCCACAACCACTTCCTAGTAGTCATTACCCTATTCCGCAGTCCGAATTCTTTACTCTCCATAAGCTAGCCTGTCCCTGTCTGACCTATATACATATTGAATTACTCTTGTCCATATTGCACACGTTCCTCTGTAAAATTTTGACAAAGGCTGTATCAGCCCAAATAAATTCAAGGGTCTTCAGCAGGTAATTTTTCAACAAGTTTCGGAGCCTATTGTATATATATGTGTGTATATATATTATTGATCCCTTCCCAAATTCTGGCCCCCGGCATCCATCTAATCAGTTATTTCCACTCTTGTCTCGCCTCCGTACAAAGGGCACTTCTCCCAGTCCACTACAGAAAGGTTTTACTGTATTATAAATTGACTTTAGAATTGCGATTATATCTGATTGTAACTTTTGATGAAATCCATTCTTTATAATTTGAAAAGCATCAAGTTAGCATGATTGTGCATGGTACAAGTGTCTCCTGCTGTGCTCAGGTAACAAATTAAAGTGACGTCAAAGGAGGTAGTGTGTAAAAGGGCATGGGACATCCATTTAAACATGTTTTAATAAATGTCCAAGCTATCTAACGCCTAACAAAATTATATTTGTGGTTCCGGTAACTCGACCGACCTTACTGAAAAGGCCCAACCTTAAATGAATTGTATGAAACATTAAAAGGAAATGTTTCAAGTTGCCCTCCCCTAATAAAATTGATCGACCCTAGCTGAAAGACTTTTTCAAAAAAGTGGCCGTCGTTTGCCGTTATTTTGCAGTAGATTCAACTTAACACAACATTTTATTTCCACTTGCCTGGAGTGTTAACTTGGGCCTAGGGAACAGCAAAGCTGCATAGACACGTTGATCGGTGATCGTTATCGTAATATTTCGCCAGGTTCCAGGTGTCTGTTCTCCAAGTTACCAGGGCAAACAGTCATTATAGAACGTTCAAAACATGGCTTACTATCTTAACTTTAATCTGCCTGCTCGGTTGTGTCTGAAGCAGCTACCATCGGTGATTACAAATCAAAATGCGACAGGATACCTTGAGCCAACAAATCATGCACTTCTTGGTGAGCGCCATTTTTAACATAGTGCAATGCATTGTGGGGCAGTTGCACAAAAATACATTAATACATTTAATTTGGATTCAGCTTAAATCACGGCCACATCATATATCATATCATTATTGATGCTCTGAAATCATACAGCCGTTTGGTTTCATATATATTATAAACCTCCAAGATCATCCCAATACTATCTTCATTTACAAACCATTGGGTGCAGAATCCACAATTTTCAAAATGGCAGCCAAGTCCGTGGGTTAGTTCCAATTGGATATTTTGAGGAGGTAGAATCCAAAATATATGTGTGACTAGCGTTAGGGGAATTGATTGATTGATTTTATTCTGGTTCATGTAATTACATTGGACTGTAATACATACCATTAGTGTTTAAAAGAACCTAGGATGGCACCAGAAAGTTTTAACAACTTATTTCCATGGTGGTCCCAAAACTCATATCTGGATAACATGTACACAAAAATTAAAATAGATTTCTTTCTCTCTATATATATATAAATATAAAAAGAAACATGCAACAGTATCAGGTATAAGTAAAGGTATAAAACATTCGCCCATCAATATATATATAAAATATTCCAGATATTATACCTTCGTCACGTTACCCTACAACACACAAGCATAGTTGTATAAGAAGTTTCTATTTTCATTCTTGACGTATTGTCCATGGGGGGGGGGGGGGGATTCAGTAAAAGAGGTATAGTTTTTTTCTTTCCAGGGACATTTCTGGGAAGGTCAATTTGTCGAATGAATGTAATGGAAAATATATAATGGGACTTTTCCAGTGTGAGCATTACGTAAAATCTGTAAATACAATGCCTTGAAATTATCAGTTGTTGGCGGCGACGGGGCCTAGAATAGGAATATTGTATCAGACACTAAAGTCGCCTATGAATTAAGTAGCAGCACTGGGCACAGACGCCAGGAGCACCCACTGGGTCAAAGCTAGAGCTTAGAGGGGAAGGTCACCTTCATAGTGGATACAGGTCCGAAAGCACCGGCGGGTTTTTAGCTCAGCTGACTTGTCAGTCAGCTGAGCTTTTGTGAGGGTCTGTCGTCCGTCGTCTGTCCGTCCGTCCGTTCGTCCGTCTGTCGTCCACAATTCACATTTTCGACTTCTTCTCTAAAACCATTGGCCAGATCCAGTTTAAACTTGGTGGCAATGTACCTTGGGTAGGTCTATACCAAGTTTGTTCAAATGGTCACACTCCAGTGATTTTTGGATTTTCTATGAATATTTTTGATCATTTTTAAGGCTAATCTTTAAAAATCTTCTTCTCCAAAACTGCTCAGCCAATTGCTTCAAATTTGCATAGGAAAACTTCTGAGGATCCCTAGACCTTAATTTGTTCAAGAAGTGGTGCTGCAATTTTTTTCTATTTTTTTATGAATTTTTGTGTGTTTTCGTGATTTTCGACTTCTTCTGTAAAAGCTTCACACAGATTAAGCTGAAACTTGGTGGATATGTTTCTTGTGAAAGGATCAAACAGAGTTGTTCACTAAGTGGCACTGCTGTGGCTTCCTGATTTTTAACGTTTTTTTCAATTCGGAACTTGTCGGTAAATGCACCTTTCCTGTTGATTAATATTGAAGTCAATGGGCATCTGATGCTAATTCACATTTTCGACTTCTCCTCCGAAACCGCCTGCCAGATTCACTTCAAACTTGGTGGCAATGTACCTTGGGTGGGTTTCTACCTAGTTTGTATAAATGGCCATGGTCCAGTGATTTTCTTTTTTTTTCTTTTTTTTTTTTTTTTTGGCAAATCTTAAAAATTCTTCTTCTCCAAAACCCCTCACCCAATCGCTTTGATATCACACAGAAATACTCCTAGGGGCTCCTTGCTCTGAATTTGTTCACCAAGTGGCGCTGCAATCCTTTCTACTATTTTCATGATTGTTTGTGTGTTTTCATTATTTTGGACTTCTTCTCCAGAACCATGACTCAGATTGAGCTGAACCTTGGTGGATAGCTTTCTTGTGAAAGGGTCAAACAAAATTGTATACTAGGTGGCACTACTGTGGATTCCTGATTTTTAATGATTTTTTCAATTCGGGTACTTATCGGTAAATGTACCTTTCCTATTGATTACTATGTAAGTCAATGGGCATTCTAATGCTAACACACATTTTCGACTTCTTCTCCAAAACTGTCAGCCAGATCACTTCAAACTAGGTGGCAATGTACCTTGGGTGGGTTTCTACCAATTGGATTCAAATGGTCATGCTTCAGTGATTTTTGGATTTTCATTGAATTATTTTGTGCTTTTTGGGGGGCAAATCTTAAAAAATCTTCTTCTCCGAAACCGCTCAGCCAATTGCTTTGATAACACACAGAAACACTCCTAGGGACTCCTAGTTCTGAATTTGTTCATCAGGTGGCACTGCAATCTTTTTCTATTTTCAGGTGCTCATTGGAAAATACACCATTCTTATTGATTACTATGCAAGTCATTGGTCATTCCAATGCATATTCACACTTTTGACTTCAACTTCGAAACTGTTTGCCACATTCATTTCAAACTTGCTGGCAGTATACAGTAGATGTGTCTGTACCATTTCTGTTCAAGCATAGGTCAGCTGAGCATGGGCTGTTCACACAGCCCTCTTGTTATATAATTGGTTACAAGTCGTGTGCATCTTCCATCAAATGCACTGTACTCATATATGTACAAGTGGCAGTTGGAATTAAACTTCTTTCTATTATAATTTTGAACATATTCAAGATTTACAGTTTGAAACACTCCCACTACCTAATGAAGAAAAGTATTTTTAACAGCAATATCGTACCTGTTTAGGCATAAGTATTCTGATATGCTTGAATAAAGGGGGAGGGATACAGGATCCCAGCATATTGTTGGATGTAATGATGATATCCCAGTATAATTTCAAGTTACTGAAAATAATGTATATATATATATATATATATATATATATATATATATATATATATATATATATATATATATATGTGTGTGTGTGTGTGTGTTGATTATGGCTTGTGTGAAATATGGAAAATAAAGGGGCACTCAGGATGCAAGTACTATTAGTAAAAATATCCATGCACAATGGAAAACACCTTCACGTCCTCTATATAAGCAAGTCACTTTTTTCCGAACTGTGAATATTGAATATCTTTACATGTATTTTAAACAGAGGTGCCAATAGCAAGTTCAATTAATGTACTTGTGACATAGGCGCATCCAACGAAATAAAAACGGAAGGTGCAAATTTTCAATTAATACTTATTTGGCACAAATATTTTAATGCTGAACATTTGAATTTATTATAGATGAAGGCGCGAGTCGAATTTCAATTCAAGGGATTGTATTCAAGGTACATTTGATTATATTTGAACATTTTAAATATTATGAAGTTTACTAATTTTCAAGGCACAGGCAAATTTGCTGTCAAGCAAACAATTTTCTAGTTTTTTTTTTCAGTGTGACATTCTCTTTTCATAAACATTCAGTCTTTTGTATATTTTTCAATTAGGAGTGCTAAACAGGACATTTTTGTCGATGAATGTTACCATCCATTTTTAATCTAAAGTACCTTTCAAAACATCGGCTTGCAACAATTCAGCAAATGGGACTCTTCATAGTATTTATCTCAGCAAAACCTGTTCATTTTTTTGTAGTAGCGAGAAAATATTTAGCATCAGCTGGTCATACACAATGTGACAAAATACTTTGTACATGCAGCAAAACTTATGAGAAAGCTAGGAAACCCTGACAAATACCATCATATTTTTTCAACATTAGACATTCTGCAAATTATCCCCTTTGGGTCAAACAAACAGTATTATTATAATAACTGGGGTAAAAGGATGCCCAGTGCACCAAGTGTACGCCAAGTCAGTATCGGTAGTGTCCATATCCAAATGCTATTTGGAGAGAACTTAACAAAAAATATACATACATTTATAACACATAGATATACAAATATAATTGATAAGATGTATGTCCAGTAAAATCTCTGTTGCTCACATTGTACACATGTATATTTATATCTGATAAACCTGTCTAGACTCGATGTGCTTCATTGTATGATAAATTATTGTCGACCATTGTTTTCCTGAAGAAATGTTTCGGTGCCTTGTAATCAAGTTTATATTTATTTCTGTACACGAGAACATTTTGTAAAATTTGCCAATTTAATACAATCAAAGATAAATAGCATCTCTGTTTGAACTTTACTATGCGTTTTAAATATATTTTCTCAAATGTAAGCACTGACTGTCACTGTACAATTATCATATATAATCAATGTGTGGATGCATGATACACAATATATATGCAACTTTTTATGAAGCATGCATCCTGGAATGGTTTTAATCTGCAGGAAGTATTGTGTTTGCACAGTACAGTTACCAGTATTAGAAAGCTGTGGCCGTAGGTCTTGCCGCCGTATCCCCGGTACATCTATGATTCAGAATTACGTATTTACATGGATATGACCGATATAGATCGGATGGGGAGGCCAATCACAGAAGACCCTTTTTGACTGCCGTTTCGTAAGCTGCGCAGCGCCATAGAAAGATGACCAATAGTCGCGTGGATTGTTTCAATATATACATATATATCATTCATTGTGTGCCCAGTATTAGTACATGGTATTGAGTGCATGTATGTTAATCATATTATGTGTAGAAAAAATATTGTGCAAATATAATAGTGTTCTTAGCTTACAGCTATTTCGTCTAAAATATGTATTACTTAATGGTATTAAAATGGATAACAAAAGCGACCCCTTCAGATATTTTGTTAGTTCTGCAATACACAGTGCTTCACATCTGTACCCATATTCTTTCAAGTGGAACATATCCTTTACCCCTGAAGTACTGAAGAAACAAGTTGTATTTCCTTGAGATATGACTGATATTGCCTGCAAGTGTTCCATGAGAGTTCTATAGTGTTCTGTCAACCATAACGACCATTATAGCATAATCCGTAACTGCATAGCATGAAACATTTGGCGAAGACGGGTATGTATTTATTGCTCATTATAATCAAATTTCAGTAAGTGTAGTGACATATCTGTACGACTACTGTAGAGTACGTTCCAGAATTTTTTTACGCCTTTATCCTGCGCAGTGAGGATTTCCTTAAATTCCTTGATAGCATAACTCTAAATATGTGAGCCATAAAAGAAAATACAATATACAGTAGGAAACAAAAAGTTTACTTAAAGTCATAGAAGTAGATTTAAAGTTTGCAAAGAGACTATTGACTTGAGAATGGAAGATACACTTTTAATGCAACATATATTTTCTCTACTGTCCATTTTTTTTACTCCAAACATGACCCAAATGTTTGTCTTTTCTATTCAACGTGCTTTCCTGAAATAGTTCAGTCGGGATACTGATCAGTACTTGGCTTTGATAACTTACGACACACACTTTTCCTTTACAATTAAGATAATACCATATTCATTTCCATTATTCACATAAATGTTAAACATTTTCTGTAGGACTTTTACACTTGGAATTTCAAAAGGCGAAATCATGATGCTATTTTAATACTCCAACAAAATGTGGGCCATATGACACCCAGTCCCTTTCTTCTTTAATACTATAAATGACTCATCAAAGTGAACTGTTAAATGTACAGGCAATATTACCCCCCCCCCCCCGACGAATGTTATTAATTGTATTGATGGAAGAACTTTATTTTCCCTTGCTGCACGGTCATAATGCCTTCAGTAACCACTCAGAAACAGTCTCATTTTTTACTGGGCTACCCAGGCAATGAACAAACAAACTCTCGTACGGTTTGGCAGCAAAACATTTAACTACTACTATGAGTAATGTGACAGTCACAAACTATAAAAGTTAAATGATAGCCACGACTACATACTCTAATACAAACACTTGTTAGAACTAGCCATTACTTGGACGTGTGTAACAATGTATATGAGATTGTGTAATCTAAGACACGCCGTGCAAAATGGCGAAACTGAAACAAAAATTTAGGAATTAGTTTTTTCTTTTAATTGGGTGGGAAGTAAGGGCGGAGGAAAGTTTCACCCCGAGGCGTGGAGACATGCGGCCTTTCTCGCCCTGACTTACTTTACCACTGAGAATTTTGTGAGCGCATGCGCTGAGAAGGGGGGCAGATTAGATCGCAGCTGATAGATGCGTCCCCCTAAAATGACTTACAATTTCCTCATAAATTATAGCAATACATGAACAGACGGGACCTGCCTATCAATAAGGAGTTGATACATGTACAATCAATTGAATTTAATTTTATCAAACGCTTTAGAGCCTTGTGCAAGACTGGCATACACATGACTTCCATTTTGATTATAATAGGCAATTGTCTCTGTAAGGATTGTCGTGCAGAAAATTATGGACTGTGGCCTTTCTTAAAAGCAAATTGTAAATCAGAGATTTGGACAAATTCGCCGTCCTTCTACAAAATCACCAAGTTCAGTACCTTGTAGAGATGTGAGGTAAGTGTTATGCCCCTATAATCAACAGAATCAGACAGCTTTTTGTGTCCTTTGGAATAGACTCGTAGTGGCTAATCGCACATGATCTGGTAAATAACAAAGGCAAATGAACTTCAAAAATTTCAGTACAGCACTTGCTGTGATTTAAAAATAACCAACATTTCCTTACCTTTATGAACCACAGATATGCTGGTTCTTGAATGAAATGTCTTGTTATAAGAAATCCTTTCGTCATCATAATAATCCAAATAGCCACGTGGTACAGTATCATGCTGCTGCAGACTGGAAGGTACTTAGAGCGTCAAACGAAAGACATCCCCCAAAATTTTTCAACTCGTACTCCGCGTGGGAACTGTTTCTATGCAGAGTACGAGTAAATAGTTTGGTTATAAACTTTGGAAAGCACACAACAAAAGGCAAATGTCACGTGGTGTCCAGTTTCGCACTTTCATTTGTCTATCGTATACAATGAAAGGCAGCCAATAGTCTATATTTGGGTTAGTTCTAAATTCGCCTAAAGGTGGTGCTGCCCATCTTGTTCATGGTTGACTGCCCACATCTTGGGGTCACTTTCCATGACCCTCACTTTTTTCCTTAGATTAACGTGAGGAACTTGCAGACATAAATTTAACTTCTCTATATGTTTCCACGTAAGCACTAAACTTTCATTTTATTACACCTGGGTGTATTTGAAAGTTAATAATATGCGCTTCAGGTAGATTAGAAGATGTTAAATCTAAAAATTGTCCTCATTTGCAGGGTGAAACTTTCAGGTTCACTGTAATGTAATGGGCTTTGCTGACCCACCTGACCTCAAATGGCGTGGGTTGCTGGGTGTCACAAGCATGCATCATGGGAACAAAAAGCTTTGTGTCAAGAAATTAAACCAACCCCAATTAGCCCTGTTACAAACCTAATTGAATACGGTAAGCATGCAACTCATATTTTGTAACGATCAAATGTATAAACTACATTAAGAAGACAGAAAATGAGAGCATATTCGTTGCATTTTACTTTTTAACAAGTGTAGGCGATATATTTTGAAGGATGTACATCCTGATGTGATTTTAATTTATGGAAACCAGGAATATACTTTTAACAGCCAGATGCACGCCCAAAGTAGATGTTACGGTGAAATACCAAATGAATGTGGCACATTGACCGCGCAGTTGCAACAACCAGCTTCTTCCCAACCCCCGTATGTCCTATGCGCCCTCTGAATGTATTGTTACTGCACGGTCAAGGCTTCTCGTACAGTTTTTGATTGAGTTAAGCCCCACTTACAAAACTTTTCACAACTCACGCGACGCACTTGTTAGAGATTTCACTGCAAAGTGCCGGCTTATTTCGCCGTCCGACACACGTTACACGTGCGTCAAGGCTGACTCGCATCGAAAAGCCTTGGGCGTTTGGGAAGAGGATTTTCACTCCGTGTGCCCACTTAACGACCCCCATGTCGTAGCTCATTTTAGCGCATTCTCGTGACAACATTGTGCCAATTGCTACTTTTAATCGAATAAAATCTTTTTGCCAAACGCGTATAAAAGTACAGGCCTTTTGGCACAATCCTAAGCAATGTGAGTTACCCCACCCCCACACCCCCTTGCTCTATGTAAGGCTCGTTTGGCCAAGTGGTCGTGATGCAGCTGCTGATCAAGAAATCGAATGCTGAAATTTTTGTGTGGTCACATTTAAACGTTCTCCCTGAAATGTGTACAAACTTGTACAAATTTTATAAATGGTTAAGTTTTTGTCTCCCAAATTAAAAGTATTTCTCAGCAACCGTAGATAGATGGGAACGTGTTTGGAAACATATCCCAGTAGAGACCACAGCGGGAGAGAAATATGTTTACATATGTTAAAATATTCATGTATGTCGCTTCAGGTCTACTGAAAATTATAGCATATACGTCCCCAGGCCAAGAACCGCAAATTTATGGTCTCCCCTTACCTTTGCTGGGGCTATGATGTGGAACTTCGTTACCCAAGCCTGTGAAAAATTCATATAATTTAACCTTGTTGATAAGATGCTGTGCTGCATACATATTGTACTTGTGTCTTTTTGTCCAGAACCACTTCCTAGTAGTCTTCACCCTATTCCGTAGTCCGAACTCTTTACTCTCCATAAGCTAACCTGTCACTGTCTAACCTATATACACATTGAAGTACCATTGTCCTCATGCGCACGTCCTTCTGTTGAATTTTGACATAGGCTGTATTAGCCAAAATACATTAAAGGGTCTTCAGCGGGTAACTATTCAGAACATTTTTCGGAGCCTACACCCGCACATGTCTCACTGAGTAGTGGCTCCTTGTCTAAGCTAAATATTCAGCAAAGACAGCCCATATAATAATGAATAAATATGAACATGGTAAATGGAGAATTTTTTGCGTTTATAAATTATAAATGCAGAGGTTCATCATGAAAGAAGAATACCTGTCAACCTGATATGGTCTCAAAGAGCTAAACAACATGCATAACTTTATTGGTTCATATGGAAATATATTCAAGGCATCCTCCTTTTGTGTCTGTTATATACTTTCGTCGTGGGAGCCTCAAGGAAGATCAATGTACTATTTGCACTTACTAAGCCACCCTCAATGTGTTTGTGTGTGTGTGTGTGTGTGAGTTTTCAAAGATCAAGAGTAAATAAGAGAGGTGCAATGTAGCTGCGAAGGAGGTCGACTGGACATTCAAACATCGCCTCACTCAGGTACGTGCGATGGGTTGTACTGTGGCATGCAAGTCACTTGGTAAGCTTGCAACAAAGGAACTTGTGCTCGTAAATGTATTTAAAATTTTATCATACAGATTAATTTTATGTTTTTGTAGACCACCCACCGTGCACGGTCGAACAATACATAAAGTGTGTAGTAGGTGTACTAAGTAAGTATTTACTATCTGTTTACTTTTCTTTTATCTGATCGCGAAAAGTGCATCCATCCTCAGAGAGAAGTTTTGACATGTTATCATTTACTTGTAATACCGCTTCAATAACACAAAAACGTCCAATAATGGTCAAATACCTTTATGAAAATGACAGAAAAAGCTGGCTGTATAGAGTGTGTGATCTCAAGAGACGCCATGTATACAAACAGCGATGCAGAAACTGTTTCACTATCGTTATTGATGGGAATAAATATGATAGGAATATTACATTACAAGTTTATCATCAAGAAGGAGCTTACGCCATGAAACGTAGTAATAATATCCATTTTGCGCACTGATTCATGATCAGTTTTGTTGCTTCGTCTGTATTCAGTATCAAGTTGAGTATCTCCTCCTGGATCTCGCATACTTTTCTTATTAAATTTCAAAAAAAAATGTTTTTAAGAAGAAATCTCTTTCTATCTTGCATTTAAGACGGATGGATTCAGCGATGTACTTATCGCTTATTAGCAACCATTCAGTATTACTTGAGACAGATTAGAAGAAGTCTCTTCCTATCTTGTATTTAAGACGAATGGATTCAGCGATGTTCTTATCGCGATGTTCTTATCGCTTATTAACAACCATTCAGTATTATTTGACACAGATTCCTAACGCTTTAATTATCACCTGACAGTATAGAATGTAAGAACTTGATAAACCTGTGAGTGATGTTCGATTGAGATAGATATAGATATGGTTATCATTCATAATATGATCCTATTAATGGCCGGAGTCTTCATCGTGTTTACCTTCCTTTAACCCAATTCAAACGTTTTATTTTGTAATGTTCTCGACCTTTATCAAACAACCGTATCAATATTACTATTTTGGGTCTCACTTAATCCTATGAGTTCACTACATAAATGTATCATTTTGTTTCCGTTCTCGTTAAACGGAACCGAATTGTACAAAGTGTCACACAGTTAAAAAATATCACTAAATAATGCAGGGTTATGCTCACCATCGACAACACTAGGTCTATTATTTCCTGTACAATGTAGTTTTTATTCTTTTCACCTCTGACCAGAAGTCCCTTGACCTTGAGCAAAGGATTTGGCCAAGTTGTTCGCACTGCATATTTCTCACCAACTCTTGGGGAGTTATGTTTTCCAATATAATGCAATAATAATGCAGCCTGCGTATCATGTTAAACATGTTGGTAAACCCGGGTAATATATGTGTCGTTTTATCAGTTATCCTGAGCTCACTTGCATCAAGAGAAGCGGGTGCAATGCCTTCATGAAACCATTCGATTTTGAGGCAATGTTTGTATAGCTGACCAAGAAACACTATAATCTTTTCCAACTTTTCATCAAAAACT
This sequence comes from Hermodice carunculata, assembly GCA_964020975.1. Taxonomy (NCBI): domain Eukaryota; kingdom Metazoa; phylum Annelida; class Polychaeta; order Eunicida; family Amphinomidae; genus Hermodice; species Hermodice carunculata. The sequence continues at coordinate 54,732,380 of OZ026612.1, forward strand.
TACTGAAATTTTCACAAACCATCCTTGTTAGTATTGGCAATACGTGATAATTTCTTTTTAGGTTTTAATAATGACGGGACAAAAATTCATACTTTATGATATCAATCGGACTTACGGAAATGTGATTTGATGTGCTTTTTCAGAGGAACTAGGTTTAGATAAGAAAGCTTGTGTATGTCCAACGCCATGTCATGATCATCGGTACGTTGCAAGTCTCTCTTTCTCTACGTTGCCGGCTGATCAAGGACAGCTGACACCAGGCAGCCAACAAAAGGCTATACTGCAAAGGAGACTTGCCAAAGCTAGAGAGATAACGTATCGCAGAGACAAGGCCAAATACAGGAGTACCATGCGAGTATTTGATATTGTAAGCAGGAAAGCTGGCATATTTGCATTGTTCCTGCGATCTTTACGACAGCAGCTGCAAATGGAAAAGTTAATATTAAAGCGCAGAGGCGCTGAAGTGAACACTGATTGCATATTTGTGACGCAGTTGCAATATAACGTGGCTTTATTGTTGAAAACTGATATGCTGCATGCCATGAGGCAATACCAACAATTTCTGCGTACTGACATCTATGAGGCCTTGTTACAACTACCATATATTTTATCCAGCGTGCAAAAATTTAGGAATAAATATCAGGCTGCAGTGAACCACCAATTCAGCAAGCTTAAGACAAACATAGAAACAGCAGAAAACTCAGAATATGACATTGCTACCTTTAGCATATTGCAGGGTAGTAACTACAGCAACTATCGTTTAAATATAAGCCTTTTAGAAGGCATAATGTCCATGTTTCGTGAAAATTGTACTTTCTGCATTGAGCTTGATCAATCTAGTCTCATTCAAAAGGTAAAAGAAACTCTTCTGGCCTTCTTCTTGGACAACATCAAGACCGGACATGCACAATTTATAAAGCAGAGAGTTAAAGAAGCTCAGTCATACTATGATAGATATGATCCCAAATATTCCACCACTCCCTTTACTACCGCAGTTTTTACAAGTCTTCAAAAGGCCATTTCTGTGGCATCTGAATTGCTAAACCTGACTGAGACTACTGCAGAAACATTTGTGAAATCACCCATGAGATTTGTTGCAGATAACCTACGCTTAATCAGCCCTATTTGCGGCAGCGAAATGACAAAATTGTATTCGGAATACGAAGATGGACACACTCGTATGGAAAGACTTCTGGAAGAAACTGCCCAATACATAGAAACATTTGAAGACAGAATAAGGAAATCTAAGCAAGAGTATGTACATAAAAATGAAAGTACGGGTTTAACTTTAGAGAATGTGGCGTCAAAGTCCGACTTTCAAGCCGTGACGACTTACCTTGTCGGTAAACAGCTCACTCTGGAAACTATGTTGAATGACCGCGTCATTGCAATAGATAAAATACAAAAGCACATAGATGTACTTAACTATTGGTTCATATCTCAAGTGGGACAAGAAGTTCTAGCGAGGAGAAGTATGTATTGGCTTCATTTCAATATCACCAACGTCACTTTGAACTTTCCGGACACACGAACAAATGAGGGATTAATTGCCCTTGATACAAACTTTGCCATGGTGCCCCCAAAACGTGTTGACAAGTTTTGGAAGGACATTACGAAAAACATCTCCAACAGATTAAAAAAGAACCTTCTCTACCACAACGAGAGATTGCAAAAGGCCGTTGCAAATGGAAATGCTTACATGAACAATTTTATTACCGGAAACAGTGTTGGTGCTCAGTTTTACAGGTATATTACCACATTTTTCTGGTACTGTCAGAATTGATTACTATTAACCTCCTTTGGTCAGAATAACAGGTTTTCCTTGCGCAAGTTTGGTGCTGAACCTAAGCCGCATAGATGCCAAGTATACTGTTTATTCAACAGTAACCTATAAACAAGTAATTATTTAAAAATCGACATCCAGGTACGTTTTGCCGGCTTGTGATGGAAAGGGTTAAGGATTCTTCTTTTAACTTCTTAATAAGTCAGTAGTTATATATTTTGTGGGATCTTCAACAAACTGACCGGTACCTGTGCTTTCAAGAATATTGTGTGGTGATTCTGTACCATAGGTAGACATAAACCTTTGCCAAAAAATAATGTTCAGGTTGTTTACAGATGATTTCATTGACCCTAACCGAGGCTGCATGTCCATAAGTGCAAGAATGTCCAGTGCCTTTGTTTTATATTTTAATGATAAACTTCTCGGATGAATTTCTAAAATTTTCTTCTTTTTTCATGTCATCAGCAAGAACTTTCTCAGGATGGATATATACTACAAGCAACTAACAGAGTCTACCGTGGTTCAACAAAAGGCATACGAATTTGCTACTTTATTGAGTAAGTTTGAACATAGGATCAACATCTAAACGTGCCGAAATAAACGTAAAAACAACGCAAAATAACTGCAGTAATGCGCCAAAGCACTAAATATTTGCACTGAAAAATATTGTGCATAGACTAATACTTTGGATTAATAGTATTTCGTCAGATTATAAAAGTAAGTTTATTGCATTTACTAATTTAAAGGAACACATTGCCAGAATAAGATTATTCTTTACTTGCTGCAGGTAGTGCGATGTAAGTGTAGACTTGAACTTAGTAGTGTCTAAAAAAAACCCTGCAACACTGCCTTAAAAAGGCAGCTTCAAGTGGATTTAACTTCATGAAAGTTCTTCCAAACCCTTTTCTATCGTAATTCTCCACCTATACAACGGGGAACTTTATCTCAAAGCGCATTCAAGACAGTTGATGCCAATCATAAAGCGCAGAAAAGACGTGTGTAACACATCCTTTTTGGATAAATGTTTTGATATTTCAACATTGCAGGTGAGATCGGGGGACTAATGGGTCTTCTTTTAGGAGCCAGCGCTCTAACAATACTGGAGGCCTTCGACCTCATCATCTACAACGGTAGTGTGAAAATAGTAGAAAGGTACAAGGAACGAAAGATGAAAAGGCAGCAAAAGGAAAATGAGGGAAAGGAAAATGGACCCGGATGGGTCTTAAAAAGTGGCTGGCAGTAAACTTGAGCAGCTTTTCTGTCATTTAAAACAGAACCAATACAACACCGTCGCCCAAATGTACACAGGCAAATAAATTTCGTCCTATAGTTAAGATGAGAAATATGAGATACTTTAATTCGACGTTAATCGATTCAATCAGCACTGTATCGTTGGTTTAAATCATACCTTGGTGAGGGAATTTTGTGACTGACTCTTTATTTTTACTATGAAAAGCTTGTAAGGGTAATTATAGGTACTATGCATATTTCAAATGTCGATTTATTATGATACTACATTTTTAAATATATATATTGCTTGGCAGGAAAATGCAAAAACGTAATGACCTTACCCTGCACACCCACACATATATATGTGTGCGTGTGTGTGTGCATGTGTGTTTCTTTATATACACATATCTACATATATATATATACATATCTGCCTCTATCTCTCTATATATGTATTTATATATATATATATGCCTCTATCTCTATATATGTATATATATATGTATATTATATATATGTGTGTATGTGTGTGTGTGTGTGTGTGTGTGTGTGTGTGTGTGTGTGTGTGTGTGTGTGTGTGTGTGTGTGTGTGTGTGTGTGATTGAATAACTGAAGTAAGGTATTTACAGGGACGTGTCTATAACACGTCCCTGGTATTTAATACTATTTTGCGATCATAGGTCAAGTTTGATTACAATAAAGAGCAGTCCACATGCCGATCCAGAAATAGTTTTTCGCGCTGGCATTAACAGTGATTAATGTTATGGCAAGAACGTTTTTTTTATTTTGATATTAAAGTGTTTCAGCTACATCATATAGTAACAATGGTGTCAAATTATGTACTTATGACGATAACATATATTAAAAAGGCTGGTTTCAATAACGGTTGTTATGCTCTGTAAAAACAAGTGTTATGCTTTTTCATGATCTCTGCCATATACCATGCATTTATACCATCTTTTCCATGAAATATTAAATAGTACTATATCTTCACATATATGCCAAAAGGGGCAAAACTGAAACAATTTGAAATCAGGGGATGAAAGTCACTTTTTTATTCATTTGCTTGAACGTTTATACACACACATGCATGCACATTCACATACCATATATTGTGAAATGTCTAAAATATGCGCTGGTTTTATCAAATGTACACATATAAAGTCATAAGGTCTATGATATCCAGGTGCAATTTGAGATTCTATGAACAATTGTTTTTCTCAAAAATGACCTCTAATAAAAAGGGTCAAAAAATAAGATAAAATATGAGATATGATTCAGTTCATTGCTGTATATCAGAAAGCTTTTCATTATTATCATTATTATTATTATTATCATCATCATCATCATCATCATCATCATTATTATTATTATTATTATTATTATTATTATTATTATTATTATTATTATTATTATTATTATTATTATTATTATTATTATGTAATACAGTGCGTGCAATTTAAATTTAAACACCGTTTGTTTGTTTGTTTATATTGCTTTAGGTAGTTGAGGCTAGAATGATACCTGCGATTGCACATAATTTTTAGTTAAAATACAATCATTGAAAATACATCGGTCGGGCCAGCAGTTGGAACTTACAGTACCACATTTGGACTCTGGCATCACAGTTTCACGTAAATATGACTTTTTATTGCTGATATCTGCATGTATCAGATATATATGTTGACACATGCAAAGTTCATTGCTTCTGCATATTGCGTATGTATTGTCTTTTCAAAATCTTCATTTGCGGCATTTTTTCACCAGTTTCTCTCATAAGCACGAAAAACGAGCCCTAAGATATTTCTTACAGCAGCCCTGTTTCTGTTCTCTATCAGGACGGACCTGGCTTTATATATATATATATATATATATATATATATATATATATATATATATATATATATATATATATATATATATATATATATATATATACAAATCTCACCAATTGGGTGCGTTTGTGACCACGACCGCCTGTAGCTTCATCTGGCTACGTTTTCAAATGCGTTCTACTTGCACATGCTGAGACATGCATTCTCCAGAACGATGATTTATGATATTTCCTTGCCCTTCTTCAATATGCTTACCAATTTGTTTTGAAGGCCTTTTTGGGGGGAAATTTGGCCATCAAATTAGTCTGAAAAAAAACAATATGCAAGGAGTTTAACCTGAGGTACCAGTGAGGGTCACTAAAACTAAAAACAATATGACAGGAGAAACTGTGTTATTTTCATGATATTGTGTCGCCGGAAATAATCAGTCCATGCGGGTGAACATATCAGAGGACAAGTTGTGCCTTTATCAATACCGGTTGTGAGCCAAATTATTTTATAACAACGGCATTTAACTTTTACCTTATTTTGTGTACAAACAAAAAATCCGCGCATCAAAAATTGCATCAGAATTCTTGGACTTTTGTTTAAATCTTCGTCTTATAACAAGCAGCTTTGTCCATAAATGCCTGCCTCCAACATGCTGGGATTTGGTTCATTAAATGTACTTAACACTCGTGATTCTAGCCAACTTCTGTTGAGGTGAAGCCTTTGTGCTTTCATTGCGTTTTTTTCTTCTTCTACTTTTTCCTCCAATGCCCTACACCATTAAGCTAATCATGTCCTGAAAATAGCGAAACAACTTTGAACTGTAAATCTATTTACCGCACATGTTAATGAACCCACGAGAATTACAAAGTGCCTGGACCAAATCATAAGTAACATGCCAAATTTTTTTCGTAATATAAATGTAACAGCTCCGATAGCGAACTGTGATCATTGCCTTGTGAGCGCAAGTCTTCTTTTCAGACGTAAGGAAACTCCTGCTTTCTCGAGATTAGTGTGGGACTATGAAAAAGCTGATTTTGACACCTTCAGAGAAAAAATATTGTCATGTAATTGGGACGCCTGCTTTGACTCCGACGACATTGATACAACCTGTGACAAATGGTCAGATACCTTCCTATCAGCAGCTGAGGACTGCATACCCTGTCGTACTGTTATCATACGTCCAGGTGATGCGCCCTGGTACACGTCAGCCGTCCGCATCACCAAGCGAAAGGCTGAGCGTATCCATAAGCGTGCCAAACTCAGACCGCAACTCTTGCCATACTTTAGGCAACTAAGAAATAAATATATTGAAGATTTGAGACTCGCTGAAGAACACTATTACGAGCGCCTGGGAGATTCTATTGACAATGCAAACAAAGGAGGGAAAAGTTGGTGGCGTACAGTTAAATTCCTTTCACACAAAAATGAGGCGTCTGATATCCCAGCACTGCTCCATGAAAATAAAACGTTTACTGACAACGAAGCTAAAGCCCAAATTCTGAACGATTTCTTTCTTGACCAAACCAAAGTTAATGATACAAATGGATTCTGAAAAGTTTGGATACTTCAAAAGCCAATGGTCCAGATGGCATAAGTGAAGTGCGCGCTTACTCAGGGAAGGTACCCCTGCTATTACAGACTCTCTGGCAAAGCTCTTTAACATTTCTTTGATTAACGGTAAATCCCCAGGAGAATGGAAGAAGGCTAATGTAGTTCCAATTTTTAAAAAGGGATCAACGAACCACTGTAATAATTATAGACCAATATCATTATTAAGTTCCGTAAGCAAAGTTTTCGAGAGAGTAGTATTTAAATACGCATTTAACTTTTTTCGAGACAACATCGCCATATCGGAATCACAGTCCGGATTCATACCGGGTGACAGTGCTGTCAATCAACTTGTATTTTTGTATCATCATTTTTGTGAAGCAGTAGATCTTCAGAAGGATGTAAGGGTTATATTTTGTGATATAACGAAAGCTTTTGATCGCGTCTATCACCTGGGACTTATACATAAATAAGAAAAAGCGGGAATAAGCGGCACACTGCTGCAGTGCTTCGGTGATTACTTAGACGGACGTGAGCAAAGAGAAGTTGTCCAGGGTGCGACCCTTTTTCGGGACGAGTCAAAGCAGGCGTCCCCCAAGGTTCTGTATTAGTACCGCTTCTGTTCCTGATATATATAAATGATTCAGTAGATATAGTTCATTCATCCATTCGGCTCTTTGCCGATGACACAACTCTGTTCATCAAAGTGGATGACGCCTTTGCTGCGACCAATGCTCTCAATACTGACTTGCAGGCAGTTGAGGGTTGGTCGCTGCAATGGCTTGTTTCATTCAACCCTTTGAAATCTACCAGTATGGTCATCTCCAAGAAGAGGAATCCTTTAAATTACCCCGATCTAGTTTTTATGACTGAAAAGCTACCCGAAGTTTCTGATAACGAACATTTAGGCTTAACAATTCGCAGCGATCTGTCCTGGTCTAACCATATCAAAAATATAACAACTAAGGGAATGAAAATGGTGAATATTCTTAAATATCTGCAGCTTCGTATTAATCGGAAATGCTTGGAGATTCTTTATCTCTCATTTATCAGACCTCTCTTGGAGTATTGGTCAGTGGTATGGGACAACTGCAGGCTGCAAGAGTCTCAACAACTTGAAAATATCCAATTGGCAGCAGCCAGAGTTATTACTGGGGCCACTTCTAGGACTAGTCATGATTTAATGTATGAAGAAACAGGCTTTGAAACATTATCTCGGCGCCGTGAAAAAAGCAAGCTGATCTTATTTTACAAGAGCATGCACGGTGTAGCTCCTTCATACTTATGGGACCTCATTCCTAACCTGGTCAATGAAAGAAACAGGTACAATGTCAGATCTGGTACGAATCTCTGTTTTTCGAGCACGAACAAACCGATTTAACACTTCTTTCTTTCCATCCGTTGTGCGATTGTGGAATAACTTGCCTACTGATGTGCGTAATTCCGAAGACCTTACATCTTTGAAGAAAAAAATAGACCAGTGGAAAAAAGTTCAGCAAGCTATACTACAGAGGTGACAGAAGGCTTGCTGTTTCCCACGCACGGTTGCGTATGGGATGCAGCAAGCTAAACTAGGATCTGTTCAAAAGGGTCTCATAGACTCCCCTCAGTGTGCCTGTGAAAACGGAAATGAAGATGTTTTTCATTATTGTTGCAAGTGTCCTTTTCATATAACTCAGAGAAATATACTTCAGAACCTAATTATGTCCTTTGCACCATTTGTGAGTGACCTCTAGCGGCGTCAGACCACTTCTCTCTTACTCAGCTCGTGAACGTTTTGCGGATTATTACTGGTTTTATACTGATGATCTTCGCGAATGTGTTTCCACACATGAGAATAACTATCAGCGACCCTCGAGAAACCAAATTTGCAAGGTATTTACGGTTTCTTTACGCAATCAAGGATTTTTATTCCTGTGGACAGTTGCGCTGCCCTGACCCTGGGTTTTTCGCGCCTTGACGTCCTCAGAACAAAGACTTGGATATGGCTAACAAGTCTAATAAGTCAAGAAAACCTGTCGACGAAGAAAATGAAGAAGATCATATTAGATGTTGCATGTGTATGAACTGGGAAGTATGTGAGGAGAATGAAGATTATTCTGGGGCCATATGGATGTGCACCACATGTAGGCGAATACCGTCCCTTGTTGTCGAAATGGACAAGAAGCTGAACGTTGTCATTAAGACAAGTGACGAACTAAACGTACGCTTAGCTTCTAAAGAGACAGAATGCGCAGCTCTTCAAATGAAAATATCCTGCTTGGAAAACATGAATCTAATAAAGGAAAAAGAACTATCGGACCTAAGGGAAAAGCTCGAACAAGCACAAAAGCAAATCACACGGGAACCCCCGACGGGGCCCCCGGCATCGTATGCAGATGTTGTACGCCCTAAAACATTACTTATTGGAAGCTTACTTTTCAGAAACGTCAGAACCAAGGACTTACTAAATACTGATGTCCAAACATGTAGTGGTGCACGAGTATCTAAAATCAAAGAAAAAGTCAGTGAGGCAACAGAAACCTACAAAAAAGTTGCTCTCGTTGCAGGCTCAATTGACTGTGCCGACACAAGTGCCACTCCGGAATCTATCATCAATGACTATAGGGAGCTAATAAAGGAAGCTCAATCAAAGCTGACAATAGGTGGTTCGATTACTGTGTCCAGCATTCCACCAAGAACTGACAATCAGCAAGCTTTAGAAAAATCAGATGAAGTAAATGCTCATTTGAAAGGTCTATGTGACGACATGAGCTGTACTTTCAGTGATCTTACCTCAAAGTTCAAATGCATGGACAAATCTGTAAATAGTGCAATGCTCCATCCGGACGGATTGCATATGTCTTGGGCAGGTACCCAGACCTTGATCAAGTGCCTAGACCTACCAATTAATCCAACACAGGAGCGTACACACACAAGACACCCGCGGGGGAACGAGACAAGGGGACAGGGCCGGTCTGCTACTCAGGCAAGTCGCACATCACAACCAAGATGCTGGAAATGCGGAGAGACGGGGCATATAACCGATAGTTGCCGTCACACCCAACGACTTCGCTGCACATGCTGCAACCAGCTCGGACACAAGGCTAAGCAGATGATATGTAACTCTATAAAAAGATAGGACAATGGCAATGAAGGTGGGGCCGAACATTATCATCCTAATTATTTGTGTGGGAGATACAGTGCCCTAAGTGATTCTCAGACAGGTCTGGTAAGTCAGAGACACTACATATGCAGAAGACAGTTCTGTCACTTTTAGACATTTTCGCAATAAACATGCAAAAAATCTTGTCATTGGACACTTAAATGTAAACAGTTACAGATATAAGTTTGCTGAAATCGCTGAACTACTTCATAATGGTTTCCTTGATGTATGTGGTTTCACTGAGACAAAACTAGACGGTGATTTTATAAGTTCACAATTTCATGTTGACAATTTTACAATGTACAGAAAAGATCGAAATAGTCACGCAGGAGGCCTCTTAGCTTACATACGATCGGCCATTCCACACAGGCGCAGAGTCGATCTAGAATATTGTTAAAATGGTATCGAAACAATGATTCTTGAATTTCATGTGAAAAAAGAAAAATGGATGATAGCTGTTGTCTACCGACCTCCGTCAGTTAAGACAGATAAGCTACATGATGCAATTACCTATATATCAACTGTTCTTGAGCAAGAAAGCAAGACTTACTTTATCATTGGTGATCTTAATGTAAATTTACTAGTGAATAGCAAAGACAAAAGGGATCTAGTTAACATTCTAGATGTATATAATTTATGTAATGTTATACACTCTCCAACCTGCTTCAAAAGTACTACTCCCACTCTCATAGATGTTATTTTAACAAATTCTCTAAGCAGGGTTGCAGAATCTATTTGTGTTGACGCGGGGATTAGTGATTTTCATAACATGGTCCTTACCACCACTAAAATCCAAATGCCCAGGCCTCTCAAAGCGGATATAAAATACCGCAGCTACAAATCTTTTGACGAGGGGAAATTTATAGTTGATTTGGACAAAGCCCCGTTCCACGTTGCAGGCATCTTTGACGATGTTGACGATGCGGTCTGGTTCCATGACACCTTACTTAAAGAGGTAATTGACCGGCACGCGCCACAGAAACGTAAGCGTGCCAGACCCAATCAAGCTCCTTTCATAAATGGCGAGCTGCGAAGGGCTATTAACCTGAAACAAACCCTACGTAAGCGCAGCAAAAAGTACAAAGGCCAATGGGAAGCCTATCAAGTCCAGAGAAACAAAGTAACTTCTCTGCGTAAAATTTCTATCAAACGATACTTTAATGACCGATGTGGTCCGACATGCAATCAAAATTCTTTTTGGAAAACAATCCGACCTTTTCTAAGCGATAAGTCTAAAGGAAACTGTAATGGCACAATCATACTAATGGAAAAAGATAACCTTTATCATGACCCTGCTGATGTATGTGAAATTTTTAATGACTTCTTTGTCTCTGCTGCAGAACAAAGTCAAGCCAATAATAATACTTATACAACACAGAATCCTAATCCTGAAACGCATGCTAGCGTAAAAGCCATTGCTGAAAAGATGAAAGATAGAAACATTTCGAAATTCGACTTTCAGCCAGTAACTGAAATACAAGTTTTGAAATGTATCAAGAAACTAGATCATAAGAAGGCCACAGGGCCTGATGAAATTCCACCAAAGCGACTTAAGGCCGGCGCAGAGGTCCTATGTCCCTCTCTGGCCAAAATCATCAACATGTCAATAGAATCCGGGAAATTCCCTGCAGATATGAAAAAGGCTGACGTTCTTCCCATTTACAAAAAATCAGATTCTTTAAATAAGGGTAACTATCGCCCAGTAAGTATCTTATCTTGTATATCCAAGGTATTTGAAGGTCTGATGAATGAACAAATAACAGAATTCTTTAATGAAATACTCCATTCCTTATTATGCGCATTTCGCAAAAACTACAGCTGCCAAAGCTTACTTATGAAAATTATTGAAGATTGGAAAGCTGCACTGGACAACCATGAAACTGTAGGAGTGATACTAATGGATTTGTCTAAAGCGTTTGACTGCTTACCTCATGACTTATTAATATACAAGCTTAAAACATATGGTTTATCAGAAAATGCATGCGGTTTACTTGGCAATTACTTAACAGATAGGAAGCAAAGGGTCAAATATGGAGGTATGAATAGTAAATGGGCCAATATTCTAAAAGGAGTGCCGCAAGGTAGCATCCTTGGCCCCATTCTCTTCAACATCTTTATGAACGATTTCTTTTATTTCATGGAAAACTACTGTAAACTTTACAATTACGCTGACGATAATACATTATCTTATCACGGTCAAAATTTACAAAATGTTAAACTTTCTCTGGAAGCTGCAGCAAATATAGGTATTAAATGGTTTAAAGACAATGACATGAAAGCAAATCCCGACAAATTCCAAGCCATGATCCTATCCCCTTTTAACTGCTCTCAAATCGCAGACGACTTTTGTTTTGAAATTGATGGTGTAACTATTAAGCCAGAGAATTGTGTCAAATTACTGGGTGTCTACATAGACGACAAACTTAAATTTCATGATCATGTATCTCGCATCTGCAAGCAGGCTGCCAAACAAATAAGTGTCCCAAGGAGGTTCTCAAATATCCTAAATGAAAAGGAGAAACTTCACATTTTCAATGTGTTTATTCTATCTAACTTTAACTATTGCCCACTAGTATGGCATTTCTGTGGCCCTGCTGATACAAGCAAAATGGAAAAAATTCAAGAAAGAGCTCTCCGATTTGTATTTAATGATTCCCTATCTTCTTATACAAACTTATTGCAACGAGCAAAGAAACCCTCATTACTCTTAAGTAGACTCAGAAAAATCTCAATAGAAGTACACAAAATACTAGCGCAAAATAGTCCGTCATTTTTGCATAATCTATATGTAAGTAAGGATACTAAGTATAATCTAAGGGATAATGAAAAAGTGAAGCTGCCTACTTACAACACTATAACGTTTGGCAAAAATTCTCTGAGATACCAAGGGGCCAAGCTGTGGAACCACCTACCACCCCATGTAAAGGAGGCCACGCATGTGACTCAATTTAAGTCTTTAACTCAAGCATGGCTTGGTCCTTTATTCTCCTGCTCTATATGTGTCCTGTGCCGAACCAGACATTAGGCTAATTTTAATTTAGTTTAATGTCTGGCAGGTTACGTCACCTTTATTTATATTTATATTGTTCTATTGCTACTGTTTTATTCATTGCGAGTTCATTGTATTTTATCATTTATCATCTTTTCTCTCTCTCTCTCTTATGATCATCGTCAAAAAATAGTGCTTCGGCGCTAATGTTTTTATCGTTTGTACACTCGACATGAAATAAAGATTATTATTATTATTATTATTATTATTATTATTATTATTATTATTATTATTATTATTATTATTATTATTATTATTATTATTATTATTATTTACGGTTTCAACGTTATTATATGGGTCCAAAACATGTACCTCCAAGCAAAATGAAATTAATTTTGACGCAGTCCACAAATTTATCAAAACAACAGGCAGACTGGGAGCTGTGACGTAGCTCATACTATGGTCAAAATCTTGAAACCAGAAATGTATCGTCTGTGTATATAGTTAAGCGAAGGCGGACTTCATCTCCCTACCCTCTATCTGTGACGTCTTGTGTAGTTCCACTTATGCTCGTGTGGCGCCGCCACTCTACCTGTCCTCGTCTTGTGGCGTTCTTTCTTATGGTGAATTGTCTCTGAACCTGTGATACGTAACACCTCTTCTTTAATCTTTTCCATGTGCAAGCGGGATTTATATAGGGCTTTGCCCTGTTTCCCAATTGTATCCTTACGGAAATAAAAATATGTTTAAACCAAACAACTTTGAATTTTTCGTTTCCAGGATTTCGGATAGGGCCATCACTCGAAAATAGTTTGAATCTTTAATTTCAACTCAGGGCTGTGATTTTGCACGCGCAAAATCTCAAACACCAGAGGACACCCGGTATTTCTCCAGTTTGATTACTACGGAGATTGTGCCCCTGATTTTTTTTATCAGTGACCTTCACCTACTTTTTTTTCCTAACCTCACTTCAAAAAAAATAGGCGTATTGTCATAACTCATGAAATTGTTATCAACCGGTTTGAACAATGTTGAGCCCTATTGGAAGCTTAGCTCCTAAATGACTGAAAGTCTTAGTCATATGGCCGCCTAAGAAAATACGCTTTTTTCGCCTCGAGACGTGTAAAAACTGTAAACTGTGCAACTGTAAAATATAAGAGTAACTTACTGGACACTGCAAGAAATTGAGAGCATACTCGTCAGTGAAAAATGTTTTATAATATACATGCCACATGAATAACGATGCAAAGACTGATACTTGTTCAGCAACAGACCTTCAATATCAGAGTATATTGTTTATGCATTTATTTATTTCCAATGCTTTTCAACTACATGTATGTCTCCTGTTCAACATGCTGAAATCTTTCTACAAACAACTTGAGAACGACCTGTAAAATATCATTTGCCCCAACCCATCGTGACCCTTCTAGGTCACTCACTTAATGTGAAAACCAAAAGTGAACAGTTTATAGTGTCAAAGCCTTTGTATAAGTCTATAAACTATAGCGTGGCACGATCGCACAGAATTAATGTTTTGTGGCCAACTATCAATTCAACGGCGGGAGGCTCTTTGCATTGAACGAAATTCATGAAAAGTTAATTCTCCGTCAGTCTTAAGATTACAACGCTAGACATACCTATTACATATTTACATTCTGTCCAAAGTTTAACATAAGAGAGATCGGATTTTTCCTTTGCGCCATTCCCTCATGAATTACAATGGCGAATCACAGTTTACATTTATATATCCATTGATGTTGTACTACTTTTGTCAACATGTCATGGCCCCGGAAGAACATAATAGTGAATCAAAACAGCATAAACACTATTTCAAACAAAAACATTACCACATATACACGTTAGAACTCCCTGCCCAAACATTGAAAAAAATATTTCTCTCAAGAACTACATATTTAAGGTGTTAGTGCCTTACCGTTAGACGTCATCATTTGTTATGGTTGTTGTGTCTAACATGTTATCTTCCACTAAAATGACGTTGTCGTGGATTAATTTAGTAAGATTTAAAGTTTTTTTCCGATTTTAAACTGATATTTATTCACATAAATGCAAATACAAATATTTATCGCCCACATTTCGATTCACGTGGACGAAATGACTTATGTTGAGGCCATTCTGCGTGAGCCACTGACGTGGCTGGCGTAGTAAATGGCCTCAACAGCCCAACAGCAATTTCGTCCATGTGCCTTCAAATGCGGGAGTTCAATTCTGAAGTAGTTTGCTGCTGAAGATATTCATTGAAAAAACGACTTTAGTATGAAATGATATAGATTTTAAAATGGTGGCCTCACAAAAGAACCTGTATCGTCGAACATCGGCGAATTTCGTGTGGGTTTCTGGTCAGAAAGTGCACAACTTCTTTTGAAAATCATGCAAAATAAGTGGTGGAGCCATAAGATGGGCATTTAAAGAGAGGTGTTCCCTGTCCTCGTTCAGCATATCAGGATTAAGTTTTATCCTGCAATAGATTTTCGAAAGTTAATCCATGTGTTACTCGATCGCTGTTGAATCGAGAGCAACAATCCTTTCCGACTTGTTTTTTCATCAAGCCTTCTGCGACATTCTGGACCACATTTCCAAAGTAAAATTTTAGAACATCGGAATGAATCATGGATTATCACTTATCGTTACGTTTCGCAAAACTGCGAGGTTATTGCATGCTCATGATACATGTCTGTCTGTCAACTTAATCGGCGCCAATGATTGCAGGCAATTTGGGGAGACTCAGTACTTACCGAGAGCGTTAACATTATTTATCGATATAACCTATACCATTTTGGAAGAACCCCAACCAAAAAGCAGAGTAAGAACGATATTTGATTTTTGCGTAGTTTTTATCTTCCAGTCATGAACGATATGTAATAAAACAGTGGTGCGACCGCTTAGTTTTCGTAAACAACTTTTTTCTGGAATGTTTCCACAGAGAGTGGTCTGTAAAGGTGACATACAAGAAAGAAGAGTTAGTGTTTCTTTGACTTAAGTACACATTCGACATTAAAATATTTTCACGTCTGATGGAGGTAGCAATTTCAAATAATTCTAGATTGACTATACAACTTATTAGTAGCTCACAGTTGGTATGTAAATTCTGAAATAAAAAATGCGCAGATCCTGACATGTCTCTGAAATAGCAAGAATCTCATCACCACACTTGTGGATCAAAATCCTAAGTTGTTTAATTTTGGATCGAGTTCTAAAATATTCCACTTTTATGCCATTGTCGTTTTGTTTTTGATACGAAGGAGACTTTAGAGAATGGACCTTTTTCATTGCATGTTTTACCACCAATGGGAGACGTCGGTCTGCTTCCGTTCATTAACCAATATTTTAATATGACATAACAGTCCTCATACATGTCATTGCAAGAGCCATCTGTCAATAAGCAAGGTGTGCGACTCCTTGCTGCCAATCTAAAGTACACTATCAATCCCGGTCTACGAAGGGTAAAAAAATAATCGCCCACAGCAAGGACAAAGAAACAATAAATGGAGAAACCGCCCGAACTTTGACGATAGATAATGTGTGAATTAAATGGAAAATGAACTCAAATTAATGACTTGGAACATACATGGCCACAAACACCGAGTTGGTGGTCTCAGTGTGTCGAAATTTGATGACACTGATTTCATATCTTTGATTACCAAGTATCACATATTTGGTTTGACTGAAATACATGCAGGACCAGAAAGTGACCTTAATATACCAGGATATATATGTCATAAAAGTTGCAGAGCAAAATCTGCCAGAGCGACTAAATATTCGGGTGGAATTGCCATGTACTTCCAAGAAAAAATCAAATCTCATGTAGATTTATTACCCCCTAAAAATGATGGTATGGTGTGGATTAAAGTAAAAGCTAGTTTTTTGGGAACAGATTATGATCTGTACATATGCACTGTTTATATCCCACCAGAGAACTCAATGTATACGAGTGATATTGACTTTTTTGAATTGCTGTTTACCGATGTATGCAAATTTTCATCGCTGAATGGTAAGTGTTTGTTAATGGGTGACTTCAATGCTGCAACTAACACAGCCAACGATTATGTAATGTCTAAAAAAGCAGACGAGTTTCATATACCTTTGCTTGTCGATGACTATGCTGACCATTCCTTAATGCGATTCAATAGCGACAACAGAGTAGTAGACAGACATGGTAGGTTATTGGTTGACCTGTGTATAGCCAGTGGTCTACGGATCTTAAATGGACGTAAATTAAGAGATATCACTGGGAAATACACACGTTACAGTGCCAATGCTTCGAGACCCACATGCATTGATAATATTGTTGCAAACATAGCAGTTTATCCGACCGTGACCTCCATGCTAGTTCACCCGTTTTCATGGTTTTCTGACCATTGAATTCTGTCATGTGACATTAAATGTCAACAGCCATTTTTCAGTCCCTTTAATATTGTCAATGAATACAAAACAACTTTAGAGCCTCTGCCATGTAGACCCTACTGGAAAAACACTGACCCAAAAATATTCGAATTTACGCTGGAAACCGTGTGTAAAAATGATTTAGATATATTCATGGCAAAGACATATGGGGAGACCCGCGGTGATATTAATCAAGCTGTTAACGATCTCAATTATATATTTAACAAAGCGGGTAAATTAGCTTTGAAATATAGTTCTTCGAAAAAGCGCAAAAAGAAACAATTACCAATATTTGCCAATATAAATTGTTACACACTTTTCCGTGGCTTAAAAGCATTGGCCCGACAACTATCTTCTGATCCCCATAACTGTTCCTTACGACAAACATACTATGCCACACGCCGAGAGTTCCGCAAAATGAGTAAGGCGTGCGAGCGAAATTTCAAAAATAATCTCATTAACTCTCTGAGCAAGCTTCAAGGAGTTAACCCTAAGGAGTACTGGAAACTCATTAAACAGTTGGAAAATGTAGTTTGCCCCAAATAAATCCCGTCTGAAAAAATAGATGCAAAAGTATGCTTAAATCACTTTACGAGAATCATGTCAGCTGAAACGAAAGTAAAGGGCAGTCCCATGTACGATCTGGTTAAAAAGAAATTAGGTGAAGCAGTGGTCCCCACATTTTCCGAACTCGATTTTAAAATTAGTAGAAGTGAAATAAAATATTGTATTGATGAACTAAAAAATGGTAAATCCCCGGGCAAAGATGGAGTATTGAATGAGATGATCAAATCCTGGAGATACATTACTTCCTGTATTAGCAAAGCTATTTAATATGATATTTACATCTGGTTGTTTTCCACTTCCATGGAAAATAAGTATGCTTACACTTATACATAAAGGTGGATCTGCTTTAGACCCTAATAAATACAGGGGCATTTCTTTGAGTAGCTGTTTATCCAAATTATTTTGTGCAGTAATGAAAAAAACGTTTGGACCACCATATGAAGAAAAAGGGACACAGCAGTAAATTTCAGATTGGGTTCGTAAAAAATTGTCGCACAAGCGATCACATATTTGTCCTTCGATCCCTTATAGACAAATATGTCAAAGTAGCGGGCAAGCAGAAATTCCTTTACTTGTGTTTTATTGATTTACAGAAAGCCTTCGATACTGTGTGGCATGATGGTTTATTTTACAAATGTCTGAAATATGAAATAGGAGGATTTATGTATAAAATTTTGAGAGACATGTATGACAAGTCGTCTATACAGATAAAATTCAATTCAGGATTATCCGAAAATATATATCTAACCAATGGCGTAAAACAAGGATGTGCTCTTAGTCCAACGTTATTCAATTTATTTATTAATGATTTACCAGGAATTTTTACAGATGGTTGTGATCCAGTTACATTATACAAGGAAAAGCTGAGTTGTCTTCTTTATGCAGACGACCGTGTAATCATTTCGGATAGTCAGAGTGGGTTGCAATGTTGTCTTGATAAGCTCTATTCATATTGTCAAAATTGGAACTTAAATATTAACGTGGAAAAATCTAAAGTTGTTATATTTAATAAGGCTGGCAAGAAGATTGTGAGACAATTTTTTATCGGTAATCAAGAATTGGAAATATCTAACAAATTTACATATCTGGGTCTTGAAATGACGTCAAATGGAAATTTTGCTGGAGCTGTCAGACAACTATGTGAAAAAGCAAGGAAGTCTCTTGGTCACTTAAAGCGAACTTTATTCAGTGACATTGTAGATATTCGATTGCATCTTGATTTCTTTGATAAACTTATTGCTCCAATCTTTCTTTGCGGGTGTGAAATATGGGGTGCCTATACAATTTCTCCACTAAAATGTATTGGTAGGGAGGATATTAGTGGATATTTTAGGACGGAGTTTGAAAAGTTGCATCTGAGTTTTCTTAAGTACACTCTGGGAGTGAATTCACAAGCCTCTAATATTGCTGTACTGAGTGAGCTCGGAGCATATCCATATTCGTTAAAAATAATGAAAAGTGTTTGTAAGAACTGGCACCGCATAAGAAATTCTGATTCACATGAAATTTTATACGATGCTTACAAATGTAATGTTGAATTGCTGGCATCGAATAACTCGACCTGGTTGAACAATATCAAAACTACAATGTCGCTAATTAGCTGTAATGATATTTGGAACAATGACGGTGATGAATACAGGGAATTTTCACACAATTTAATAGAGAAATTATTAAAAGAGAAATTTATAACTTCAATGGCAGAATGACTTCCTTAAACAAGCCTATCCAGATAAAAAGTTGAGAACCTATTCGAAATTTAAATCAGATTTCAAAATAGAAAAGTACCTAATTGTATTAAAGAATTTGAACGAAAGGAAAAACTTGACCAGATTACGAATAAGCGCACATAATTTGAACATTAAAAAAGGTAGACATAGAAGGCCAGTTAAGGTTCCCATCGATGAGATAATTTGTGATTCGTGTTTGGAAGTCGAAGATCAAATTCATTACGTTGTAAATTGCCAAAAGTTTAGAGAAGCCAGAAATAGATTATTTGCTACTCTGAGTAAATTTATCGTAGATTTTGACCATTTATCGTCCGAAAACAAATTCATGAAACTTATGAAATGTGACGAAATTGAAATTATATGGCAATTTACAAAATTTATATCCGAAACAGTGAAAATCAGGGGTACACTATAGTACTCGAAAGTCATTTAAAACCTACGATACTTTGAGCTGTTTTTTTTTTGGGGGGGGGGAGCTGCCCCTAAGGTATACGTATCAGGGATTGTTGTAATGTACTGTGTTGTATTGTACTGTTGTGGTATAGTGTATTGTTTAGTGTATTGAGTTACAGATTACCATTTATTGTATTTATGGTGCAGTAATAAAGTCATTCATTCATTGCTATTTATGTTATGTTGGCTTCTAAATCAACGAGAGACATCCTTATTGGATATCGATGATATACTTCATATTGTTTTTATAAATAAATTTAGCATTCCCTTCCGTATCTCACCGTTTCTTGACGCTTTTAGTTTAACTCTAAAATACTAAAAAAAGTACTGAATTATACTTTGGGTGCTACATTTATGTTTCTTGGAATAAGACCTTTCATTCAAGTACCAGTATGCCTTTAGTTACATAGAATATAAATGTCCTGTTCGACAGTTTTCCTGCACGTGTTTTGGGAGCATTGTGTCCAAAGCACGACGAGGAAAGCTTTTGACTCAGTCTAAAATGTGGCACTAAGCAATCTAACAAGTAATTTGATATGAATGTTTTATGATTTAATGCATACACTGCAAATCAATAACACGAGGTCCTGCATTTATCAGATCATTGATCGCTTATTGTGCTGTAAACGCACAATCATTGCATTGACCATACCGCGATAAGCGGACATTGAAGTATAATCAAGTCATATACATAAAAAATATAGTTCAGGTTTAACTGCTGATTGTCCATGTAATGACTAGTCTTCGTGTACATTGAACTGTTTCGGGTACATGACGAACAGGCGACAAAATTACTGAGATATGGAAAATTTTTTATTTGATATGGATGATTTTCAACTTTTGTTCAATTTGTTACAGAAAAACAAATTGTTACAATCTTCAGCTTTGGTAGACCTGTTCATAAATGCACACAATGCGCAGTGACAACTGGTTCAAAATCATAATACGACTTGATAAACTGGTTTCTATAAATGTATGTGAATTGGCTGTTCATGTTTAAATTGCATGTAATTGTAGCCTAATGGGGCACAAGGGATGCATGCCACGGAGCTATAACATTCTGGGAGCATTAATTTCGGATTATACACATTTGCAGTACATTTAAATCATAAAAATAGAATATATAATATTTTATTTTCGGAACGAGCGGGACTCGAACCTGCAACCTTTGGCACCAGTCGCCTAGCTGAAATGGGAAACGCACATATTCACTCGACCAAATCCCCATTCTTAAAAAAAAAAGAATGGTTCAATGGAGGTAGTTTTGTGCGAGTGCCATATCAACACGGTTATGCAGTATATTTACTGAGTTGGCATTTATTTCCAGAATCGGGGACTTAAATCCACCAGCATTAAGGAAATGCCGAAAATATATATTTTATTTTCGGAACAAGCCACTCGACCAAATGCCCATTCTTAAAAAAAAAAGAATGGTTCAATGGAGGTAGTTATGTGCGAGTGCCATATTAACACGGCTATGCAGTATATTTTACTTAAATGTGCTGTATTTCTTACTGTTTGTATGGCAATTAATGTATATAAATAAAGATGAGCAAAGCTTGCTTTGTGTTCCAGGAAACGTATAGTATATACCTTATACACTCCTAATTTTTTTCGGTTTTGCTTTATCCATGCCTTATTCAATGAATGATCCTACATTAGCATTCAATGTCAAATTGATATTTATTCGTGTTACATTCCTTCCATTTGGTTGCTACTTGGAGATACCACATACCTTTGTAGTGGTTTTGTGTCGCACATAATTCTCTTGATTTCCATTGAACTCACAGAAAATTGGTTTTTAGTGTGATGATTTACTGGTATTCCCATTAGTAATTGTAGACACGTTGTTCTACTTTTATTCACTGTATCAGTAAAAAATTCAGAAAATATTTTCACTCGATTGTTTGCTCTCTGGATATGAATATGAGCTTACGATTCTATCGGGTACGCCCGAAGCTCAGCTGGAGGTACGGTTTCATCTGTGTCATGGTAATTACAGTTTTGCATCCTATATAGTCCATAAATATTTGGTAAATCTCGCATATAAATGTAGTGTTGTTACTTAGAAATGCAACTTTCCCTAGAAGCATCCGAAAAGTCTTCATCATAGCTTTTCGGACACTGCTAAGGGCCAATCACATCTCGAGCTCTGCTGCTCTCGCTGTGCATGCCGTGTTCAGCCACACTTGTTCCCGCCTTTCATGTCCACTGACTACGTACGATGCACCAGGTCAACAATGCTGACCCTCTGTACTTCCAAATGTGGTGTCAGCTCCTGGCCCCCGCACTTAGGACCAAACATGTACGCTTGATCGTTCCAAATTTCGCAGAAAAAGGGGGTATATTTTGAGCCTCGACGCGATCCGCGAAATCGGAAATTAGGGGTGTTTTTCATGGGTCAAGATCCGCGAAATCTTAAATTAGGGTATGTTTTGTACAACCTTCGCGTTTTTATGACATAGGGGGTATAAAAATAAAAGAACTGGGTCTCCGCGACTCCCCCTTCCCCCAGGTGAAGGCCGTCAAGCTATGTCTTGCGATGTTTACAAATTGCAGTGCGGCACAACTTTCTGTGGCAGCGATCGGATGCAGATTTTAAGGCATGGACCACTACATTTGTAATTGTATCCTTGAAACTGAAAATAGGGGTAATTTTTGAGGGTCAAAATCTCCTTGTTTTCAAAAATAGGGTACTTTTCCAGAGCAAAAACTCCTTGTTTTCATCAAAATAGGGGGGGGGGGGTAAAATTCAGGGAAAATTCCTTGAAAAGGGGGTGCATTTTAATTTTGTGGGGAGTGCCAGGGCCGGGTGTCAGCTAACGATATGCATTATTACCTTTTTCTATGAATATGTTATACAAACAGGAACAGCAGTACCACATCTTCCGTGTCGTTCTGAACAAAAAAAAAATTGCAATCCAATCTATCTACGCTCCATGGCCCAAGCAGCCATCGTATATGTATAAAGCTATAAATTAATGAACATATTATCACATTTGATTCAACAGCCAAATGAATTTATGAACGGGTCGTCTGTGGGAAACCATCAAGCATATTTTGCAGCCTTAAATTCCCGGACATGCCTTTACCTTGTTTGGCTTAAACGTATTTTATTCCATGACAAATGAATGGTTCCACAGAGCGGTCAAGTAGTTTACAAAGCAGTCTGTCATGGAAGGCAATCGGGGAAGGAGTGCTTGGCTCTACATCAACCCCTCTTGCTGAGAATAGACAAGGAGACAGGACAGACAGGACACCTTACAGCCCGGCTCTTTCCTCCACGATGTGATTCTGTCTTGATTGGAGCAGAGTGTTGCACCGAGCCGACAAATTTGAGGAAGACAGTACAGTTCGACAAGGCACACAGAAGGGCTGGCTACATGTAACTAAACCGCTCATCATCCATGTCATGGGACTCCGCCCAACACAGCGATGCATATGGGCGGGGTCCCGTGGCAATGATTGTAACTAAAAACCATACAAAATGTAAAGTCGCTGTGGCACTTTACTTATAAACACCACTCATGTTACGGCATCTCGCTGGAAACGTTTAGTTTTCACAATATATTCTTGAACTGAGAGAAAAATAATTTTGTTGTCCTCAAAGGAGCAATTTGCAGATCAAAAAAAAATTGTTTCTAGAGTAAATGGAGCAAAATCTAAAATGGACGTATGTAAGCTATCTCTTTGGATTGTATACAATGGATAACCTGAAAAAATAATGCCAAGGATCTTCTGCCCCTTGCCCACAGTGACAATTCCGGGATTCACATAAACCAATAGTTTGTAGGTGAGTATTCAATTGACTGTGGCCAATCCTGAGCCTTGCTTGAATGACAGCCAGGTATCTTTTTCCAACATAGTACATGTAAAATTTGGTCTCTTTGATTGAGCGAGGGAATTTCGAATCTATGTGTTTAAATTCAGTTAAAGAGTTATAGTTTCGAACCTTTACCTTGTACTTGGTAAAGATAGCCCACTTGAATTTGCAGAAAATATGAACGTGAAATATTAGCAAATTCAGAAGTACATACTGGTTGTTATGTTATTTTTTCTTTCTCTCCTGTTATATTATGACAGAACAGCAGTCCTCGTGGAATCAACAAGCTATTCTCTACAAAAATAAATAGAATTAACTGTCCTCAGTTGCAGGAGACATTTCGTTTATTCACCACTATGAAGACTGCCCTTATGTGAGATAGTACTAACTCCATATAAAGAAGTTAGATTCCAACAGAAATTTCTTTTCATACATGTATCATGTATCCGACCGATTGAAAGACGTAACATTTGGTTGTTCAGTGTTGTTGCAACGATCTTGGGACACCGAAACACCTTTCCAATCATTACTGATAAATGTACTGCTAAATATATTACTGAGATAGATGCCACTATTATTAGGCTTATTCCGTACGTAACGGCTACAGTGCAGCTACAAATTTTACAAAAGTTTAGAAAACCGTCTGTCTGCATGCTGCCATTAGTTAATTCTAATAAACAATTTTTAACAACATCTGGTATTTCTTCTCATTTGATTCATTTACGGTATCTCTTAATTACTTCGAAAACTAACAGTACATGAACAAATCAACACATTCCACTAGAACATGGCAAAATGTACTGTCTCCTGACCTTCCCGACAAAAAAAATCATGAAGTGCTGAGGCTTTCTAACCTTTGTTCTGGTTCTTGAAGTCGAAACATTGATCTCTGAAGCATTCAGAAGAATCCGGTGACCCTGAATATTTCTCATCCTTGAATCTGCTGCACGCCAATGATCGAGGAGCATAACCTGATTTATATATTGAACATGTTGTCGGATTATGAATACATTTACATATTAATAAGTGCTACCTAGCAGATAAATTGCCATTAATTTTGAACGCATAAGTCAAGCATAGCTGTGAGCAGTACCATGCTTCTTCTAATGTTTTTATTTCGCGCGACTGAATTTTCCACCCCACCCAAACGGACCACATGGTTTTATTATTTGTACTGTGGATTCTAAGATACTTCGCAAGTACTAGAACGCCATTGTGTGGTGGAGCGGATCAGCGAAGATAACGAGGAAGACGGGAGGAACAAAAGAATTACAGACGTCTTGGTTTTATCAAAAACTACTCCTCCCATATCATGAAAGATACATGAAATACCTCAAGTTCCCTAGTTAAGACGGTTTACATTTATGCACTTATATTAGTTCAATACTATGATTACCTGCGCCATTTATAGATCTATTCAAGTAGTTTTAACGGAGGCAAACAAAACATGCACATTCTTAATTATTAATAAAATACAACTAAAACTGTTACTTTGCTTATGTTTCCACAATTTTTGGTGAGCTTATCAAGTTGATCATGACAAGGATAAATGCTTTATAGTCTCGTTTATATTATTGTTTTTGTGCGTAGATGGCAAATGTTTGCTTAAATGAGCGAATTCGATGTATAGATATTAGTGTAGTGCTATCCGCTAAACAAATGATCGTCCACGGGTACATATACATATCAAATCAAAGCGACATGTGTAGCGTAGATGTTCCCTTCGGTTATACTGATTCTTGGTTGCTACCTTTGCAAGTGGAGACACCTTGGGAATATATATCTGGCTCATCTAATTGGCCAGTTGTTGTGAACAAGAGGTAGTATGTAATTAGAATTGGGACCCCAAGCATCCGCCCTTGGCCAGTCGGTCACAGAGAAGAATAATAGTGAAGGTTTTCTCCACAAATAAACAAACCATTAAATATATATATATATATAGATATATATATATATATATATATATATATATATATGTATGTATATATATATATATATATATATATATATATATATATATATATATATATATATATATATATATATATATATATATATATACCAAAACAAGTAGAACGTGACATAATGAAAACTTCTCATGAACAACATGAATCCCCACCAAGATTTAAGAGGATCTGGTGAACAGTTTGTGGAACTATACACACACATGTTTGTAAACTAGTATCTCTTTACTAGCCATGTAAACTTGTGCTCTTACCTATCATAGCATAATTTAAAAATTTATTAAAAAGTGGGAATAGATTACCACCCAATGAATAGTTTTGGTTGAAATCGAGTAGAGTTACATTCCACCAAAAGCTTGATGAGAATCTCGTGTGTGGTTTTAGAGATGTCGAAAATTACAAAAAGCAGACACCAAAATGAATGAATGAATGAATGAATGAATGAATAAATGAACGAATGAATGAATGCATATTTTTAGATCCGATCTAAATGTTGAGAAAATACCGAGACGTCTTCAAGCGCAATTTTGAATCAACTGGCTTCATAATTTCCCAGAAGTTCCATGATCATAAGAAGAGATGAATCCAAAAGTCCATAAATATATCAGTAACATTGGCCACAGTGCGCTTGCATGATCAGGTATGGCTGGCAGTCGTGCGACATCTATAGGATGTATTTGTCTTCGATTTTAGACATTATAAATTACATATGCTAGTAGAATTGACGCAATATATTACTTTGTACAATTTTATTAAAATTTGAAACTTCCATCTGACTATATGAGTTAGCAAAATACGGGGGCAAGGGTCCTATATTGTCTATGGGATCTGCCTTGGAAGCAGAAAGCACGAAGAACATACAAATTTGGAGTACGGGACCAGCTAAGCTGCCACCAGAAACTATAGAGAGCAGTCCATGTCATGCTGCAATGGCGGTCATCTTTAAAGCTATCTAAAACTGATTTTATATATCTAAAAGGACGGCCAATTTATAGATATCAAAAATCGAATCATAGACATCGATATATAAATTCCAGATATCTTTCCATATGGCAAATTGTAGATATACATGTATAAAATCAATTTAAGATATCTCAAACCGTTTATATATATATAATTTATAAAATCTGAAATTAATAATAGGTATCTATATGCATTTTTAGACATCTAAAAAACAATTTCAGAATCTATAAGTTGGCTTCCATTTTAGACATCTAAAAAATGATTTTTAGCTATCTGTAATTTGAATTATAGATATATATGATTAATTTTTAGATATCATTAATTCGAATTATACATATCTAAAAAAAAGATAAAACGTAAATACGGCTTGCAACTAATGCAAGCCCGTTTTAACATTAATTCTAAATTTTAGATATCTAAAATTTAATATAGACGCCATTAGTTCATGTTAGATGCTATAAATCCATTTGGGCATCTTTAAATAATTTTAGATATCTAAAACAGAACTTTAGATATCTATGATTTGGCCTTTTTAAGATATCCAAAATTGATTTATAGATATCTAAAATTGATTTATAGATATCTGTAATTCGAATTATAGATATCTATGTGCATTTTTATTTCTGCATAAATCACTTTTGATAACTATAATTCTGCCATCTGATTAGATATCTATAAATCATTTTCAGATACCTCTAAATGTGACCGTCATTGCAACGCAGAAGTGGATGCTTAGCAGATTTCTGCCATCTTTATAAATATCTACTGTTGTCCTGCAATGTAAAATAATGTAACGAAACTGGATCTTCCTCTGAGTTGTGGCTGGAATGGGAGATCATGGATGGCATGAACGCTGTTGTGGTCATAGATGCTATTGCTAGGAACAGACGAGCAATTAGGCAACATGTCATTTTAGACTATTATTATTATTGAGAGGCCTCATCATCTGTCTGCACATGATGTTTCTTCTCACTGTCCACCAATGGATGCGGTACTTGTCGTGTGGGCCTACTCCAACCATTTGACACAAACTGGTCCTGTTCCACTTGGTGTTCCAGGCCATGTTCAGTGGCTCTCTGTTTTGGCATCCCAATGAAACTTGAGAATTCATCGAGGACATCATACCCAACAGCAATAGCCATTGCCCACCTATTTGTTGTGTCAACCTCAAGAACCTCTTGATGAGGCTGTGTAGTCTGTCCCATCTGTCCTGGGAAGGATGGCACTTGAAGTGGAGTAGATCGAAATAAATGCCTAGGAAGACAAACACCTGTTAAGGTGTGAGTGTAGATTTGGGGATGTTCACTTCTAGTCCTAAGTCCCCACACAGCTTCAATAGAAATTCTCTGTTCTTGATTAGCTCTTGATGAACTAAGGCTCAGACAAGCCAGTCATCCAGATAAAATGCTCATTCTTATGCCCTAGTTGTGAACACATACCACCATAGTCTGCACTATCTGGGTATACACTTGCGTTGCCATGGCGAAGCCGAAAGGTAAAGCTCAGAACTGAAATACTTGGTCCATGAATGTGAACTGTAAATATTTCCGACTGCCCTAAGACATAGGCACATGGAGACACACATCCTTCAAGTCCAGTCCCCAGGTCAAAGAGCCTTCATTAGTGATTCTGCCATTTCAATGTGGAAGTGTAGAATTTTCAAGAATGTGTTAGGACCAGAC
Source organism: Hermodice carunculata (assembly GCA_964020975.1). Classification (NCBI taxonomy): domain Eukaryota; kingdom Metazoa; phylum Annelida; class Polychaeta; order Eunicida; family Amphinomidae; genus Hermodice; species Hermodice carunculata. Next base: position 54,760,481 of record OZ026612.1, read on the forward strand.
AGGTCTATAACCAGTCTCCAGCTGACGTCCTTCTTTGCAACCAAGAATAGCCAGCCATAGAACCCCGAAGAGTGATCTCTCACCCTCTCTATGGCTCCCTTCCCCTACAGCTTCTTGACAACCTCATGGAAGAGTGACCCCTGTGGTTCTTGGATAGGTGGTTTGAACCTCCAAGGTACGCGAGACAAGGGCAGTCAATCCTTGAGTGATAACACACAACGCTTTTCCAGGCAACTAACATGACTTAGTCATCCTTGAAGGAAAAACCAGCAACTGTTAAAGTGAGCTAAGCAGCTGCCGAGTCACTGACACATCGCCCCAGGCCTGTTGCAGAAGTTCCTGGTGGGTGTGGATGCCCGACAGGCACTTTCAGTCCTTCTTCCCTTTATTGAAGCTGAGTTTCTGAAAGGGCCAGTTCTGCTTGCCGCTGCCAGATGATGGTGCCTCACCTGAACCCTGCTTCAAAGACTTTTTGTTCCTGGGTCACCTCAGTTTCCTCTGTGCAGAAGAGTCCTTGGTACCAGTAAACTTGGCTCCCTATCCATGAGCCCTGGTGGCAGCTCTAGCTAGGTGAAGGATGGCTTGGTTCCAGAACAGAGACTGAGTTCTGCTTGCTCGCTGAGCACTTTCTGGCAGGTAAGTGACCTGCAAGGAAGAGTCTCCCCATGCCAACCTCAGGTTGCCCTAATAGTGATAGCCTGTCTAAGAAGGTGCTCGATTGCCATACTCCAGGATGCTTGAAGCCATGTGCTCAGGATTATCCAATCCCTGACTGGTTCTGGGACCTGCTGCAACAAGAAGAGTCACTGCAGGATCTTGGCAGATGTGGCTCAGGACACATCTAAGAAGGAAGTGATGATCACCATCATTCTTGCATCTCCCTTGAGTCTACTGAGGACCCCCTGGGGGCACTTTTGGAGATTGGGGAATCCATTTCCATATGACCTCCTATTCCACATCTACCTCTGTGGCCCAGTTGTCATAGATCTTGTTAGGTAGACAGTACCTGGCTACATTAGCCCTAGGCTTCTTCAACAGCTTCCCAATGTCAGCACAATGCTTCCTCAACAGCTTCTTGATGTCAGGGCATGCTGGTTTGGGATACTGGAGGGTGACATGACCAGATCCCTTGAGCTTTTCATCCAGGCTCTGGTACACTTCATCCACATAAGTAAGGAAGGGAAGCCTGGACCTGACTTGTTCAGACACAGACACTGATTCCAGTGGGTACACTGACACCACTCATCTCTTCATGGTCGGCTGCAAGGGGGGGGGGGGAGCCTTCAAGGTTTCTGCAAGGAGAGCCAAGATCCACTCCTTAGTCAAGTGAAACAGGGGTTCACTATCCTTGGCTGGGGCTGAACTGCCCTCAAAAAACAACTACACCAAGGCATTCTAGTTGAGCTCTGGCCGCGGCCGGTATGGATTCAGTAAAGACTGGATTAGATGTACTTGACTGGTCTGGACCAATCCAGCAAGTATCCAGTACTTCCTGGTGTGCTACGAGTAAGGGTTCACGACCCACCTCTGTGAACACTGGGGTATCTCCCGCAGGGAACTTGCAGCTCCTTCATCTGAAAGGTCACACCAGTCCCCTTTGCAAAGGGACCTGGCAAACTGGACCAGTCCGGTGCCTCCCTAATGTCCATCCTGGTCTCCTTGAAAGGAGCACCAGTCACATCTGGACCTTGAATTTATTGTAATAAATTGGGGTCTTGAGTTTGCTGGCTCAGACACCGTTGGTGCTTGTACAGCTTGTAATCACAGTCTCAACTCTCCAGGGAGAGGAAGATGTGGTCACCAACAGATGAGCTAGTGACTCCAGAGAGGGCAGGCTTTTCCACTTTTGCATCTATTTTGCCCATTTAGGTTCTGCTATCTCAAACATATCCCACCACTCACTTGACCAACTTTTGCAGTATTGACAAGGGCATGACCCCGAACACTGCAGCTGCTCCAATTCCCATCTGCACTTTCTACAGTGTGTATGGGTGTCCCACTTACCCATCAATTGACCAGCCATGTCCTGCTTCTAAGAAGCGTGGATGCCTACCACCAAACTGGCTGGAACACCTGCAGCAGATCTAACACTCACTAGGGGTGAGAGGCTACGCACCTTCCCCTGGAGCTGTTGAATGAGGAGGCGAGATCCTTCTTGGTGTCCCCCATGCTCCTTGTGGTCCACATCCTTGTCCACCATCTTGGTTCACAAGGAATAATGCCATGTGTTTAAATTGAAAGTTGGTAAAGTAGACGGGTAGCAATCAAGGCTCCTCATTAAAAAAGAACAGTCTAACAACTCCCCCCCCCACACACACACACGTATCTGAATCATAACTTACGAAGTTGCTCCAGCAGTGGCAACTGCTAAAGCATGGCAATTTAGGGGGACTCCTGTAATCACCACAACAACATAGGCGGGAGCCAGGATAGAAACTAGTGAGCATACACAAACACCGGAAGTTTTGCCAGACGCCCCTTTGGGTGTTTTGGCATATAACCACAGGTCAGCCATAAAAAGTTTCAGGTTAAAAACCTGGCTGGGAACTTGAGAAGCAGGGGTATCAGCATGAGTGAATGAGAGAGTAGTATTACACCATGGATAGAGTAATCAATTAGCATTGAAACCAGTTCATCAAGGGATCCACTGATCAGTGGTTTATTTGTTATTTGTTAAATCGTTGGGAAATAGTAATCAAAAGAACGCCTATAAGGCAAATTTGCACTATTAAAGTCAGATGGCACCGTCAGGCCAGAAAAGAAACGCAGCCTGATACATGCCACCACACCTGAGTTATGATTTAATGGGACAACTAGCCACCCTGGAAATAAAATAGCATAACCTACATCGGCTGCAGGTCATGACAGGCAGGTCAACCTACAGATAGCAGATCCCTTGATGCGGTACTACTGAAGGACATGGACAACTTAAGTCAAAAGACAACATTTTTTAAACATGTTCAGTGCAAACAGCTTCAAGCGTTATAAAACGTACACTGTTCACAAAGGCAATGAGCCTTTAAGGACAAGAGAATAATAATGACATACATTAAGCCGTTCGACCACCTCTTTCTTTCAACAAATTAAGTGCCTTGCATCGAGTCATGCATGGAACATACACATGTTTACACTATAACTCCCAAAAAGGAGAAAAATTCATAACTATTATATCAAGAAAGGTTGTTGGGTTTTTTCGTTGCAATATGTTGCGAAGAACAATAGACTCATAGCTGTGTTGAACATAGTAAGTATGATCACAAAAACCCAGGGAATGGCAGCTATTATGTACAAGCGTGTGTCCCTTGACGACCAGGGCAAGGGAGATGAGCGAAATTCTGCACTTTAGCAGATACCAGACAGGCAAGAGGAACTTGCTTTTAAGCTTAAAAATAAATAACGTGAAGATACACACACACACACACATACACACACACACACACACACACACACACGTGCATACATACATACAAATGGGATGTGAATCAAAATTCCGTTTACTTGATTATGGCAAAAATAACGTGCAAAGAGTTTGAGAACCTTGCTTAGAATTATATCTATTAAATTTAAATAGTATCACATATATCAATTGTATAGCTCAATTACGATTAAACTCGCATAATTTAAATGTAGTGCTGTGTCGTTTTTCATAGTTTAAATTCCATGTCGTGTTTGTACCAGATGAAGTCCAGGGGTTGTAGATGATGAACTTCCCGTCTTCATAGCAATGTCTAGCTTTCTTCAACGAACGGAATGAACTGTTCAGGAAAATACAAATGCACCTGCCATAATTAGTCAGTGCCGGCATGCATGAAATATTTGTTGCAAACATATTGTGCAAAGTACTAAATGTCAGTTTCCACCTTGGTAACGCCCTGCGCAAGTGCCTCCAAAAAAACAAAACAAAACAAAACAAAACAAACAAACACACACACACACACACACACACACACACACACACACAAAATGAACTTGCTCTAATGGTCCACTGTGCATGACATTTTTACCGTCAAAGATTGGCCTTCTTCAGGACTGGTGCAGATCCACCGCCCCACCGTCCTGACGTAAGTGATTGAACAATACATCACCCACTGGACAGTGCCTACATTTTAATCGGAACAAACTTAGTTTACTTAGTCTTTATTTCATATATTTATTTTTATGTATACACAAAGGGTACACATTATCAATAGAATTGTACTCTTGTCATTAACATTTGTATGTACAACTGGTCTTTTATGCATTGTATGATGTCTGGACTTCATACAGTTATCTTTATTTATTCTGTAGCAGTGTGTTATAACAATAGCGAAGGCAGTCGTGATTCTCCTAAGCACATCTTTCTCGAATCAGTGAACAAGGAGTTGACATACGTAAACAACAAAACAAATGATAACCTCGGGGGCTTCTTACATACAATTTGAACTGTATTGAACATATCTATCTATCTATCTATATATATATATATATGTATATATACATACATATATATACATACATATATACATACATATATTGTTATTTGCTTTGCTCACATAAAATATAGTTCAGTTGATACAAAATACAGAGCATGTTCAGTGAGATGGCAGATTATTTTTGCTGCCAGACTTGTCATATACACAAGAGGGGTGAAGTTAAAATATCATTGTGGAAAAAAATTACATTGCAAGTACTAAGTAAGAGCCATGGTAGCTTATTTCGTGTTCTCCAAGGAAATCATCAGCCCGAAGTTGTTTAATGAATACCTGTCGGCTAATGGTGATTTTTTGCGTGAATGTAGACATATATCTTGACGAACTTTTGTGCTGTTACCTACTGTTTGCTGATGATCTGGTCTTTTTCTCAGACACTGAGTATGGTTTACAAGCTCAAATTGATATATTATCACATTATTGAAAAATATGGCACCTTCTTTTTCTCAATCGATATTTGATTATATATGTTGCCTTCTGTTTGCAATGGTTGTTACCTTGCATTTTCTTTTCCTTTCTCGTTTGTCCCAGTTTTGTTTACCTTGTTTATCCGTCTTTATTAATATGTTTTTATATTCCATGTACATTGCATATGTATACATGTTTATGTTTACCAAGTACAAGCTAATTCTTTCATCTCCCATAACCTTACACAGTTTCCTCCTGCCGCGGTGCAACATTTGTGCAGTCTAAGTCATTCTCCCTCACACCTAAAACTTATCCGACTTTAAGGGTACTACTGCATAATCCTTCTCACCTACCTGCTTATTTACACCTCCGTGTCTGTCTCTTTCGTCGTCTCTTCGATCAACACAATACATGGTCATCAGTATAGAGCAGTACAGAGTGACAGGTGGTCTTTTTCATTATAAATTTACTACTCTTGAAGTCTCTTATTCTTTCCGTGAAGCTGTCGATTTTCAGGTCACTATTTTCTACTGCATACTACCATTGATTCTCATTAACACCTATCTCAATGAGTTTCTTTATCTTAAGCACATCTGGAAGATTTTACATAGTTTCTTCCTATGTGCTGCGGATGTTCACTTGAATCCTGGTCCCACCAGATACCTTAATAACCCATTTAGGATCTGCCACTCAAATGTTCCTTGCGTCAAAAGTCCCCGAAAACTCGACGAAATCAAACGCCTAGCTCAATCACAAAATTTTGATGTAATTTCACTCTCTGAAACATGACTTGGTGCCAGTTATCCGGAACAACTTCTTTTCTTAGAAAATTTTCACGCCACTCCCCCTTAGCAAAGAGACCGGCCTTCTGGCAGAGGTGGGGGTTTATTGACGTTAGTACAATCCTCACTCCCACGCTTAAGACGAACTGACCTCGAAGAGGAAAATACCGAATGCATTTGGATCGAAATACCGACATAGCGTGGCAAAGTGTTAATTGGAAATTATTATCGTCCGAGTAATAACCAATAAACCATATCAACCTGCCGTTTATCTTGGTAAATCAGCCATTCCTGAGGCTGACACCCACACGCACCTTGGCATTACTTTCAGTTGTAACTTGTCCTGGTATGCTCATATAACTCGCAGTACCAACAAAGCTAGCAAGAGCATTGCTCTCCTACGCAGGTTCAAGTATGAACTCCCCCGCAAGGCTCTAATCAGGTTGTACTTTTCGATGATTCGACCCATTCTTGAATATGGTTGTGTCCTCTTCGATAACAGCGGGAAAAGCCTATCTGTCCTTTTTCAATCCATCCAATATAAAGCAGCCAAATTACGTAACGGTGCTTTAAGATATACTTCACACATTAAACTTCATCAGGAATTCGGCTGGTCTACGCATACTGACAGACGCAAGCTGATTCTCTTTTTTTTAAATGTGCCATTACCTCACTCCTGCAAATCTGTCCAACATCTTACTCCCATCTTTTACTGGTCGGACTTTACGCCATTCTACTTCTGTTCGACCTCCTACATATAGAACTCAGCGATATAGTAATTCCTTTTTCAACGATACTATCAAGCTATGGAACAACCTGCCCGCTGACATCAGAAATTCTAGTTGTCTACAAATATTCAAATCCAGACTCACAGCCCCTCGGCTTGCTGTTGATAATGTCCCTCACTTGTAATCTACTGGTGACCGTTTGTCCAATATCTGCCACACCCAAATGCATCTAGGTTTATCTAAGCTAAATTCTGATTCTCACAAAGTCAATATTATTCTATTTCCCGATTGCTCATGTTCGCACTCCACTGAAAACGCGAAACATTTGTCTTTTGTTCACTCTTCTACTCTCTTAGAAAAAATCTATTAAAATACCACCATACCTATAATTGCTCCCAAATGTTCCCCCTACCTTTATAGCCCTTATTGCTAGCGGCTGTTTAGTTGAAATTTTCCTGTTTGGTAGCAAAGAATCATCGAAAAAAATAAATACTGAAAGTTTTTAAGCTGTTCAAAAGCACATAGCCGATACCAGACGTTTTGTATATTATTTACCTCCATGTATTCGATATGTCTGCATGGGTCTTCCTGCAGTAGAAACCTAAATGTGCCAATAATATCAAAAGAGTAACACAGTGCCATGACTGCAGTTTTTGTATTATCGCTATGTTATAAGTTTTTTCGGAGCCTTTTGTCATTTCCATATTTTATGCATTGTGATAGGCCTACTGTTTACACTACCTTGATTGTACGGGTAACATATTTTGTATATTCACCTATGATTGTACTGGTAACTTTCTTGTAACGTCTTGTGTGTTTTGTACATATACTGTGCGTCTCTCTCTCTGTCTGCACAGGCAACTCTACAGTGTCCTGAAGTATTATTAGGCAATCCAAAATAGATAACTATATTTAAATTTACATTAAATGGTGAGTTTGTCAAAAACCAGGTAAAGGTATTTAACAAGCGCAATTGTACCCCTCATACATATTTCAATGATAATTTACTGGAAGTTGTTGAACAATTTAAGTAGCCTACCTAGGAATAATCTTTTATTCCAGTGCTAAGCAAATGTGCAGACAGACACCTTCTTACTTGGCAGAACAAACACGCAAAACACTTTTTATCACCCTAAAATGTATTATGCTATGGGGAAACCCACACCAGCCTGTATACTGAAATTGTTTGATTCACAAATCTTGCTAATTTTGGAATATGGCAGCGAGATATGGGCAACAAACCAATCAATCAATATAATGAAGAATGTTCAACTGCGTTTTCTTAAACAAATACCTGATGTCAGGACCCAGACACACACACTAGGTATTTTAATGGACACGGGTATATTCCTTCTGCACCTTAGGCAACAAGTCATGATCAAATACTGACTTCGCATTTTCGATCTACCAAATAAGCACAGTTTGAAATGTGCTTTGTAATACTTTTCTTGAGATGCACTACACAGGACAAAGAAACTGGTCTTCACATGAAGCGAATATTCTATCTTCATGTAATCTAAATGCGTATTGACAAAGTCAAAGTGTGGAGGACACATTCTCATTTTTTAGAATCTTCAAGGACAACCTGTACACTGACCTTGTAAAGGTACCAGTTTGATTTAAACATATTTTATTTTGACAAAGTACACAATATAATACTTATGAAAATTATATGCAATTGGGAAAGAGGGCGTGGCCCTATATAAATCCCTCTCGCAGAAGAAGACGATCACAGGACAATACAGTACGTACAAGACGCACAGGAACAGAGAGGAGAGGACAAGCACGGACGAGACATACAGTGGGGCATAAGGTTGTATTGTACTGGTAATGTTAGGATGTCATTATATCTGCAGTTTGGACCGGGGATAAATTGATTGTACCTTATAGTAAAAACAAAACAAAAATAGAAAAATTACAAACCAATGTAAAAAAAATGTGACATTAAGAAATGGAATAAAAGATGGGAAACATATGAGGGGCAACAGAGAGGATCAGTAATTTATCAGCCAACACCAGAGGGGTTGAAACGTTGAGTGGCGGAGATGAAGTTATGAACGGATGAAAATATTTCGATATTTTCAATAAAAGAACAGTTAGGGGACCCATAAAGAACTGTTTGTAATGTAAAGGGAGCATACTGTGATATAGCAGTATGTAGGTTAGACCTAGGAATTGTGTATTTAGAACAATGAAAAAACTAATGCCACGTATCTTCGTTAGGTGTGCCACATGAACATTTCGGAGTGTTCTTAACACCAATCTTGAAGAGATGTGAATTTAGCTGACTTGCATCTAAACGGAGGCGTGTATGCTGAACAGCTTGGAATCTATTACCAACGTTATATAATTCATCAAACTTTATAGGTCGGACCACCGGTTGAGTCATACTTGATTTAAACTTTTGAATAGAGTCAGAATTCCGTATTTCTAGAGGTAGTTGATTCCATAACCGAACAGTTGAAGGAAAGAAGGATTTGTCCAAAAGGTCGGTCCGAGCTCGGAAATGAGGAAGATCAAATTGCTGACGTGTGGTATAATTACCTGTGTCAGGAGAAGCGGTAGAAAGGATAGAGCATAGTGCGTCCGGTACAAGGTTATGGACCAATTTGTACATAAGAGTCAATTTGGAAATTTCCCTGCGTTTGGATAAAGTTAACCATCCAGTTTCTTCACATATATTAGCGGTGCTGGTCCCATGCATTGCTCCAGTGACAATACGAGCAGTATTTAATTGTATACATTCTAGTTTTTCTTCATCTGGGACCGTACATGTACAGCCACTCCATACTTGACTACCATATTCCAGTATAGGCCTAATGAAAGAAGTGTAAATGGTTTCCAATGTTTTCCTATCTAGAGTGAATTTCAAACTCTTCATGATATTGATTAATTTGGAGGATTTGTTTGATATATCAGTAATATGGTCAGACCATCTTAAATCAGAACGTATTGTCACTCCAAGATGTTTATGATGAGCCACATCTTGCAAAATATGACCCTGAAAAAGAATGGGGGTGAGAAGATGGATTACTTTTTCTGGAAATAAGCATAAAATCAGTTTTCAAGGCATTGAATGTGACAAGCCAATCTTTGGACCACTGGTCAATTTTAGATAGGTCCATATTCATAGTTTGAGCTGCAGTGACAGGATTATCAATAGTTACATAGAGTGAGGTATCATCAGCAAACATTTTAATGTTAGATCGAACAATGTCCACAATGTCATTGATGTAAATAAGAAACATCAAAGGTCCCAGAACTGAGCCTTGCGGCACGCCTGCACAGATTTTACCCCCAACTAGACGACTGGCCTTGGATGACTACCCGTTGGTGACGGTTATGCAAATAGTCTGAAAACCATTCCAAAAGAGCTCCCATAATACCAGCTTTCCTTAGCTTATAGAGCAGACCAGCATGCCAAACTTTATCGAATGCCTTACTGATGTCCAGAAAGATAACACAAACTTCTTTTTGCTGATCAACAGCTAGACGTAATTCGTGGTGCAGTAGTAGTAACTGATTAATGGTGCAGTCTTCCGGCATAAAGCCAGATTGATGGGCAGATATAACAATATTATCTCGAAAGAAATTGAAAACATACTTAAAAACTATTCTCTCAAATTTATACAAATTTAAGAAAGAATTCTGAACGGAATCCCATCTTTTAAGTGTACCTAGTGTGCCATATTCACAATGTATTGCATGACTACTCCTGAGTACTCATTATCCAAATATATTTTGAGATCCTAATAAACCAGGGTGAAAGTTACAATGAGGAGCTCTGGGAAGATTTCAAGCTCTTCTCATTGGTATTTCCCATGATGTAAATATATTGTGGATGTCCAAATGAGCAAAATGCCTGGCCTTGCAACCGTACAAATGACAGCAATAGGACTGTAACAATTTCGACTGAACAGCACTAATAACAGACCTCTATTTGTGTACTTTTGCTGGCAAACATCCTTTTCAAAGGATTCCACTGTCTTGAACACATCATTTCAACTCTATGTTCTTCTCTCTGTCTATTTATGTCCACCCGAATCCCGGTCCTAATACATCTTCTCATAACCAGTTCAAACTTTGTCATTCAAATGTTCGCAGCATAAAAGTGCGGTAAAATTAAAGAAATCCAACTTCTAGCTGAATCTGAAAAACTTGATGTAGTCACTATATCTGAAACATGGCTTCATGAGAGCTACCCTGATCAGCTTTGGCTGGTTGATAATTTCCAAACGCCCTTCCACTGAGACCGCTCTGCAGGCAGAGGTGGCGGGGCTATGTCATTTGTCAAAACCAGACTTCCTTGCCTTAGACGCTTTGACCTTGAAAGCCACAACAGCGAATGTATCTGGATAGAAATATCCACATTGCATGGTAAAGTATTAATTGGAAATTACTATCGGCCACCTGGCCAGTCCTCTGAGATACGCGATGCCTTCCTCGAATCTCTGACTACGTCTGTGGCGACAGCTATCGAATCCAATCCATATACCCTAATAGTCACTGGTGACTTTAATGATAGGTGTGAAGACTGGAACTCTGCACATTCCGAAAGTGAAATTGGTTTATCTCTTGTAAACCTGGTATCCCAACACAACCTTTCTCAAGTTATTGACGAGCCCACCAGAACCAACGAATATTCAAACAGCTTGTTACACATGATTATCACTGATTCACCTGGTCTCGTCTTAGATAGCGGAATTCTTGCCCCCGTCTCTAACTCCGACCGTTCTGTGGCATACTCCTCCTTTTCTCTGTGTCATCACAAGAATACATCTTTCAGAAGGCCAGTATGGAACTACAAAAAGGCCAATTTCCCTGACCTTAATGCTGCCCTCTCCCCCGCCCCGTGGGACACTGGCCACGAAGTGTATGATACTGTTGATGATGTCGTGTCATACTGGTCCGATTTATTTTTAACAACTGCAAAAGATTTCATTCCTTTCAGGGAAATCACTATCCCGTCTGCAGATAAACCATGCATAACCTCTGTAATTAGGAAACACATTCGTCAAAGAAACCGAGCACACTTCAAGAGAGTATCTCGTAATCCACGTCCTTATACCTGTGACACTAACATGAAAATTGATAGATTTCACCAACTGTACAAAAAATGTCACAATAGAGTCGTCAACTTAATAAGACAATCTATGCGCTCATATTTTTGCAAACTGAGCCGTCAACTTGACGACAAGAATATTATTCCTAAGCAGTGCTGGAGTCTCTCGAAGTCTGTTCTGGTATACAAAGTTCATGAAAACATTCCTCCGCTAATCGAGGATGAAGAAATTGTTTCCTGTGTCACCAAAAAGTGCAGTACACCCCACCCCTGCCCCAGTTTACCCTTCGAACTGAGTCATGCCTAAATTATATCAACTTTGATGAAGACAATGTAAGGAAAATCCTCTCCTCCCTCAGACTCTCTTCTGCGTCTGGCCCTGATAACATAGGAATTACTTTACTTAAAAACACGGTTGATTCCATTTGTAAACCTCTCACTAAAATCTTCAATCTCTCTCTCCGCCTATCCAATTTCCCTGACTCCTGGAAGAAAGCAAATACATGCCCTATGTTTAAGAAGGCCAACAAGCAGAATAAAAGTAATTATCGCCCCATATCTCTGCTGTATAACGTCTCCAAAGTCTTTAAACTATTGGTCTTCAATGCCCTTTATGAATACCTATTTGACAACAATCTACTCACACCCAAGAACTCTGGGTTCAAGGCGGACTATTCTGCAATTAACCAGCTAGTATATATTGTCCGTAACATTTATTATGGCCAAGAACATTCCAAAGAAACGCGTATAGTTTTTCTAGATATTTCTAAGGCCTTCAACAAAGTTTGGCATGCTGGCCTCCTTTTTAAACTACGTCAGCTAGGTATCTGTGTTAACAATGTTTCATGGATCGAAAGCTATCTCTCAAATCGATTTCAACGAGTGGTCATTCATGGATAAGCGTCCTCTTGGTTGCCTATTGAAGCTGACGTACCCCAGGGATCCATACTGGGTCCGATTCTTTTTTTTTGTGTACATCAATAATCTTGTTGACGATCTATCCTGTGATGTGAGGCTTTTCGCTGATAACACATGCTTGCTGGAAATCGTTCAAAATTCAATAGAATCTGCTCACTACTCAAATAGAAACCATCTACATATCCAAATTGGGGAAAATTATGGCAGTTTCATTGCCCTGAAATATTTATCCGTTGTCTTCACTGCTAAAATTATTAAACATCCCCATCCACCTGTTCATCTTGGTCCATCAGCTATACCTGAGGCCACATCCCACACCAATTTAGGCATAACTCTTAGCAGTAATTTTTATCTTGGCATACTCACATAACCCGCATCGTCAATTAAGCCAACCAGCGCATTGCTCTCCTTCGCAGGTTTAAATTCAAACTTTCCTGAAAAACCCTGGTCAGGCTTTTTTTCTCTATGGTTAGACCAATTCTGAAATATGGTTGTGTCCTCTTCGATAACTATGGTCAAGGCTGTCAGATTTACTCGAATCTATTCAGTATGACGTGGCAAAAATATGCACCGGTGCCCTAAGACACACTTCTCATTTCAAACTATATATTAGAACTCGGATGGCCCACCCTCGCTAATCGTCGCAAATATTTTAAATTAATCTTGTTCTACAAAATGATCCATGATCTTACTCCTTCCTATCTGACCAATCTCCTGCCACCTCCTAACTTTGGTCGAGCAACACGCCATTCTAGACCCATACGCACCATCCAGTGCAGGACTATCCGCTTTGACAGCTCGTTTCTCCCTGATACCATCAAACTTTGGGACAATTAACCAATGGACATTAGAGATTCAATCTGGCTCCAAATCTTCAAATCAAAACTCAAGACAATCCTGCTTACTGTGGACAATGTCCCGGACCTTTTCTCCTATGGGTTTCATTTTTCTAAAATCTGCCTAACCCAGCTATGGCTAGGCTTCTCCAGCCTTAACTTTGACCTCTGTAAAGTAAACATAGTTCCAAGTACTACTTGCTCCTGCTCTTTCCTAACTGAAGACGTTAACCATTTCTTTCTTTCTTTTTTTTTGTCCTAAATATGCCTCTCCTAGAAAGAAACTATTGAATAATATAATGCCTCATTTAGCTCCTGGCGTTCACCCTGACCTGATAATCCACACAGCTAGAGAAAGACTGATTCATATATTCCTCTTTGACAGCAAAGAACTACCTGATCTTCTTAACATAAAGATATCTGATGCAGTGCAAGATTATGTAGTTGAAAGCAGACGATTTGTTTTCTAATCCCTTCCATAATCATGCAGTTTTATTCTCTGCTCACTGTTAAGTCATTGTGATCTGTCAGATACTGACCAAATCAAAAAGAAACACACTCCCTATGTTGTATATCTTATGACGTATAGCTTTAAGTTAACCAAAATTACTATTAATTATATATATTTATTGATTTACTGGCAATAATTACTCTCAGCTTCCATTGTCAATAGTGAAAAGTATGCCAAGTGTCATTACGTTACATTATATTCTCAATCTGAGCCTTTCAATGTCCTATTGACTACTGATATTTGTATATGATGATATCACTATTTTCCCATGTATACATTTGTATGGTAACATATTTTGTAATGTCTTGTGCGTATTGTGTGTGTGTGTGTGTGTATATATATATATATATATATATATATATATATATATATATATATATATATATATATATATATATATATATGTTGTGTGTCTCTCCGTGTCTGGAGAACCCATTGTTATTGGTAATTTTTGTTCTATATGGTAATCCAGTATAAATAAATGTGTTTAACTAAACTATTCTTATTTTCGCTTATTTCACTGAATGGCACAAAACCGCGAAAATAAAAACACAGTGAAATAGTATCTTAACATTGTTTGAATGGGAATCATGTCCAAAACAGTGAAGTTAAAACTACAGGGAAATGTCAAAAATACCAAAACCGCGAAAATTTGTACATACGAAATTAAAACAATTTACAGTGGTTGACTGACAGGTGCTCTCAAGAAGATTATTAAAGTCATTAAAGTACACGGCAACCTTTGACATGGTTTTATCACGTTATCAACCCTATAAATTTTCTTTTCTTTTCATCATAAAACACATCAAATTCTGCCCCATATTCTTTACAAATAGTAAGCATTCTTTGCAGACATTTCACACTATGGCTGATGATGGCAGTATCATTGCGGTAACATACAGCGCCAGCATACACATGACCAAAATGACAACCGACATCACTAATCTGAAGACGTTTGATGATTTCATATGCTTAAATCGTGTACAATAAAGGGTGAACAATGCCACCTTGACTTACACCATTCTGTACAGGGAAAATATTTAAGCATATTGCGAATCCATGATACTCGTGCCTCTTGTTTGTCATTCATGTTAAGCAAAAGACGGTTAATGATCTATGGTACACATCTGCTCACTTAAGTACTGAAACGATTATCATGTCTGACTCTATCGAAAGCTTTACTAGCATCTTATATGCAACAAAAGACATCAGAGCCTTGTTAAAATAATAGTTGACTGTCTCACGGAGAACCAAATTACACATTACAGTGGAGTGATCTTGTTTAAAAGCAAACTGTAAGTATATTTCAAATGACTCTGCATATCTGTGTATAATAGTCAAATTAAGTAATTTTACAACGGATAAAACGAGGGACATACCTTTGTAATTTGCGCTTTCGCATAAATTTTCACATTTATCTTTGGGAAGTAAAGCAAGTGCAGCAGCCAACTAGTCATGTGGGGTCGAGCCGTGAATAATCATTACAGAATATAAAAGACTGAGTCCAATAAGAGTCTAAACCCTTGGTACCATCGCTTTAATTAGACTTCAGTAACTTAGCATCATTAACTTTATCCTTCCTGACAATATATGGCAAGCCGTTTAGCATTTATTCCATATTTATACGTCTGAGATCATCTTTTTTACATTTGTTAAAAACAAAATTGTATATGTGAAAATCTTTAACACGTATGTGTAATAATCATTTATTTTAGATATATAAAAAGATTTACACATGTGTAAAATTCTTTTATATATATATGCAAAAGTTTTACACATATGTGAGATCAAGATACAAGTGTACATAAGAATTTCACATGTGTGCAAATCTTTTACCCATGTGTAAAATAATCATTATTTCACATATGTGGAATTCCACACATATGTGAAATAGTTTTATACATGTGCAATAAAGAATTTATTGTGCATATGTGTAAAACTATTTCACATATGCCTATTTTTTCACAATTAATTTTTCATTTCACATGTGTGTAAAACTATTCCACATATGTATAAAAGAATTTCACATATGTGTAAGTCTTCTAGACATATGTCGAATAATATATTTAATATTTTTACAATCATATTTTATATTTCACATATGTGTAAGTCTTTTTCACATATGTTTAATACTTTATTTTATGTTTGTACAATTATATATTTATTTTTCACATAAGTGTAAAACATTTCCCATATGTGCAAAGTAATTTCACACAAGTGCCAATTTTTTAGCATGTGAAAAAAGAATTATTTCACATATGTAAAAAAAGATTTACACGTATCAGACATTGTTTTATACGTATGTAAATGAAAAATGTAGTTGTACATATGTGTAAAACTGTTTCACATATGGTAAAGTATTTCAAGTTATTGTACATATTTGAAATCTTTTTGCAGATTTTTGTGGAATTAATTACTCATATGTGAAAAAGATTTGCACATATGTATAATTATGGAATAAATGCAAAAGCAGTTTGCCATAATAATATAGTCACTGGTAATGCAGCCTTTTGCAAGGAATTTATTA
Source organism: Hermodice carunculata (assembly GCA_964020975.1). Lineage (NCBI taxonomy): Eukaryota > Metazoa > Annelida > Polychaeta > Eunicida > Amphinomidae > Hermodice > Hermodice carunculata. The sequence goes on from OZ026612.1 coordinate 54,776,722, forward strand.
GTCTCTTATGTGCATAATATTGTCATGGTCAGAAGTCATGGTCATGAAGAATGACAAACTTACCCCCCCCCCAAAAAAAACAAACAAACAAACAAAAAAACATATATACTCAGGTTTACATAGTCATCAATGTGCGGAGGAATAGTACGTTTGTTACCGTGTACTTTCTTAGTATCTCGTCAAAAGTGCCTGTGATCTTCTGCATTAAAGTTTCAATCATCTGTTGTTTCTTTCCTTTTTGTTTTCCAATTTAAGTCCGCCACAATACCGTCACAAGACTCAGTAGTCCCTATAAATTTTGCCCTAAAATAATACATCATCCCGTTTAGGTTTGATAATTTATTCCAGTATGGTTTTTTTGAACTTTATTACTTTGACTGGCGAATACGTTATCACCACACTCGATACAACACCTTACAACTGATTCACATAGAGAGTTAATCTCGTTACAATGCCTTTTATTTTGACATGAAAGATCTACTTTATTACATTTTGATGTAAACGCATCGGGTCCAGGGCGTTTGACAGGTTTAATTGGTAGCTTAACTTCATATTATCGGTCACCTCATTCCAGAATTGAAGCTTCCTCATATGCCTGTGATTTGTTATAGTTTTTGAATGTCACAGGGAGTATTAACTTAAAATTCAATCTGCCACTTACCCGTTGTGGCCTATGCCATGACGGGTTAGTAGCATTCTTTATAACACTTGTATTTTGAACACTATTTTAACAATCAGGGGACAAAATAAACTGATCAATAGATGCTTGCTGAGAGAGCTCACCGCTTGCGTACGTTGTTTCTCTAGACCACTGGGGTGATCACATGCAAATAAAACAGATTGCGCCCATTAGCCATGTCTTTCATAGGGTTACTAAGTGCATTATTGTATCCAATTTCAACATGGTCACGACAACATTTTCACAATCAACATGTTCAAGCGTCAACTCATTGTTACTGGTTGCCTCTGCAAACTTCTCGTCTACGACATATACTTTGTGATTGTAACAGGGAAGACATACATTCAATAGCAGGATCTTACTAGAGTCATTCAAAGAAACAATAACACTGCACATTCGGTTACGAACTGTTCAGTGTCCCCAAAGCCCATCTTCACCAACTTTGAAGTGAATCTGACCTTTGGTTTTGGAGGAGTCGAAAATGTGAATTACCAATGCACCTGGGCCATTGCAATCTCACTGACTAACATAGTAATCAACTGCCATGCAAAACATTCCCCGATAAGTACCCGAATTGAAAAATCTGTAAAAAGAATCAGGGATGAGCAGCATCAACACATGGTGAACAATTTGTTTGACCTTCCACAAGATACACTTCCACCAAGTTTCTCCATAATCTGAGTGACGGTTTTAGAGAAGTTGAAAATAGTATAAACACGAAGAACACACACAAAATTCTTAAAAAGCTAACAAACTGACAAACTCAGCGCCATCTGTTGAAAAAAATTAAGGTATATGGGTCCCCCAGATGGGTCCCTATGTAATTTTGAAGCAATTGGGCAAGTTTTCTTTTAAAAGTTGGCCAAAATGACCAACAAAATAATATTCTTAAAAAATCAATGGCTGACCATTTTAACAAAGTTGGCAGAGACACACCAACGATGTATCTCCACCAGATTTGAAGTGTATTTGACTGATGGCTTTGGAGAAGAAGTCGAAATGTGATTTTGGACGGACGAAGGACTACTAACTGCCGCGGACGGACGACGGACCGTATGTTAATGTCAGCTGGGGTAGAGAAACAGCCCAGCTTTTTGTGTGTGTGTGTGTGTGTGTGTAACTGACATAATGTGTGTGTCACAATAGTTTCATGGGTGACGCAGATGATTTTCTATGAAGTAACGCCCGGGAATTCTCTTAGTGTCAACTATCACTGTCTAGACTGTACTGCAAAATACCCCAAGATGCGAAAAATCCTTTGTACGTTCAAATACAAGCTGCCCGGGAGTGACATCCATGCATGCTACTCCCGGACAGGGGTGGTGTTTTTTGTTTGTTTTTTTGTTTTTGTTTTTTTTTTTTTTGTTTTTGTTTTTTGTTTGTTTGTTTGTTTGTTTGTGTTTGCTTTGTTTTTTTTTTTTTTTTTGTTTGTTTGTGTTTTGTTTTGTTTTTTTGTTGTTGTTTTTGTTTTGTTTTGGTTTTTTGTGTGTGTGTGTTTTTTTTTTTTTAGGTTGCACGATGCGGAACTGTGACAAATATTTAGCAATTTACTGCTAATATCTAGATATAGCGTGCAGTAGTACTTAATGTGGCCCTATTAGAGCGTTATGTACAATTAATATTCTGATCCGCATTCTGCATGCATGCTTACACATACGTACATACATACATACATACATACATACATACATACATACATACATACATACATACATGTCCCTCCGTCCGACACATCTGAGACGAGAATTCTATTATTGTCCAGAGAGGCCGGCCATAATAAGTGAAATATATATTCAGTTTCACTTATCTGGTCAGAGTTGAAATACATATGTATGCAAGTCCACGCAATGAGAAGCCATTATAAGTGAAATATATATTCAGCTTCATTTGTCTGGTGAGAGTCTAAATATACGTATGTACATACATGAAAAACATTTGTTACTGTAAAATATTTTCAGTTTCATCTCAGGATCTTCAATAAGGGTATCAAGAGACATACATGACAGCTCACACAGCCTGGTGAGAAGTTATGTTAAGTTTAATATGTTATTCAGCTTCATTTGTCTGCCGTCGGATTTTAAAGAGGCCTATATAATTTCACAAAGGTGAGAAGAACAAACAATTAGCAGAACAAAGCGTTAACAAAAATTTGGAGGAGTAGCCTGAATTCCGGAATCGAGAGCACGTTTTAAGGTTCATACATTATTTTCAGGAGTGTTATCGGTAACTCTAAAAAAATAAAAAATAAAAAAAGATATGAAAAAATAATTTTAAAAAAATCTGTTGCCCTGTGATATCTAATGCCCATAGAATTGTGAGGATCATCCTGTTTTCTGCCTCTTTGGTACCTGTTGCAGATAGCTATATAAGCGCATGGTTTAGGCCCATTGTAAGGTTAAAAAGCACAGTATAGCCGATACCTTACGTATATTGAAACATTAAACTCTATTACTCGACCTGGCACAGTAACAACAACAATTTTTTCAAATGTCAATGCAAGAAAAATGAATTTGTAGCTTTTTGGCGACCTTGGATATGGGAAGTGGTAGACATACTGGTATTTTAGGACGCAGAGCACATGCAATCCTACCATTGCATAAATTCAATTACAACAGTTTTTATGGCCCGCCTATGCTGTTCAACGCGCATCAACACAAATAAACGGACCTACACTTGTGAGGGGAACGACTTGATCATGGAGCCGTTGTCACTCTACCGTATCTAAACAATCCATGCATTGAGTCGATTGACATGTTTATAGATCAATAACAGCACCGCTATTTGGCAACAATTTGTATTCCTTACTGATAGGCCTACCCATATTACACTTGATCAGGTTCCTTTACCTTTACACGTACAAGCCACACCAGTATTCACAATCTGGTGAAAATAGAGGAAAAAAATGTATCTCGGAAAATAAAGTGTATGAATATGATCACATTATCTTGTCTCAAATTATTGCATAACCCTAAGCCAACAGAGCGGGTGGGGGCTGGAGGTCCCTCCGGGCTAGTTTTATTCCAGTGAAAAATAGGCCTACTTTTACTTGCACGAAATTTTAACCAAAAAAAATCCCCACATTGGGTCATTTTATACTGGCTCAGAATACACCATTTTGCATGCTCAATTTCAAAAATCCCCCGGGGAAGGAGGGGAGGAGGAGCATGCCCCTGTGGTGGAACCCCACTAGAGCCTAGAGGAGCTTCGCGGCATTTAGCACCTCGCAAAGTATGTTCATCTACAATAGTAAGACCAACCTCAAATCCGTGGCGACGCAAGGTTAGTGCAAGTAATGTCTAAGCCCGTGGACGCTTGCATTTACAATTTGTAAGCAGTACGTATGAAAATAATAGAATAGCAAGTCTTTCTTTATACCAAGTATCAGACAGCTGAAGATAAGATGATCCTGCTGAATGCGGATAACAATGCATGCTCCCCAAAGCCAAAACCACCTTGACCGCGAAATTAAATTAAAATATGCTCCCCACCTCTAGGCTCTACCCACAATTCATCGCAAATCAAGATGGCAGCGCCCACATGATTTGGTCACCGGAGCTTGTATACAAACATTCCTTAACTACTTTTAATTTCTGCAAAATGGTTTGGTCAGCATTATGCAAGCTCTTACAAAAACAGACACTTGATGTGTTATCTCATAGATATGGAACACTCATTATAGTTGGAGGCATCATTTTGCTGTTTATTTCAGCTTTCCAGTTTGGCGAGGTAAGAGTTACTCTGTTTGACTGAAAGTGCAACTTTTAAGGCTCACATGACACGGACAGGTCCAGGCTCAGACTCCAGGGCCCAGGCACTTGGTCTTGGAGCTTTTTACAGTCACAGGACTGAGTGACAGTCCAACTAGCCATGCTGTCTTGTTTTAGTCAATGGCAGGATGAAGGTGGGCTAATTATTGAAATTATGCACCCTCGGGGAATCGGTTTCAAGTCCCAGCTAAGCTTTAGCCATGCAGCGCTTTGTCGCAAAAAAGAAGTAAAATTCGGTCTTGCAGGGGCAAGTTGGAGGGCCATACTACTCCATACCATCAACAAAGCCCTGTCCATTGGCAAGGTCAAGGCGGCTCAACATTACTCCAATTTCAATTAGTGATAATTCATTCAACAACCTTCTGTTCTGATCCTATCGCCCCACCCCCAACCCTCAGATCAGTATACCCTCAGTCTCTGACACATCTTTGGATGTACATGGTTGTTGTTGAAGACTGTAGTTCAAGAAACAGGTCTTTTCCACACCCATAGATAAACTCTATGTAGCTCATTACCATGTAAAATAACCACAAGGTAGTGAGGAACACTAGGTGGCAGGCTGCTGGTCTTCGATAAGAAAGTTTGCGTCTAGATACCTGTATATATCTGATCATGGACCTACTATCTGAAGGACTGAGCATGGCATGTCTCAGTAGTACAAAACCCATTAAGCTCACTTATATGAATAAACGGTGTCTTTTATCCGCCTTTGTTTTATGCTCATCATCGCCGCAACGAGATAAGCGATAAGCGGGGCCCTTTGTGCTGCAGCTCTGGTACCGCCTGAGTGGATGGCAGTCACACTTGGGCAAGCCCATTCTGGTTGGCAACCTGTGGTGTCATTTGACCAGGACTTAAAAGCTTGGATGGGCAATGCCATAACTCTTAACATGCTTAATTAAAGATGCAGAGAAGTTAAGAATGGTCCAGGTCAAATGCTTCTTGAGAGCACTTTGGGTGTATTGCACCCAAAAGTGTGCTGAGGAAAGCTGTTGAACCACTCAAAACCAAAGACTTAAAGAACTAGTTTATTTTTGTTGGCAGCAAATACAGTTGTACACATATCTTGATGTTTTGACATGTTTCAACACAAACAATATTTTATTTTCGTGCATCAATGCATATACTAACTTTTGATAGCTGAGATTTATAAACGTTCTTGCAGTCTTGAGCACATCCATCAGGTGTGAATTGGGATACTCTACTACAGGTAAAGAAAACATCTGTAAAAGTTAAAAAATGAGGCATAAGTGAAATAAGCTATCTCATAATATAATTTTTAACCTTTTTCAGGTCACCCTTGAATGGAGTAAAGAAAAGTATGCAGCAGTGTTTAATTCCTTCAGTGACAATGTGGCGGGAAAGTCCTATCAAAGCAGGTATTAACCTGTTTCCTATGGAAGGAAACCTATGTTCACTGATTGTCATTTAACTGTAGTTTTCATACACAAATTTATCATTAAATCATGACAATTGACTATAATGTGTATGTTTGACAAAGCTTGCAGATGTAATGCTGGATCAGCGTGTGGCAAGATTTGGATTTCAATCTGGCTCAGATCAACCTTTTATTACAAGTACTTTGTGCAATCTGTGTTGATATTCCACATAGTTTTAATGTGGCATTTTAATTTAACTCATTCCACCCTAATAGAAGACTGAGTCAACAGCTTTCCTTGGCACACTCTGGACGTATTGCAAGGAATGCTGTTGACCATGGGCATATAATTTGGAATGATCTTCCACACAAATTTCATCCAAAATTTTGAAAACTAATCCCTTAATTAGTAAAAAACAATAAGCGAACGACATTTAGATATTAGTGGGAAAAAGTGTCATTAGGGTGGAATGAGTTAAAGAGAATACCGAGTTGAAAATATTGTCTTGTCTCAATACAAGTTTCATAGAGTCCGTCTGTTTTCCGCTATATTGATGTGGTCTTTAACAATGCTTAAATGATCACTCATCATAACTTCCCTGAATGTGTTTTCATTGGTGAAAGGTGTATTTCTAAAGTTCCTTATTTCCATCAGCAAAGTATTCATAGTTTTTGGAGAAATGTTGTCAGTATGTGGGTAAAGTTATTACTCACCTTTCCCTGTAGGGTGAGTAGAGCTCATGTGACAGCAAAGCTAAGGTTTTGTCCAACATGTGATAGATACTTCATTTTGAAGACAAATATATTTGCTATAGTGGTCTTTATATTGCCTTTAATAACACACGCATGCACGCACACACACATACATACATGGCTGATTTCTCACCTTTACTTAGCTAGATTTAATAAACTAAATAAGATTCGGTGAAATTTTAGAAAAACTTTTTAGATGGTATTGTTAGGAAGGAAAACAAACAATTGTCACAGTTTTTGCTTTGATTTTAATGAAGAAATAATAAACACAAAAAGCATGAAGACAGATGTGTTCATTATCACATATACTGGGTTTATTCAACAATCAGAAAAGAACAAGTGTTGACCATTTCTTCATGGCTGTGTACTTATGTCTTTATCAACCTGAAAATATATATTTTTGTCACCCCTTGAGTCCATAAATAATATATTACAGAGCTGTAGGCTTGTTTTCTGCACAAGTGGATGCTTCTACCCAGACTGTGGGAGTCATAGACTGCTGAGTTACTGACAAAGGTGCCACCTGCAAACAATTAAAGCGATTGTACATGTGTTATTTTTGAACCATTTTTGACTGTGCCTGGGATGGATGGGTGGATAGATGGATGGAAAACAACCTGCTTGCAGAGCTTATAGCCAACACAAGCAATATATAAATAGGCATAAATAAGAATAAAATATGAGTATGTAAGACAATTGCATTAAATGGAGAGTCCAATATGGAGTGAACTGTGAGTTAAAACATGTCTAAAACTGGTGATGCTGAAGTTTAATTTTAAATTATGTTACACTTCAGCTTTCTTTGATATTCACAGCCAGTTTATACCATAACACAGCACCTCCATGACTGATGGAGTTGATGACATGTTTCACTGAATTATGAAGGTGTATCTGTAATTTGTGGGAGTCTTGCAGATGGTAGTCCATTTGTTTCTTAACAAACAAATTCTGAATATATTGGGGGGATAAACCACTAACCGCCTTTTATGTCCGGTAGCCAGAATGTGGAGGTGCCAGTGTGGGAGTGAAAGAAGATCTGCTTTTTTTTTAGCAAGGAAGAATAAGTGGATTTGGAATTATTGAACATGTTGAATATAAAACGTAGTCCCCGTTCTTGCAGTTTTTCCAGTTTTAGGGTATTTTGCTTTCCACATTGGTGCCAAACCAGTGGGCGGTATAAAAAGTTACTCTGGATGAAACTTTGAAAAATGTACATTTTGAATTTCGTACTTAGAACTTTGGATAAGTGTCTAAGAGCATTTAGTTGTCTACCTGCCTTTCTGTATATACTGGCTACAAATTCTGAAAAGTTTTATTTCAGGTCAAAATGACCTTCAAGCAGTTTTACAGAATCATTAAAACAAATGAATTGATGTCCTTCAGAGTGATTTGGAATGAGGATTCTGGTTTGACGAGACAGATGGCCTGGAATTGATCAGGATTTACCTGCATGTCGTTGACTTCAAACAATGCAGTCGAGCATTTTGGCCATCATCTTGAAGGGAATATTTCAAAATTTCTGCATTCTTCCCACCAATACCGATGGTATTGTCATCGGCAAAGCGTGTCAGCTTTGAAGATTTGATTGAGAAGAATTGTTACGAAGCAGTTGAAAAGGGCTGGGCTGAATATAGAGCCTTGAGGGACATCTTTTAAAACTTGAAGCCATGTACATGTACTGCGATCACCTCCAATTTTAACTCTGTGCTTGCTGTGCCACAGGCAGCTGGCAAAAACTTTTGTTGACCAGGTAGACAGTCCATATGCATGTAGCTTGGCAATCACAGCTTATGTTTACTTTGAAATACAAATGTGAAAATTCCTCATGTCATCATAGAACAGATATGAGCCTATTTCTGTTATCATGGGATCATCTTAACTTTTATATTATTTTATGTATGTTTTGGTACAACTAAAGCGAGCTATAACTATGAGTCTCACTTTCAGGTTATGTTTACCTGTTCCTATCGATGTTGTCTACACCTGGGTAAATGGGACTGATCCAAAACTTCTGGCTGACCTTCGCAGATTCAGAGCACAAATGGAAATGGAACTAAATCTTACAAGGTAAGTTGATACTGAGGGCACAGGTTAGCACAAGGATGACAGCATATACATGTTCATGTACAGTGAAACCTCATTATAATGACACTCAGATATCTGACATATTCATTATAATGACACAATTTTGAATGGCAAAAGTCCATTTTCTTTATTGTTTGATTCATATATCTGACATATCTGTTATCTGACACATTTCTAAGGGAACAATTGGTGTTATAATAATGAGTTTTCACTGTATTTAAAAATGTATGAGGAAAGTCTCCTAAGATATTTGTACAATAATATTGCAAAAGAAAAGAGACCAGGTTTTGTGTTGACCTAATTGTGTAATACTGTGTTTTCTATTTTTAAACAAAAGTACATGCACAAAAGTGGACCTAAACATATTTTCACAACTATTCCCTTTAAGCAAAATTAGCTACATGTTTCTGTTTAAATCTCCAGGTATGTGTTTGTTTCAGTTTGATGTATAAATAACTTTGTGTGTGAACAGATGTTTTACTCAAGATGACAGGGAAAGACTTTGTGAATATATTGATGAAAACTGTAAAAATTCTGTGGTCTTTCTCATATACATGTACATGTGTGTCATCTACTTGATTGTATACATGTATACTGTATTTGGTCAGGATGCCACTTAATCAGATATAAGAGTGTGAGGCACCAGATGTCACAAAACAGTTAAGACAGAAATCAGAAAAAAAAAAGAAAGAAAATAAAAGGACAGGGAGGAGACTAAAAAAAGCAGGGTAAATCCCCCCCCCCCCCCATTTAGAGCTGCAGAGAAGACTGTCACCATGTCTTTTTATGTGTACCTACTTTGTTTTATATTTTGTAATGTTTGATCTAATTGTAAAAATACACTTATTCATATTTTCAGGACAATTCGTATTTTTTACATACAAATTGAAGCAAGTTGCTGGATGATTATATACATAACAATGTTGAAGAAATAATGCACCACATATTATTCTTACCTGTAAGCTTATGCTGTTTCTCCACAGAATTTCCCAGGAAGCAGAGGGGTAAGAACACAGACCCAGGTGAAGCCAGTCATGTGGGTGTGCTTACATTGTGGCTTTATAGTCATTACTTTTGTGTTACTCTACTAATGCAGACTTACATACTGACCTGTCAGCAACAGCATGGGGCATCATTTAACTCATTCCATACCAGTCCCTGATATTTACGTATATTTACCAAGATTTAAGACGACAATTGCATATCTAAATTCTTCATGAAAAGAGCTTTCGTTCAAGTACCAACATGCCTATCGTCTTAAGTCAGTGGTTCTGGCACTGCCTGGCAAGTCATGCTGCAGCTGCCACAAGGGCAGTTGCAGCATGACTTGCCAGGCAGTGCCAGAACCACTGACCAAGGCCTGTGACCATAGTATGGAATAAGTTAGTTTCTTTAGTCATTGAATGCTGCCTGTCTGTGCATGTTCTTTTTTGTGTGGGGGCACTTTTTATGGCTAGCTTCCAATAGTAAGCTCATTTAATCTACATTTTAAAGGTATTTGTGGTTAACATGGTTAATTGTTCAAGATTGAATGTATATCATTATGATAGAGCATGTGAATGAAACCAGTGCATGTGTGCTTGGTGGTCACAAATATATGGGAAAGAGAAAAGTAGTTAAAAATATTTGTGTGTTGCTATTGTTTTTTTGTCCCCAGCCACCAAAGGTGGCATAGGGGGACATAGAATTAGTAGGGTGAGGAGCCGGTTCTGTCAATGTTGGATAAAGCATTCAAAGGTGGCACATGTCAGTATATTAAAATATCTGGTGCTGAGGCTAAATTTGATAAAGGTAACAACAAAGGAATATCTCACATGAAGCAAGAGTGTGCTCAAATGATAGAATACATTAATATCAACAATGCATACTTTTGCTTTGGAAACAGAGTCTATCGACATATATAGTAGGCATACCAATGGGAACAGATCCAGCCCCATATACAGTAAAACCTCCATATGTGGGCACCTCCTTATAGTGGGCACTTTTCTTTGGTCCCATTTCATTTTTCCTATTGACTACATAATAATGCCACCTCTCTAAAGTGGGCACCTCCCTAATCTGGGCATTGGGCACCTTAAACATGTACCAAAATCTGTTAAAGTGGGCACTATTATTTTGTTCAGTAAATGTTTTAGTGTGTAAAAGTGGGGTTTTTTGGGGGTGGGGGGTTTGGCATCAGGACTTGCCATCTTTAACTTTTAATTCTTCAAGTGTCATTTTTCTATCAGTTCTCACCACCAAATGTAATATCCCGATCATAACAGAGTATAATACATGTATAGGCCAGCATTAGCAAAGCATAACAGTTGTTTTAGTCCACAATGACTTTTGAAAGCATTATGGATTAACCCTAGGATTAAGGTATCAAAGTGGAGAGAACAATTGACTGTACTGGAAAGCAAGTTGGTGTGGGGATGAGTGTCAGCTCAGTGATTTGCTCAACCTTGCAGTTTGATACTTTGATGTGCCTGCTGGTAATCATTGAGTTGGGACCTGTTATGGACTTTATTTTCTATGTAGTACATGTAGTTGATATTCAATTGACTTTTTGTTCAAGAAATAACTTTTGGCAAAATTTGAAAAAAAATGCTTCTCGCATTTATTTCATGTGGGATTAAGATACATGTATATATAAATATACATTTACATGTAGGCGTATGCTTGTAGATGTGTATGCATGCATATGTATAGCCTCTCCCTCGTCTTTGTTGCCCATCCACACAACTCAAAATGACCGACCCTCTGTAAAGTGGGCATCTCCCTAAAGTGGGCATTTTGGTCCGGTCCCACAGGTGCCCACTTTACGGAGGTTTTACTGTATTGTCAACCTTTATTTACATTATTATGAATCAAAATGGGTGGAGAAATTGGCAAAATCAAACTTTACAGCTGCAAGAAGACCATATTCTCACACAAGAAGATTTATAGATGACCTGTGTGCTTTAAACAATGGAGATGAAATAAAGGGAAATTGGAAAAACATATATTTTAAAGAACTTATATTAAATCTTGAAAATGAAAATGATACAAAAGCTACTTTCCTTGATCTGGATAGATAAATAAAGAACAACCAGTATATTACAAAAATATTTGACAAGAGAGACCAGTTCAAATTTGATATTATCTCCTACCCTGATCTGACAGGAAACATTCCACAGAAACAAGCATATGGAGTTTGTATCGTACAAGTGATACGTATTGCTAGAAACTCCACACATTTTAGCAATTTTGTCAATAGATGCATTCTACCACGGGCATGTGCACTGTATATTTTTTTTTACCTTGAAAACAAGGCTCAAGAACATATCCATATCTATGTGTCTGGTAGCATATCTCTAGAACCCTTAGAGATAGAATTATGAAATTTATACCAGAGATACATCATACCAAGGGCATGTGTGCCATTTATTGCTTTTGACATTGACCTGTTTTCAAGGTCACAGGGCCCAAGAACATATCATTTTTTGTGCATTCAGACATGCTGTATACATTGTATAGCTTTCTTCTGTATATCATGGCGGGGGACATAGATCCTTTGGATCTATTTGCACTTGTTAGCTTCCTGTTTTGCTGTGCTGTGTGTTTTGCATGCATGCTGTGGATGTTAACACCTTTGCTTAACCCTTGGCTGGTCAGAATAACATTGAGTCAATAGCTTGATCCAAACCTGCACCAAGGAAACCTACTGACCTGGGGAGTGCCATCTTGATAGGCCTTATCTGCAGTTCTCAGGGAAGATACTTTGTTTACAGGGAATTTAAATAAAAAAATTAAAGCACATGATAATTTTCACTGGGGCATTTTTTGATGACTTGAGCGGGAAAGGGTTGAATTGCGTGTAGAAGCTCAAAACTTACTCTGAACACATGTCATGTATATGGTTTCCAGACATAAATCTGTGTGTACGGTAACCCAGTTCGCTTTCTTTGGTTTGTGCATCTATTTGTTGGTCTTTAAATTGCTGTAACTATATGACGATGGTGTCAGTCCTTCACCTCTTTTGTTAGGGCTCAGTCAGTAACTTTGGTTAACATACAACTAGTGTCAAGGATAGCTGCTGATGTATGATGACATGTTATCCTGATATGTCTGTAAAATTTGCATTCAAAGTGTTGTCATTTAATGAGAAATAAAAAAGAAAACCGAGGAGCATGTCATTTGATGTTGTTTGTAAAGGGTTAAAGTGCATATGACATTTACAATCTCTTGTTTGTTGGGTTTATTCCATAATGGGGCCTCTTGGGAGGGTAATAAATGTATGTGTTGTGGCTATCACATCTGCTTTTTGTATCACATAGTACCTCATTACATTTCTAGAAAAATAGACAGATTCATCCACGCATGGCAGTGTTGGGTAGTTATGCTATTCTACATATTTCTGGTCTCTTTTTTTGTTTAAAAACTATCTTTGGTTTTGGGTTGAATAGAAACTGTCATTCACGTGTGTTTCTGGTTGGGACTCAATGATTCTGCACCAGGAGACCACACGCAGCTTTGCAGCTCGTGGTTTCTTGCCCAGAATCATTTCATCCCAAGTCCCAACCAGAAACCCAGTCATGACGGTTTGTATGAGTCTGTTGCACTTGTTTTATTGATCACAAATACTCTTGCATATATGCAATTCAAGCATATATGAAAAAGTTGTGCAATCAAGCACATGTGCACAAATTGTGCAATTCAAGGACATGTGCACATCATAAAAGGGGAGGGTAACAGAGAAACCAAGCAATTCATCATATTGATAAGTCAGAGATCTCCATTCACAATGGATTCCCCTTTGGAGATGAGTAAAACACATACATGTCTGTGCAGGAATGTTCTTGGATACAGAACTGAAATGCAGATCATAATAATAGGCATGGCAACTAATTCTCTGAGCCTTCTCCTTGCATGCAGGTACATTTAATTTTGATGTCAACCAAGTACAGCTGCAGTGAGTGTTACTTTGTCTGTGTCATTGGCATTTGGATTTCCTGGTGACAGATGTCCCCACACAGCTAGGGCAACTATTCCTACAAGATTTGACCTGATTACATTTTGGTGACCTTGACTGCATTTTCAAGGTCATGCTTATAGGACCCATGACTGTTCAAACCTGTGGGTAACCAGTTTGTCAGCCAGGACTGTTCTAGTTGGCACTTGCACTGCCTGGTGGGTCATGTCCCAGCACACCAAGGACAGCTGGGGCATGACATTTCAGGCAGCATGAACCACTGACTACGGCCAGCACTTATTTAGGGCAGCATGAGTGGAAAGTTTAAGTACATGTACAGTGGTCCCCCACTTTTATATAAGGTTCATCTAATCAGAGATGATCCCCTTCAAAAAATCCACTTCTCTGCACAACAGAGATGGCATTTTCATTGTATTTTCTCCCTGAACAGATCCACCTACTTATGCAGCCCCTGTTCTGGTGTATTTGTGGTGGCCTTACAAGAACATGAAGAGGGTAACCGCTGTACATTTTGTGTGTGTTTTATGACGTAAAATCTACCTCTATAAAAATGTGACTTCTTAAGTATAATCCTGGATTTGTGAAACAGAGCAAATGAGAGTAACCTGGTTCTTTTGCCATACTTTTAACAGAGAGGAGATGTGTATATTTGCACACTGCCTGCCTTCCACTGTTGCCATACTGGATCCCGCTCTACCTGAGGGGCTCACTGTTGGCATGCTGGCCACATTGTATCCTGCATTCAAGAAAGCAACAAGACTATTCCATCTACACAATCCTCATGATATGCCCATCAATATCACAGTGGCTGTGTTTGAGACAAAACAAGATGGTAAGGCGCAGTTTTTTTTTTGTTTTTTGTTTTTTTTATGAGAAACATTTTGATGCTTTTTAGATAATTTTTGCTGCCTTTCTTGTACCTGGTGTAATTTTTGTAAAATCAGATGAAAGTTACTTGGCAGAAACTGTTGCCCCCTCCCCCCCCCCCCCTCAAAAATAAAAGAAAGTATTGAAACCTGATTCATCTCCAGAGATGAGAATTGGTTTCCATTTGGCAACTTTCAGCCAAAATTGTTTTCCTTCAATAAAATAAACTGTTCTTAACTTAGTTTAACTGCTGCAAAACTGTTACCTTTGGGGCAGGGCAAGTTAGGTTCTCAGTTTGCTCTTGTTGTTTGCCGAAATGAACTCGAACTAGTTTCATCCCTGCATCTCTCAAGATAAGTTAAATTTGCTATAAGTATTGGATTCAAAAGATTTCAAGATTTATGGTGAATAATTACTGAATATTGTAATTTTATAGAGCTCAGGAAAACTTGTGGTAACTACTTTCCTGTCTTATGCTCAGATTCACTATTGGTATTGGTTCTTCCAAAAAATGTTTACCGACATTGTAGAAATGCATGCACCTCTGAAATCTAAAAAAGATCAGAGGAAAAGCCCGCCCTATGTTTCAAGCGAGACTCGTAAGGCGGCAGCAAACAAAGCCCGTCTCCAACATCGTTGGGAAAATTTTCGGACAAGGAAAAACTTTCAGAATTTTCGTAAGCAGAGAAACCTCTCTGCCAATGTGCTAAGACGGGCCAAAAGAAAATACATTCTTGAAAAATGTAATTCACAGCAGAACCCTGACTTTTTCAAAGTCATCAAACCCTTTTTTACAAACAAGGGTACGTCAAGCTCTTCTGACATTCAATTATTAGAAAGAGGTGGCATTGTGGTAGATCGTTCCTCGGTGTGTGAGGTAATAAACGAGCATTTTGTAAATGTTGCCTTAGGGATCGGGGAAAGACCGTGCCACGAGTCTGCCTCTATGTCAAACCATGAGTTCGTCAAACACAGTCAAGAGAAATACAAATCACATCCTAGTGTTTTGAAAATCAAAAACCAAAAGGAACGTGATAATGATGCAATTTTTCAAATCGATGCAGTCGGCCAAAATGAAGTTTTAAAACTACTTCTTTCAGTCCCATCAAATAAAGCCACTGGACATGACCGTATCCCTGCTAAAATCATAAAAATCGCTGCTCCTTGTATTGCGCCTGCAGTCACTGAAATCATTAATAGTTCCATATTTCAATGCAAGTTCCCCAATGCTTGTAAGCTTGCTGAAGTTGTACCTTTGAAAAAGAATGAAAATTCTTTGGACAAGAGCAAATACAGACCAGTCAGCATTCTCACATGCATCTCCAAAGTTATAGAAAAGTGTTACAACACCAAACTGGTAGATTTCAGTAACCAAATTTTATCATCTGTCATAACTGCATATAGAAAGGGTCACAGCTGTCAACATACTCTTTTGATGGTTACAGAGCTTTGGCGCAGTGCTTTGGACAAAGGTAAGGCTGTCGGAGCTTTAGCGATGGATCTGTCTAAAGCTTTCGACTGCCTACCCCATGATCTCATTGTGGCCAAACTCTTAGCATATGGCATGTCAGAACAATCAGTCACTCTATTTTGCAGTTACCTACGAGGTAGGTTCCAAAGAGTCAAAATAGGCAATGCCAAAAGTACATGGAGGGAGATATTGAAGGGCGTTCCACAGGGTTCTATCCTTGGGCCGGCGCTCTTCAATATCTTCCTCAATGATATTGTTTACTTCTTTGAGCAGTCGATTATTGCAAATTTTGCAGATGATAACACCCTTATTGTACAAGGTGAAAATCTACAAACAGTTGTAAACACACTCGGACAGGAAGGCTCTGTAGCTACCGACTGGTTTGCTTTCAATCTTATGAAAGCAAACCCTGACAAGTTTCATTTTATGTCAGCAGCCAAAAAGGCAGATGCTGCAGTAAATTTTAATTCCATTGACATCGAGTCCAATTCAATACAAGGCGAAGACTCAATTAAATTATTAGGTGTTCACATTGACAGTCGTTTGAACTTCAACAAACAAATTTCTGAAGTATGCAAGAAAGCTGGTCGGCAAATCAATGCCCTAAAACGATTATCATCTTATTTGAATTACAATGCTAGGCTCACAGCTTTTCGATGCTTCATTCTTTCCCATCTGAACTACTCTCCACTCGTTTGGATGAACAGCTCTAAGGTTCAGATGGACAAGATTGAAAAGTTGCAAGAGCGGGCCTTGCGTATTGTTCTTAGGGATAACAAGTCAGCATATGCCAAACTTTTGACCATGGCTGGTGTCCCATCTATGAGGGACCGATATCAATCCTGTTTATTGAAAGAAGTTTATAAATCTGTCAATCACACAAATCCCAGTTATATCAATAATCTATTTACAGCGCGTGAAACAAACTACAGTTTAAGAGGAACCCACATGCTAAATCTACCAAAAGTTAATACGACTAAATACGGCCTAAATTCCTTCACTTACAAAGGGGCAAAATCATGGAACTCACTCGACAACACCCAGAGGTCAGCTGAATCGCTTCAGAAATTCATGAAATTGATCTAACGTTTTGGTACTCATAGGTGTAAAGCCTCTGGGTGTCGCCGAGTGAAGACCTACACATTATAAGTATCCCCCATGAGTGGGACATTGGCCATGGTCAAAGGAATTATACAAAGGAATTATACTGGTGTGTATTGAGTATATTGTGTATATTTTAGTCTTATGTGTCAATCTTTACTTTTTATACATATATCTTACCTTTTATTCCACGTCGACTATACTAGTCCCTAGTGGACTAATGTTCTTTGTTTGTAATGTTCGACGAAAAATAAAATCTATCTATCTATCTATCTACTGTCTCAGCATTAGGCAATGGTATAAAATCGAGTGTGTAATCTCTGTTTGTTTGGACATTTGTCTGTCCTCACCCCATCCATACTCTGGGTGCCTGGTTCTGTTCATGATGATCTCCTGGAGTATTCCTGCCTCATAAAGGGTACTCCTACACATCCTTTTACTTTAATGACTTATGAAGTTTCCATCTATTTTTAGCAGTTTCACACATTTCAAAATTAATCCACTGCATATTTTCACACCCAAAACCTGAATTCTGAAACCGGCAAAAGGCCCAGGTAAAGGTGTCCGATTAAAATCAGCATGCTCATCACCCATGCCCATGTAAGTTAGGGCAGCTGTGTATTGGTCATACAGACTGACAATACATCTGTCATCAGAGCGAGAAGAATAATGTTTAATTTTCTAATAGTGTCCAGTTTTGAGACATGCATGCTGCCTTGCAAGTTTTTGGAGTTTTTTCATAAAATCCAATGTGCCTTCCATGTGAATCCTTTCCAATTTTGAACTGATTAATAACTAAGATGTGATGCTCATCTTGTCCTCAGAGTCCAAATAGTATACAATAGTAGACTGTGTTGATCAAATAAGAGGCAGAATGGCCACCTAACTGACCTTCAAACCAAAGCTGTTCTTCCTCCATTTGTCTAATGGGATGTGCCTGTTAATTTGTATACAATTCATATCCCTCACAGGCTATGTACTTCATTCAGGAATCAATTGGTCTGCAGAATAATGCAAACCAATCATCATTTTTATGAAAAAAAATTCATGTTGTTGATGTTTAAGTCATGCTTCATATGATGAAGTATTCTAGATAGTAGCAAAAGCAGGTACATGCATTTAGCCTGTGCTGCCACCTGGGCTGTAGCAAGGAACTCAACAGGAAGGATGGCACATTCATGTATTCAGATTGTGGTATACATACTATATGACTCTTGTGTATAAATGTTTAATTTCTGCCCATGGTTATCATCTAATACCCTTAAAAAGTCTTCATTTTCTAAAAGAAAACATAATATCAAGTTTGATTCAGGTATCGAATATAACTTTTATATTGCTATTAATTTAATTAAATTATAATTGAAATTCCTAAGGTTTGCATGAAATTTAAAACAACATTTGAAAAAACAAAATACAGATTTAGTTTCTAGGGTCACATAAAAGAGCACATAATCCTGTCCAAAATCATTATTAAAATTTGTTTGAAAAAGATCTTAGTTCAATTTTATGGCTGTTCAAATTAAAAAACAAAGTAGAATTGAAACTTTAATTTAAACATCCTGGAAATGTTGAACAATTAACCTTTCCAAAATTTAAATATGGTTTTGCAGCTAGAAGTGTACTGTTTCATTTCCCATAAGAAAATAATGTTTCTTTTTTTGTGTTTATGCTATTTTTTCCTGCAAAAACAGGTAAAATTAAAGTTTTTTAATGAAATAATCAAAAATTCAATTTCTTAATACTTACAGAGATTTCATTATTTTCAATAGTTTATTCCAAATGTATACTTTTAGAAAATGTACTTGTACACTATACATATATTTATTATCTCAAATAAGAAGAATGTTTTCTGTATAAAGTGCTGTAAAACAGCACCACACCCTTAAGACCACCTGCATGTAAAAGAGACAGTTTCTTTTTTAAGACGAATAAATGTACAGTCCTGTTTTTTATTTACCCGTAATTAAATTCTATCATCATTTATTCCTTTTCCCCGTAATCCAGCCAAAACCGGCTGGTGGCCAAATGCCGTCTGCTTCAGTGTTTTCAACTAATTTCAAGAGTAATGAAAAACAATTTGACTGAGAATTGTAGATGCAGTCTATCAATTTTAGAAGTCGGAGGGTGACTCAGTCTTAATTCAAGGGGGAGAGAGTTAAGACTGCATTTTTCAGTCCCTTAGTGCATCATAATTGGGAAACCCCACTATACATGTATGCATATACATGTAATCCAATAAGGAATTTATTGTTTTATTCACATTTATGGTTTTCTACCCTCTGAATTACAATTTTCAATCCAAACTTTTATTATTTTTTTTCATTGGAAAAATGTATATAACTATTCTCTAATGATAGGTTTCTTTTGAAGATTGGTTTATGCTATCAATATGTATATTATGCCAATATAAAGCAAAATTCTTCCTGTCAACCATCTAGCTCTCTTAAGATTGATTATTGAACTCTTGACAGTTTAGGCACAAGGATATGGTAGCTGCAATGACAAGATTGTGCAATGGAGAGTCACACTGATTTCTGATTTCAACAGAAAGGTCCAACCACATTTGTCATGATTCTCCAATGTTAAAATTAGTTCATCTCCAGTGTACATATATGTGTGCACCAGTTTAATCAATTCATGTATGATCACTGGTGCAAGAAATTGGAATGCAGTATGGTATTTACAACAATTTTTTTTTTTTTTTTTTTGCTACTTCTATGTTACATATTTTGTAAATATTCTGCAGTTACAATGGACATATAAAACCAGTACTATGTAACAGACTGACTGGCCTGATCAATGCATAATAGAGCAGATTTTTATGCATTGACCAGGATTTACCTTCTCTTGTTAATTCCTGTGGCAAACTGACATAAAAAAAAGGGCTACAATTAAACAAGCTTTGTAGAATTGGTTTAAATTTACTGTTTTCAGTGTCCATATCAATAAATATTGTCTTCATGTGAACCACATGTGTCAAAAATGGTGTCAGAAAAATAAATGTGCTCTGAAGTTTGCAGGATTATATGTACTGGTACAAAGATAACTACGTGCAGCATTACTGAAATGGTGTGTTTTGCTGAATTGTAGTTGAAGCAGCGCTCAATGCCAGAGTTATGGTTCACGGGAGAAATGTGACAATAAAACAGGGATATTATGTGAGTACCTGCCTATCTCATACTGCTGGGTTTTTGGTCATTGCCACTAATCCAGTCAAGAGTGATGGTTTATGATGATGGTGAGGAGGAAGAGGAGGAGCTACTACATATTAGGAATTCATTTTCTGGATTGTTAGTCGTACCTTTATATAAGTAACATGTAGTTGTCCTGGCTAATCTATTTTAATGTCAAATATTGCATATTTGTGTGAAAGGTTCCAAGGTATCAGGTGTCAGATATGATTTAATACTGTGTTGGAGGCACTTTAACTGTATGAAAAAATTAACCATAATTATGCAACCCAAGCCAGCTCTAATGTATTATAAATAGAATCCATACCCGCTTTCTTGGATATTTTGTGCATGAACCTACAGACACACAATTGTATGTGCAGATTATTGTTGTATGAAAATATGAACTAGAACAAACTTCTGTGGAATAAGATAATCAATCCATGTAGTGTGAGTTAAACCAGGCTAAAGTTAGGGGTCTAGTATTTTCATCACTTTTTAACCCTCAAAGTGCTAATCACTGCTATAGTTGCTATATCATTACCATTAAACATATAATGGTTAAAAGAGTCAAATTCCTCATGAAGATACCTTTCATTCAAATACCAGCAAGCCTTGTCTGAAGCAAAAAGTAGTCTTAGTGAACAGCTTTCCTGGGAACACTTTGCACGTAATGTGCGCAAAGTGTCCCGAGGAAAGCTGTTGACTCAATCTTAAATCAGCACTTTAAGGGTTAATATCTGTATTCATGGTAATGCAACATACAAGTTCCAATCCGTGCTCTTAGTTTCTCTAACTGCATCTTTATATAATGTGTAAAGTGAAATAAAATGTTTTTTGCGCTAGTTACATTCTGAATTACTTTGTGCCATCTTCTTGTCCAAGTCTTACCGATGTATCCCCTTAATATGTCGGGCTTTTTTTTTTTTTACTTTAAAAGACAAGTGACTGGACATTAAAGAACAGCATTCTGCTGGAGGACACCATTATTATGACAGGGTTTCCTCACAAGTACACGGCTGAGAAACTGAAGGAGCAACTTCCACCGAGCCACAGGAAGGCTATCACAAAGGTCTGTTGAATTCCTACTTTTTTGTATTTCCTTTTTTTTTTTTTTTTTTTTTTTTTTTTTTTTACAAAGTTTTAGGCCTTATTTTGAACTGATAAAGCTTTGAGTTTAAAGTCATTTTTCGTTTTTCTTCAAAAGAATCATCATTTAGAAAAGTGTAACTGTACACTTCAGTTGTCCATGCAACTTACATGTATAAGCAAAGCTGTAATATAATGTTTAATTTATCTGGTATGTTTTACAAGAAATGATATAATGTAGGCAACAACCTTCCATGTAGATTATGTAAAAAAAAAAAAAGGTTTGAAGCAAAAAAGTATGATTTTGCAATGTGACTTGACCCTTGTCCTGCTTGAACAAGAGTTTCAGTTGTAAAAACCATGATGAATAATCATGGTGTTATTGTACATAAAACAGCCCTGTGAAATTCAGAGGTAAGTTAGTTTGAAATGCAAAACCAGAATTTTGATCATTACCAACAATATAAAAACCCGCCAGTACTTTGAGACCTGTATCCACTATCAGGGCAACCTTCTCTACTAAGCTCCATCTTTGAATCAGCAGGGCTCTTGACTGGTGTGCCCAGTGGTGCTACTTAATTCATAGCCTGGGGGTTACTTCAGTTTCTGATACAATATCTCTATTCTGGGACCCACTGTTGCCA
This sequence comes from Hermodice carunculata, assembly GCA_964020975.1. Taxonomy (NCBI): domain Eukaryota; kingdom Metazoa; phylum Annelida; class Polychaeta; order Eunicida; family Amphinomidae; genus Hermodice; species Hermodice carunculata. The sequence goes on from OZ026612.1 coordinate 54,798,680, forward strand.
ACAACTGGTAACATCAAGGCATTGCATTTACATTTCTAGGTGATGCTCGCTCTGGAAAAGTCCCATTATATATTGTACCTTACTTTCATTCCACAAATTAACCTTCCATTAACACTAATCCAACATGTATTTTGGATACTACCTCCTCAAAATATCCATTCGAGACTAACCCACAGGCTTGGCTGCAATTTTGAAAATTGTGAATTCCTTACCCAATGGTTTGTAATGAGGATAGTGCTGGGATGATCTTGGGGCAGTTACAATATATGAAACTAAAAGTATTTATTTTACAAATATTTCAGAGCATCAATAATGGTATGATACATGCTGTGGTGGCGATTCACTTTAATATTCAAATCAAATGTATTTTGTGCAACTGTCCCATGACGCATTGCACCACATTTAAAGTGGTTCTCTGCGAATGGTACCAATGTGCATGATTTGTATTGCCAGGATATCCAGGGTGCGAAAATTCCTATGATCCAACGTTCCAGGACAAGCTAAAGCTCTTCTCGGACAAGTGACTTTCCAATTCAACTTGTCCTGGGGACAAGCTAATTTTTTCTTTTTTAATTGGACTGAAATTACGTCTGTTTGCATGCACGGCAACATGATGATGAGCAGTCAGAGCCTTCGCGACTCTCATATGTTGACGATTACTGTGGTCCGTGTGAACAGAACATACACACCAATGCAGGCATGTGCGTGGGGACGCCAATGCGCAATAGGTGATGATAATCTCCCTGGCCTAAAGTAAACAATCCAGGTTTAAACAATTACATGGTCAGCAGGTGTATTCAACAGGACTTGACTACCTACTTGATTTCTGTCAAAACAAGCAGGTATTTTGACCGTTGCGTACATACGACGACGAGATCAAATGTACCAGCAGTCATGCATTGGGGCGTATTGGCTTTCTCCCGTATCGGGGTATGGTCACAGCACCTCACTGTCAGTCTAATCTGCCCGAACGATGACAAAGGAACATCAAAAAATTTTAAAACTTGCATGGCGAATTCTTGAGCAAATTAGCATCAAAGACAATTTATCGGTGGGCTCTAAAAGTGTTGGAGAGATCATGTAAAGGTGCCGCAAGTTGACTTCCAGGCCAAACAAAACACCTATCTGCCAGTCACACGCAAGTGACCGCGTGGAGTAATGTACGATGAACGGACCATCATGCTGACTGATCTGTCACCCATTTTCGTGCCCTGATATCATGTCGCATTTGGATTTGTAACTAATGATGATAACTGCTTCAGACACAACCAAGTGGGTAGATTAAAGTTGAGATAGTAAGTCGTGTTTTAAAAGTACTGTAATGACCCTTTGCCCTGGAAACTTGGAGAACGAACACCTGGAACATTGCGAAATAGTACAATAACAATCACTGCACATCTGGGACTATGCTGTTTCATCAAACAATCGTGGCTGTGCAGCTATGCTCTTTCCCCGGCCCACATAAACCCTCCAGAAAATTTGAAATAAAATGCTGTGTTTGAGTTGACGTAACTGAAAAATAATGGCACATGCTGGCCACTTTCTTTGTACAATCTTTCAGCCAGGGTTGATCAATTTTTATTAGAGAAGGGTGGCTTAAAACTTTTTTTTCATGGTCCGTAACTTTTATTTAGGGGTGGGCCTTTTCAGTAGGGTTGATCGAGCCATCATAACCACACGTATTTCTGGTAGGCTGTAGGCAACTTTGACATTTGTGCAAACTTGTTTAAAATAGGTGCTCTTTCTCTTTTACACATTATCTCCTTTGATGTCAGTTTAATTTGTTGCTTCGCACTGCCGGAGGCTGTATCAGAAACTGAAGTAACCACACATATATTTCTGTTAGGCTGTAGGCAACTTTGACATTTGTTCAAACTTGTTTAAAATGGATGCTCTTTCCCCTATTACACATTACCTCCCTTGATGTCAGTTTAATTTGTTACCTTGGCACAGCCAGAGGCACTTGTATATTTTATAATTTCATTGGTATCTGTTTCAATTCAGTTTATTTGAAGATAGGTGTCATATATCTTGTCATGACATTGGTGTCTGTTTCAGTTCACTTTATATAGAGAGAGGTGTCATATATCTTATCATATTACATTGGTGTTTGTTTCAGTCTACTTTATATGAAGATCGAAAAGTTTTATGTCCTGCCTGAAGTGTCGTATCATCGCATGTCTTATTGTTTTATTGGTGTTTGCTTCAGTTCACGTTACATGAAGACAAAGGTGTTGTGCTCATGATGGTTCCTAAGAAAGGAGACTTTGATAATCTGCTACAGGTGAGAAAGAAAAGTAAAGTAATTTCTTAAGGAAACATACCCTGGTACATATATACTTCATGTTCATAAGTCAAATAAAGATCACGATAGAAATAAAGTAACTGCTATTATCTTGGTAGTTTATGAGACTGGAAGTAATAAAAATCCAACATTAGTGAGTAATGATTGAAACTCAAGTTAGAAAGGTATTACATGTACATGAGGACGTATCAAATGGTAGAAACAGGACAACAAAAACTTACAACACTGTGTTGTAGGTCGTGGTGCCACCTGGTGACTGGTCTAGAAAAAAAACATTGATATGGTTAACACAAATGCTATGATTGTTAAGTGCCAATTATCATTGCAATATCGCCCATAAACATAACTTATAATACCTCTATGACTGATCCTCGTGTATTTACACACACAAATTGAATATAAAAAATACATCAGCAATTTTTTATACATCTGAATATCATACAAATTGTAAAAAATGTATGTACCTGCATTAATGAAACAATATCTGAAAAGTGGCAACCAAAATTATTTTCATTTGTCCCCGTTTTGTTGTCACTGAAGCACAACGTAAAAAAATTGGGGTGGGGGGGGGGGATTCTTGTTGCATTGGATGGTTAGAGCCAGACATATTATGCAGTTGAAGTCAAGAGGTTGTTGAAGGTCTCCATTGTCTGCTGTTAGCATTCAAAGGTCAACTTGGCCCATTGACCACAAAAGAAGAGAAGTATCCATTGCCTGCTTCACAGTGCGGTGGTTTTATACTCTTTTGTCCAGAGCATTGTTGAGTATTGAAAGTGAATACCTGCAGCGGGTACCCGAAATTTGAGCACACTCTATTGCAATACCATTCAAGCGACCATCTATTCGATCAATCAGATAATGTACATACATACAATAAAGAGTCAATAAACAATAAGAACAAATTGTGTCATTTTAAATTTTCATCATCACATGCTTTATGATAGGCGACATAACATAGTAATCAGGTTGTAGAGACCATTTTTCCTTGCACAGTTACTGGTAAGGGTGTTATTACATTCTTCATTATGCTACTTGATGATCACTCAACAGAAGGAACTCTCTTCTGTTGTAATGCAGAAATGTGTTCATCTCTGCCTTATCTGGATACATACTTGTTCTTTTTTTGTTAGCGTGTTACTTTTGTCTGCAAAAAATATTGCTCACACAGTATGGTGGCAGATGGCATTGCCAAATACAAATACCAAGAGTAGACTGGCCTCTCTGTTCAGTGCTAATGCACATATCTCTCTCTCACAGACACACACAAAGTCATCCTGAATTAGATCACCGTGATGTTTTTGTAGATGCAAGATTTTTGTGTTGCTGATCATATTCAAGATGTTTTTTGGGGTGCAGAAAGAATAATAACTAACATTGTCCTTGATTTATTAATACTATAATATAAATATATATTCAGCTCTATTTTTTTTTTTTCTGATATCTGGTTCTTGAATACTGGAACCAGATTCCTGTAAAAAAAATTACCCGGGTACCCGACTGGTTCCATGGGTAACTGACAATGCTCTAGTTTTGTGTTAGCTGACTATTGTCTTACATGTATATGGTTTCAGGACACCAATATCACCATAGAAGGGAAGAAACCCACTCTAAGTGCTGCCAACTTAATCTGGGATCTGCATGATGTAAGTCGTTGACAGTACTGTACCCGATTTTATTTTAACAGGTTTAGACATGAGGAAACTTGATCTGTGTGCAATTGACATTTATGTATGTTGAGGAGGAAAATCCACCTGTATACAAATACTGCAGATTTATACTTGTCACTTGGAAAAATGAAATTTGTGTCCAATTTTCTTCATTTTAAAAAGTTGTTGTTAGTACATGTACATGTATTTGAGTTAACTTTGTGTTTAACAGGCGCCATTCTCAAAAGTGTGTACATTTTATAATGCCTGTATACCTTGCTAATTATAACCATGCATGTATTTTTATCTATTTACTTTCAGTATAGTCAAAATGAAGAGTTATCAGCCAGCAGATTCAGAGATAATGAGGTATGACCCCCGGAATGTACCATTCTACATGGTCATAGATATGAGATGGTTCCAGGACTAGACATTATCAAGCTGAAAGATCAGTTGTAAATACATGTACATGTACAGTGGTACCTGCTGTATGCAACCACTGCCATGAGCAGCCACATTGCTTTTTGTGGCCACTAAGCTGGGATATAGGAGTCACTTTCTTTGTAGATTTAACTGCAGTGACAGGTACCACTGTATACACAAATCACTCAGACTAAAATGGACTGTGTACAGCATTGTTTTGACTATATAGCAACCACCAAGCTGTACAAGTTAAACATCAAATTGTTCTTGAATAACCTACAACCCTCCGTGAGCAAAAAGCATGGACACCGAGAAAACATTTTTTTGTAAATGCAGTTGCATCAAGCATATTGTATATTTTGTACATAATCCTGATCATGATACAGCTGGAAGGTCTTAGATATCACCTGACTTTTACCTCCACAATTGCACAACAGTTTGTCAGTGGTTTGGAAATGAATGCCAAGAACACACTTTCATACCTGTCCGTTCTCCTGATTTTGGTGGAAGCTGTCCTATTTGGAGACTCCAAAATTGTGAAAATGATCCAATTTTCAAGAAAACTGGCCCATTTTTTCATTTTCATGCAAATTTCATCAGGTTCTTCTGATTCAAAACATTTAGGTGTTGACACATACACAATATCCTCATAAATTGGCCAGGGTTCATTTTACATTGTACCTCATTGAGAATGAACAAAACTGTGCCTTTGTTGGGGATGTGGTGGCAATTTCACCTTAACCCTTAACTTTTTCCCCCTTACACTGGCCAAAACTGGTGGGTGGTCAAATGTTGTCTTCCTCAGTGTTTTCATCCAATTTCAACAGTAATCATTGTGAAAAAGAGTTTGACTGAGAATTGTCGATGAGACCTATCAGGATCACATGCCCCAGGTCAACAGCTGTCCAGGCATGGGTTGGGTAACCCATGACAATGAAAGCTGTTGCCTCTGTCTTAATTCAAGGGTGAAAGGGTTAACCAGCCCCTGGCTGGCAGTCAAATGCCATCTGTTCGGTGGTTTTGACTTCTTTTAACAGTCATGCAAACAGTTTCATTGAGCATTTTAGATGACACCATATCAAGATAACATGTCAAAGACAACAGCTTTTCTTTGTGAAACATGTCGAGGATCACTTGACTCAGTCTTAATTTAAGAAAGGAGGGTTAAAAGAACAAGAACAAAAACTGAAATGTTGTATGACTGTGTTGCCACTGGTCTTTTACAAATAAACTTCTGGTCCTGTCCATCGTGTGTATGGCTAAATAAGTAGAATTTTCAGAATTTTTCATGATATGTTAAGGAAAAAAAGCAGAAAGAAGGTTATTTGGATAAATAGTTGTTCATTTTTCACTGTTTTTCCTTGTAGGAACTTCGATATTCTATAAGATCTATTGAGAGATTTGCACCCTGGGTACGACATGTGTATATAGTCACCAATGGTCAGATTCCAACCTGGCTCAACTTGGATAACCCTCGAGTCACCCTGGTCACACATAAGGTAAATTAATAAATGTGTTCAATATGTGCACTGGCCACCTTATTTTAAATAGTTCAAAGGGAAAGATTTGGAGAAGGTGGCTCTTCCTCAGCACTATGCTTCAACATGTCATACAGAGGTATGGGTATAATTAGCAACAGTATCCCTTACTATGTAGTACACAGGTGTGGGTATAATGAGCCGTAGTTTTCTTAAACATGTAGTGCAGAGGTATGGGTATAACTAGCCATTGTATTCAACCTAGTATGAGGTATGGGTATAATTAACCACAGTATTAAACATGGAGTGTGAGGTATATGTATAAATAGCCACAGTATTCTTCAATCTGTAGTACAGAGGTAAGGGTATAATTATATTAGCCACAGTATATTTCAACATGTAGTGTAAGGTATGGGTATAATTAGCCCTAGTTTTTTCAACATGTGGTACAGAGGTATGATTGTAACCGAGTTACTGATACAATTTGCCAAAAGTATTGACTCTTGTAAAAAAAAGTCCACAAACACATTGTATCTCAAAACAGTAGACAGAAATGGCTGCTTATAAATCACTTCTTAAAATTTTAATTGATAATATTATATTTTAAGTAAATATTGTATTTGTGTCTTTTTGTCCAGAACCACTTCCTAGTAGTCATTACCCTATTCCATAGTCCGAACTCTTTACTTTCCATAAGCTATAACCTGTCAATGTCTAACCTATATACTTATGGAAGTACTATTGTCCATATTGCACACGTGCTTCTGTAGAATTTTGACATAGGCTGTATTAGCCCAAATAAATCAAAAGGTCATCAGCAGGTGACTACTGAGAACATATTTTGGAGCCTGTACCCATACATGTCTCGATTGTGACAAACTGCCAAGATTAGCCCAGCTACACTGTCATGTATCTTGCTATAGTCCGCAGGTGTTTTGCTATACTGGATAGAAGTGATGCCAGGAATGTTCTGTAAAAATGTTGACTCAGTCTCACTGTGACTGTAAATAAAAGAAGAGTGACCGTATCATCCCCTTTTACTGGCAGGAGCACTTGGGAAGTTTGAATCAGGGAGCTTCAATTGTAGGGAACAGGGAACATCAATATATTGTATATGGATTATTATTACCAGCTTTTTTTTTTTTTTTTTTACCACAGAACAGCCAGATCTTGAACCGGTAACTTGCAGATTAGTAGATTTGCAGACTTTTTTTTTTGGGGGGGGGGGGGGGGGGAGGGGGATAAGTAGGGAATAAAAAACATTTCAGATTATTTAAAGTATGCTTATTTTTAACATTTGCAATATGGTGGTACTATGTAATGTAAAGTATTTTTTGTTACTTGATTTTGAAATACTGCACTGGAAGGCCCGTGCCAAGTGTTTTGTGTTGATAACAGGCTGATTCCAGTCAATCAAGTGCCTAGTAATAATGTTCACATGTATTTTTAATCACAGGAAATATTCTCCAACCTAAGTCATCTACCAACCTTTAGCTCACCAGCCATAGAGGCACATCTACACAAAATCCCCGGCCTATCAGACAAGTTCATCTACCTCAATGATGATGTCATGTTTGGCAAAGAGGTGTGGCCAGATGACTTCTACTCTCATGCCTATGGACAGAAGGTAGCTATTATATTTCTCACATAAAATGTGCTAATAAAAACATTTCTTGGTTCGTTAAAAAAAATGTATAACAATGAACAGTAGTTCATGTTTAAAGTTGCTGCCATGGTAGACCACCTTGTATCACTTAAACCCTTTCCTCCTCAAACTAGGCAAAGTACTAGGTGATTGGCATTTTTCCCCACAAAATATTATTGCATACCAGTGACCTTGACCACATTCCCAAGGTCACAGGGCAACCGTACTGAATATTAACCATCAGTATACCAGGTACCTGCTAAATTGATTTACCCTAAAGGCATGGTATTGCATTCTACAAGTCTGGATTGCCTTTAGTTACACAAATATTGTGTTTAAAAAAAGATCCAAGATTAATGTCATTCCACCAAGTACACATCTCTCTAGATCTAACATTTCTACTTGTAACAATCATCAGTCACTTCATGCAAAGCTTAACAGAGGAATGTCACAGTCCTTTTGTTTTGGTAATGTTGACTATAACTTAAAATTATCTGTCATACATAACCACTGCCCATAGGTGAAGGGACATTCCACAATGCATATTCTGACTTGTGTTGTCAAAAAGCTGCAATTGTTCTGAGAGAAGCTGACAGCTTTATCTGTTAAAATCTAGCAACTTGAAGATGGAATGGTGGCTGCTTCATAAAATGTGTAACACCACCTTCAACCATATCAATCCTTTTTGGCACATTATAAAGTGGCTCAGGTTTTGTAATGCATATGTCTACTCTTAAGAGTGACTGAGCAAGAAAGAGTATGTACTATGACGATAAAGTTAACTGAGAGGCTCGTAAATTAATTCTGCCCAGCAAATGCAAAATGTTGTCATCTACTGTGAGTTGATAATTTGTATATGGACACAGATTCATAGAGCTGCCCTGTTACAGAGCAGGGAGGAAGCAGAAGATTTCTTTGATTTACCTGTACAATTACATATTATTTAGCAATAGAAAGATAAGGCAAGTGTTGATGAAAGTACATGTAGACACATGATATGCCTAATGATCTGCTGTTTTCATCCATAACTGGACTCATCAGAGGCGAGTGAGTTCTGTTCAACCCCAGGTTAAACATAAATGTTTATGTTTACTAGTTACAGGGAGTTGGTCTCTGCCCCAACTCGCTGCTCTCTGATTCAATGGGAACATATTATTTAATATATTTAGTTTCTGATGGGAAATGCATGATTTGTACAGACATATAAGTGCCGAGTAACCCCGGAATGATTACTGTTACAGGTACACATGACCTGGCCGGTCCCAAATTGTCGTGAGGGGTGTCCCTCCACTTGGATCCGAGATGGATACTGTGACAAGGCGTGCAACAACAGCGAGTGTGAGTGGGATGGCGGGGACTGCTCAGGTACACCACATAGATGTGTATGTACAGTGAAACCTTGTTATGATGACAAGATCAGTTCCATGCAAAATGTGGCAGATGTCTGTCAGATAAATGGGTCAAATAGCAAAGGAATTTGACTTTAACTCATTTCGTACTATGGTCACAGGCCTCGGTCAGTGGTTCTGGCACTGCCTGGCAAGTCATGCTGCAGCTGCCCTTGTGGCAGCTGCAGCATGACTTGCCAGGCAGTGCCAGAATCACTGACTTAAGACTATAGGCATGTTGCTACTTGAATGAAAGCACTTTTCATGAAGAATTTAAGTATGCAATTCTCGTCTTAAATCTAGGTAAATATACGAAAAAATCAGGGACTGGTATGGAATGAGTTAAGTCCTGCAAATTAAAAAAAAAACTTGTGTTGTTTAATGTGAATAGGTGGGATGCCTGAGTGCCATTGTAATGAGGTTTCACTGTACATGAACAGAGACAGTCATTTGTAGTATCAATGCATATTGATACTTGATACTTTAAATCTCTCATCTCTTCTGCAGGATAAATATTGTCTATGATGATAGCTAAGAAATACAATTTAAAACTTTTACAGCAGTATTAGTTGTGATCAGTAAGACGTGACTACCAAATAGTTTGAATTACCTAATGGGAACCAGTTAGTGTTAAATGCAACAAACATGAAGCATTAATGACTCGTACTCTGGGAAAATTGTTAAAAATGTGTAGCTACAGACTTTACATCTGAGACTACATTGGTTGGAACGCTGAGCATTATGGAGGAACATGAACAACTTTTTTTCTGTGATCTCATTTCTGGGAGTGATTATGGATTTTCATGTTTTATGTTGAAAAATGCAGGCATATGTGAAGTCCATTTTATATCGTGAAAATCATCAGTGATTATCTGAGGAGAGATGTGTATACTTTATCTAATCTGCATGTAATATATACTGGACGAAAATTTGAAAGTAATCCTGGCTTGAAACACCGCTCCAACAAGAGACCACCTGCTCTGCAAGACCACATTGCACTGGAATTCATGAACATATTAACTCCTTCAGTTCCAAACACGTTTAAAGTCGATCTACTTCAGTCAGACAAGTCTGAATTATCCTTAGGATCCCAGATTTGTATTCCTCATAAAAAGACCTTTCATTCAAGTAGTATGCTTTTAATTCCAGAGAGAATATCCCAGGTCAACAGCTTTTGTTGGCACACATTGGGGGCAATGCGCCAAGAAAAGTTGTTGACTCAGTCCAAAATTTGGCACTGAAAGGGTTAATATGTGGCTGGAGTAGTGATGTGTTGTGATTTTACCCCCCAGGTGGCGCTAGGTACAGCTATGGAGGTGGGGCAATGGGAGGTGCGCATCATGCCGGCTGGATACGAGCCACAGACAAAAGTAAGTAAAGTTGTATGATGTTAGTATTTTGAGAAGTGTCAAGCTGCATAAACGGTTCAGGTGTGGAGGTGGTAATGGTGACTCCATTGTAATATCCACACCAATTTAAACCATATACTTATTTTATGTACTGTTGCGTACTTTTTCAAAGCATTCCTACGATTAAACTGGAGAGTTTTCCCAATAGTTTCAACCATGAGAGTTTATTAATTTTCATGGCTTTCGGAGCCATTTTTGTGATCTGATAGGTCAGTATTCCTCACTCGTGTTAAACAGTGGTCCAGCTGCATGTCAACATGATGTCAAGCGTACTTCATTTTACATTAAACCAAGGCTCCCACGCCTGTCACCAGGAAACTAAAATACTTCTGTTTGAATGTTTATATGGCTACAGCTACATGTAGCAGTGACTTTTTTTTAAATGAGTAGGTTCTGATAAAAACTTTGGTGTATGCTACCATCAGGTTACCCATATTTCAGACTGACATTTGTGTTTTCAATAATAGTATTTAAATTTAATAAATTGCCTTGATTAAATTTTTGAAAAGAATCTGAACTGGTGTATCATTTTATGGTACTGTTGAAAAACTATAATAAAAGTGAACTACAGCATTTTTTGCTGTTAAACAGGCTTGGATTCAATTTATACTTTTTATGGGATATTGACATGAAACATAATCATGACTTCAAATAGGTAATGACACACTAGTAAATTGATTTCAGTGGTAAGCGCCTCTGGGACCTGTTTTTAAAATTTTATATGTAAAAAGCAAATGCAAATTTAAAGCAGTTGTTTTCAAAATTGAATAAGATGTATCACTAGTAAATTGATTTTGGCAGTAAATGCCTCATTTTGGTGGCCAGCTGTAGGCAGCAGTGGCCAGCTTCCTATTCCATGGATTCCATATTTTACATATTTCAGAATGTAGGTACATGCACTGTACATGAAATGAGCGGTGGCCAGTGGTGGTAGGTGTTACACAGTGGTAGAGGACAATAAATAAGAATAAATAAGGGTCTACCACTGGCCACTGCTGTGTACTACTGGCCATTTATATTTGCACTCTGCTGAAACTGGAAGCAGATCATATTATTATACTGAGCCTATGCTGTCTGGAAATGACATTTGTGGTCCTGACATATGTGAGAACAAAAAAGAAAACTAACGAAACAAAAACAAAAATCACAACATAAAACCATATGGATTTCAATGACATGGACATGGTTATTGAAGGTAATCTTTCAGCACAGGGTTCCCACAGGTCCTTAAAGTGCTTGAAAGTACTTGAATTTGCTACATTCATTTTCAAGGCCTTGAAAACCTTGAAAATCCAGAATTTTAGACAAAGGTCCTGGAAAAGTCCTTGAATTTTACTTTTAAGCATCTTCCAAAGAGGCAAGTTGCCAAGAAAGATTAATATTTTCCACAAAATTTAGCATTGATGAACCTGAATCACATTAAGATGAACACATCCTGCTGTCATTTTCCTTTGAAGTGGCTGGCAAATTCCCTGTGTCAAAATGTAACAGTGCAAATTACAAAGTATCTTTTTGCTTTTAACCCCCTTTTTACCCATGTAGGTTTGACAGCTCTTATCAAATCAGGCCTAACCAATTATGTGAGCCTTATTTACATGTACAGCCTACTTTCAGGGACAAATACACTGTATTAAACATACAGCTAACAAAGTGCATGTACATCACCTTCCTAGAAAAGAAACTGGGGCATTCTTGTGAAAAATGTGCATGGGGATAGGTACATCTTCAGGTCTAATTTTACCCATATGTAGTTATAGCAATTTTATAGACTGGATAGAGTCAATTTCAGGAATACAACCCATACTGGCTGTAGGGCTACATAAGTCACAGTAAACTCATAAAATAATCCATATTGAATTTATATTTAAAAAGGACTTTTGGTTATATATCAGATCCACATATAGGCTTCTTTGTAAGTTTGTGGAAAGTCTACTGCCTATTTCAAAAATTGAGTCTGATTCATATATGGTTGGAATAGATAATAAATGTGGAACAAGATGCATTGGTCTTATTAGTAAAGGGTTGAAAAGTGATGATTTAAACAATTTGTCTGTTGTGTTCTATTGCTGGATCTGGTCCTTGAAAACTTGATTTAAGTGTTTGAAAAAGTTCTTGAAAGTCCTTGAGTTTACTTTTCACAAACCCGTATGAACCCTGTCAGCAGTACATGGCAACACCCAAAGCTCACTCTTTTGGGTGCTACTATATGATGTACATGTGGGTGTGCTGCTCTTTGGTGTATTGCATGTATTTCTACATCTTTTCAAACATCAAACAATCATGTTGACATGTACTGTACATATTGAAATGGCAGATATGTTCATGCAGAGATAATTGCCTTTAACTCTTTCAGGACCAAGTTTTGTACTGAGTCAACAGCTTTCCCCATGCACTTTGGGTGCAATGCACCCAAAGTTTAACAAGGAAAGCTGTTGACCCAGACCATTATCTTCTCTTGAACAAAAGGCGTGCTCGTACTTGAATGAACGGTCTTTTACAAGGAATATGAATCTAGCATCCTTATTATAATTGACACCTGAACATCTTAAGTGGTTCAACTTAAGTTACAGTTGGCATTGAAAGAGTCAATGTCCCAATGGAGGAAGTTGATAGAAGTATTTACAAGCAAAAAATAAAAATATTTTGGTGGAAGATAGGGACATCCTTGCTTTACTATTGTCCACCTTGAGCCTCTGTTTTATCATACAGTGGTCCACTTTGGTATTTCATCATGTCATGGTCCCCTTGTTAAGCCTATGTTTTATTATGCAACATGTTTGATTGTCGAATAGCTCACTTCAAGTCCACTGAGTGTATATCTTCTCTGGGCAATGATTCAAATTGAGTCCATTTTTTATTGTGTTGTGATTCCCTTTGAGTCTATTTTTTCAGTGTGCAGTAGTTCAGTTTCCATCTGTTTGAGTGTACTGTAACAGTGGCTGTGTATAGTAGTTTAGTTTCTGTTTCACTGTACTGTAACAGTGGATGTGTGTATTAGTTCAGTTTCTGTCTGTTTCAGTGAACTGTAACAGTGGCTGTGTGCAGTAGTTCAGTTTCTGTTTCAGTATACTGTAACAGTGGCTGTGTGTATTAGTTCAATTTATTGTCTGTTTCAGTGTACTGTAAACAGTGGCAGTGTGTATTAGTTCAGTTTCTGTGTGTCTGTTTCAGTGTAGTGTAACAGTGGCTGTGTGTATTAGTTCAGTTTCTGTCTGTTTCAGTGAACTGTAACAGTGGCTGTGTGCAGTAGTTCAGTTTCTGTTTCAGTATACTGTAACAGTGGCTGTGTGTATTAGTTCAATTTATTGTCTGTTTCAGTGTACTGTAAACAGTGGCAGTGTGTATTAGTTCAGTTTCTGTGTGTCTGTTTCAGTGTAGTGTAACAGTGGCTGTGTGTATTAGTTCAGTTTCTGTCTGTTTCCATGTACTGTAACAGTGCCTTTGTGTATTAGTTTAGTTTCTGTCTGTCTGTTTCAGTGTAGTGTAACAGTGGCTGTGTGTATTAGTTCAGTTTCTGTCTGTTTCAGTGTACTGTAACAGTGGCTGTGCCAACAACTGGATAGCAGACAGGTACTGCGATCAGGTCAGTGCAGCTACTGCTAGATTTACTTGAGAGCATCAATAAAGTTAAACTTTACTATCAGTAAAACCATATATTTTCAATATTAATGATATTTCTGGCACCAAAGCAAGTCTTAATGTTGCTGATGGAGGACCCAGCTTTACAATTCATAGATGCAGATTGTGCCTTTTCTATTAAATGATAGTCACAATAAATGTAGTTTGTTCATTGTAGATAAGTAACACGTGCACATTTTCCAGTTGATAGAATGGACCTGGATATCAAGACTGAGTAATGATCGACCAATCAGGGACTCCCATGTTATCAGGTTGCAGCCACAAGCAAAATGGCAGAAGTAGACATTTTAATAGACCTGCAAGCAAAGTGCACAAAATGTTTTGCTTATATTTGTAACCATGAAATGGAGCTCTAACAAAGTAAGGGCTGTTTGAATACAAGAAAGTCAATTGAAGCAGGAAAGAGACTATTAAAAAATATCTAACTGAAAATGGCAATTCACTCCTCATTGAGAACTATCTTGGTGTTCAAGCACTTGACACTGTAAAAATGTTTTTAACCCTTTCCCCCTTGAATTAAGACTGAGTCAACAGCTTTCCTTGGCATGGGTTGGGCACTAAGTGCCCAACCCATGCCAAGGAAAGCTGTTGACCTGGGGCATGTGATCTTGATAAGCCTCATTTACATTTCTCAGTCAAATTGTTTTTCATAACTGTTGAAATTAGTTGAAAACACTGAAGCAAACGACATTTGACCACCAACCAGTTGAGGGGGAAAGGGTCAATGGTACATGTAACGTGATCAAATGATTATGACACTTATTTTGGACAATATCAGATTTTATGGAGCACAGAAAATCAATATCGAAGTCAGCCTATGGCTTCAGTCTGTTGATTTTTTGCTTCATAAAATCTCATATTTTCCTCATCAAAGTGTCACACTTGTGATGTGTTGATAATGCACTGGTGTTTTGAACTAACTACCCTGCCAAACATGGAAAAATTCACTTGCATTGCACTTGGGCCAAGCTTAAAATTGGCATGCTGTGCAAATGATCCTGAATTCCAAATTGTCAGATATCAATTTTTGAACCGCTGTTTTCTGTTATATGTGCATTTAGGGGCATGGTATACTTTATGACTCGTGTGTAAATGTTTAATTTCTGTCTATGGTTACTGTCTAACACCCTAAAAAGTATATATTCTCTGAAAGAAAACATAACATTAAGTTTGATTCTGGTACTGAATATAAAATTTTAGTATCACTATTAATGTAATAAAATCTTAATTAATACTAAATTTTGCAAAAATTTTAAAATAGCATTTTAAAAAAAATCAAATTTAATGTATAGTGTCAAATGAAAAAACACATAACACTCTCCAAAACTATATTTTAGATTTTTGCAAAAAAACTATTTCTAATTTTATTGCTGTTTATTTTTTTTTATTAAAATTTTAATTTTGATTTAAACATCGTGTAACTTTTGAACTAAAGCCCTTAATCAATACAGTTTTGCTGCTAGAAGTGTACTGTTTCATTTCCCGTAAGAAAATAATGTTTCCCATTTTTGGTGTTTGCGCTATTTTTGTTTGTTTGTTTTTGTTTTTCTGCAAAACAGGAAAAATTTCAGTTTTTTAATTGAGCAATTAAAATGAAATTTTTTAACACTTACAGAGATTTCATAATATTTAATGGCATAATCCAAATATATACTTGTAGAAAATATGTAGTTTATGTGATCTCAAATAAGAATTTCAAATTTTTAATGTATATAAGGACATGTTTGGAGCAAAGTCATATTTTCTGTGTAAAGTGGTGTTAAAGTGTAACACCCCCTTAAATGTAAACATACTGATACCATTGAGATCCGTTGAATATATATTGTAATGCAATACAACTGCCCATGTTTATGATATGGGCCTAAACAGTGTGTTACCCGCCAGTATTTTTATAAGTCACATTTTGTGGGTATTAGCAGGCAACCTCAGATTGTGCTTGTGGTAGATGCATCATTACTTGCAGGGTTGTTTGCCAGGCAATAAAAAAAAAAAACTGACAAGGCCTTTACCACTGTGGCATGGAATGAAGGAATTATTAACATATATTAGCCCTTTTCCCCTTGAATTAAGACTGAGTCAACAGCTTTCCTTGGCATGTGATCTTGATAAATAAGTCTCATGTACATTTCTCAGTCAAATTGTTTTTCATAACTGTTGAAATTAGTTGAAAACACTGCAGCAGAAGACATTTGACCACCAGCCGGTTTTGGCCGGTTTAAGGGGGAAAGGGTTAAAGAGAGTTGAATGTACAAGTTGTCTGTCTGTAGGCTTGCAATGTAAAGGCCTGTGGCTTTGATGCTGGAGACTGTGGCACTGTCAACTTCCATCTCATGCTGGGGATTGATGTTGTCCCAGAGGTGACCTCATACACAATGCCAAGAGGTAGGTTAAAATGTATCCATTGACATCATAGACAGTGATCGCAAAAAGCCAGAACTATTCTGTTTAGGCTTAGGGGCCGTTTGACATGAGTACACACAGGAGGGCATGCAAAGACCTGTAAATATCCCCAAACTATAAAAATGTTGACTAATATATGTGTCATAAGCAACATTTTGGGAGGAAGTGTGGGGACATATTTAGACATAGATACAGACATAGACATATTTTTGTGTTTTGTCAGACCAAAATGCAGTGGAGACTACTTGTGGCAACAGGGCGTGGTAGATACAACCAAATCGGCTGAAACATGACTATATAAAACCAAATGTCCAGAAGTAATTACTCTAATTAAGGCAGATGAAAATGTTGACAATATTAAATGGACTTATGTCTTTTTGTGGTAAGGCTCCAAGTTGATTAAAGCTCCAAGACCAGTAGCCACGGGCAATGGGTGTGGCATCTCTTTGTTTTGATGGCATTAACCATTCCTCCCTTGAATGAAGATTGAGTCCATAGCTGTCCTGGGCATGGGTTAGGCACTTATGGCCAACCCATGCCCAGGAAGCTGTTGACCTGGGGCATGTTGTCCTGTTAGGTCTCACAGAACATTTTTCATCACTGTTAACTCATTCCATACTATGGTCACAGGCCTTGGTCAGAGGTTTTGGCACTGCCTGGCAAGTCATGCTGCAGCTACTCTTGCGGCAGCTGCAGCATGACTTGCCGGGCAGTGCCAGAACCACTGACTTAAGACTATAGGTATGTTGGTACTTGAACAAAAGCTCTGTTCATGAAGAATTTAAATATGCAATTGTCTTAAATCTGGGTACAGTTAAGCCCACGTTACACTTAACAGTCACCAAACGCATCAACCTTTTGCAACCTTTTCCCAACCACTGGAGTGAAAGGCAAACCTTTTCCAAACCATTTCAAAACCATTTCCTGTTATTGCATTAAAACCCTTTAAAACACTTTTAAACCTTTCTCTAATGGTTAACAACCATTTCACCACTTTCTCAACCTTAATGATGAAACTGTTGAAATGGTTTGCAACCGTTTTAACCATTTGAAACCCTTTGTCAACCTTTTGCAAACCTTTTACAACCTTTACAAGCCCCAGTACAACACTTTGCAACACAAAAAATGTGTTTGAATGTTAAGTTTTAGACGGGCGTAACTGTAAATATACAGAAATATCAGGGACTGGTATGGAATGAGTTAAAGTTAGTCATATACAGTAAAGCAAACATCTGACCATCACTGTGTTTTACTGTTTAAAGGGGAAATCAGTTAAATAGTTGCACTTTTTAACATCTGTCTTTGTTTATGTAGGGATACTTCTGTTGCAAGGTTTACTTTGATGACCCCATGTTTTGTCCCCGCTTTCCAGGAGAGACTGTGGCATTTTTCAATGTAACGCAGCTGTTTGGGATCAATGGTAAGATAGAGCATGGTGACTATGAAGACAATAGTGCAATCCGAGCTGCCACCATTGCACAGAAGTTCAAGACAGTCCATGTTGTACTGCACAGGAACCAGTCTGCCACCACTGTACACATTAAACTGAAGGGCAAGACTATAGCTGAAGAAAAAGTTCAGGTATTGGGGGATTTTATTTTATTTTATTTTAAAAAATTCTGTTTCATCGGGAGAAAGTTGTAGATAAATTGTTTTGCACAAGGATGAAGCATTTTCTGGTAAAAATTGATTGCTGCTTAACTTTGTCATGGTAAATTATATACTAATAGTACTTCCCAACCCGAGTCCAACAATATTAATAATACAATTTAATTTATGGTAATTAGGTCCTCTTGGGGATTCAAGAATTTTTAAGATTCTTGCAATATATAGATGATGATGATGATGATGATGATGATGATGATGATGATGATGATGATGATGATGATGATGATGATGATGATGATGATGATGATGATGATGATGATGATGATGATGATGATGATGATTTGTCTGAAAGGTACACACAACATTTATACATCAAGTGAAAAGTATACATTACAATAAGAACATAATCTACAATCTATACAATGTTATTACACAGCAGAGATATCTGGCTTTGAATAGACATTGCTATCATGACATTGACATTAATTTAATTATCCTACAGTTCAACTTCAGTGTGTCTGTGGACTCAACATTACCCCCAGGGGCAGGAGCAACCCAAGCTTCCAAGCAGATGACTGCAAAACCCACTGAGGGCTCGAAAGTTAAAGATGGACACCAGGGAGCAACAGATGATGGTGAAAACAAGGATGAAGAGCAACCTGCCCCCGTGAATGTCACCAAAGTTCCTCCCTTTGTTTTTAAGGATGTACCTTTTGAATTGCAGTAAGGATAGGATTCAGATTGCTACAGTTGTCATTACTATTCATATCTAAAGCTTTTCCTTGATGTTCAAGAAAAAATGGAACACAGTTTTGTGAAAAAAGCATTATTTTGCATGTCTCAAATCACTGGAAAAAATATGAACAAAAAATGAATAAAAACATCTTAAATGCTCAGTCATCTTGCAAGCATTAAGAGTAACTGTCTCATTCATGCAAATGGGCATCAAATTTACATTTGGGTGGTCTATACTATCTGAAACAGAGGAAAACAAAGGGAAATAACACTGTAAGTTTTTAAATACTCTGTTTGTAGATAATTTTGAGCTAAAAGGGTACCACCATGATTTTGATTCATCTGTTAGAATGTATAACTTTAACTGGTATGTGGATAGTAAGTTTGAAATTCCTTGCATGTTTTGCCATAAACAATGCAGTTCTTTTAAATAGTCAGGTCTTGTCTTCATGATTACTGTATCATGAAGACAAGACATGTCAACTGTTAAAAGCCAATTTCACTTGCAAAGATACCTCATTGCCCTACCTTGGGGCGTGTGGAAAACTTGAAATAAGAATTCAGAATTTGTATACGTGTAGGTATCCTAAACCCAGTAAAGTGAAGATAGATGACTGGATGTATGTATCCATCAACCTGTCTCAGTATGACCTGCCAGCAAACATCAGTCAACAGTTGATGCAGATAGAAGCACAGATGAAGACAGGTGAGTGTGGTTTCACAAGGATCCATAGCATGTAGGTGACTATATACATGTATGTACAGTTGTGATTAGAATTGGGTTCCCTTCAGGCGCGCTTGGAATCGTTAACTTTCTGACAAATAATTGTGTTCCCTTTCGGGTTCTTCCATGTCCGTCTCTGCACTCAGTTAGGTTTGCTACTTTGTGCACATGGCAGGACTTTTTGCACTGGAATGGGACAGACGTAAACTCATTTATGCGAGCTTGAAGAAAAGTACGTTCATCATAGTTCTCATGTTTCTGTTACATAATCATGTTAACTCTGAATCTCATGCAGTCCTGACCATATGTGGTCCCCCAGTGCCTGTCATGGTGTGCAATATATCTCTAACATTGCATATATTTATTCTGCAGTAATTTGTTTGAAATGACTTATCACGTGATAGATTTCCATATGTACGGTGTTAAATCTTATTATCTTGCTTATTGTACAAGATATTTATAATTAGCAAATAGATTATTGAAGGCAAAACGGATATGTTTGGCAAAAACAATGCTTTCAATGTGCAAATGGAGTCTACACACAAAACGTTGCCTTCATCGATGCCAAATGTACAGTGAATATCCCTCAGTACATCTTGCTATCATAACAGAAAGCTTCCCAAGAGCTACAGCTGTAAATTGCTGTATTTTTGCATGTGCAAATTGTGACGCTTTTAGTGTTTTTGATATTTCAGTGTAGTTTTAATTTCACTGTTTTGGACATAATTTCCATTCAAACAATGTTAAAATACTTTTTCGATGTATTTTTATTTTCACTGTTTTATGCCATCAGCGAAGTAAGCGAAAATAATAGTACAGTGAAATTAAAGCAATTTACAGTATCTAAGTCCTAATCCTGTGAAAATATAAGTTTTTACACATTTACAGCATCAGAGCAGTCAGCTTTGCCACATTTATCATGCCCTACATCCATGCTTTCACCAACGGCATGGTGTGGAAACCTGGGCAGAATGCAAGCTGAAATGATCACTTGGAAAATCTGCGTGCTCCTATTGGTCCACATGACTAATCTTCAGCATTAATTATTCAAATAGGTCATATGATGATCTGACCATATCATTATCAGCCTATAGAAACGATCGTTTGAATATTAATATTTCTAACCTTTGAAACAGTGACCTTTGGCATAAAGTAAAAAGATTGCTGTCACACTTAGCCAATGAGAAAGCATTTTACTGATGTAGACGCAGTTCTGAACTTTCCAATGATACCAAACATGCGGTGTTTACTGCAAGTGATCCAGTCCTTCAGAGGGCACAATCAGTGCAGTTTTACAGCTGTTTTTACACTGTTTTACCAATTTTCACCATTGAAGTGCAAAACTGTGCATCATACAAGGTATATTAGCCATCAGTTTGATTAAATGTTATATTTTTATGTGGCAGTAAGACGTCAACTTTAAAATACTGCAACATCGTATCAATCATATATAAGCCTATCTGGAAAACATGTGCAAATAAAGCATACATGCATTAAAAGGAGTAGGTAAAACTAGGCTATAATCAGCCTATTTTGCACTTGGTTCCATTACCTCTTTGTGTGTGAATAAGTTTAATTGGAACTCAGTGTGCCAGTCAAGCTCTAAATGTGACAAGGGGTCTGGTGTCCGCCAGTTAGATTTTGTGAATATATGCAGATAATTCTGCTTGTTATTATTAAGTTGTCAAGAGCAGATTTCTTGTATTTGATGGGGAACCGATTTCTAATCACAACTGTACACTGGCTGCCTTCTCACATAACCCACCTGCCACCCCCTCTACAGAGGCCACTTCTCTATGCAGCCAGTACTTTTTTCTTTGTTTTCCCCTCGAGAGAGGCCACCCCTGTTACAAAGCCACATTTCTGGTGCACTTTGGGTGGCATTATAAGAAGGTGACCACTGTATATCATTATGTTTTTATTGCTGGATTGTACATGTCTGGTTAAATGTTAATGTGCTTGTTTTACATGTATATGTGGGACCTTCTCCAGAATAATCTTAGTGAACTTCTCAGGCACCACCCATATATATATATATATATATATATAAAGAAAAAACATAATTTTTGTATTATTTTGGTGTCTTTTTTCATTTAGTGTAATTTTCACACTGTAAGTCACTACTTTTTACATAGCTGGACACAGAAGCAGCTTATAAAACTATGATAATATGAATGAAATGTATGGCCAATCAGCAAGCAAGAGTTGTGCACATGACCATCATCTGCTGTAGATGGCAGGGTGCTCGTGATCAGGAGAAGTAACATATTAACAATACCATTTTCTGTTAGCCATAAAAAAGATAGTACAAAATACTTCATGTTGAACTGTTTGCCTGTCCAAACTTCTCACTTCTCTGATAAATATGTTTCCAATCTTGAGTTTTGGCTTTCCTCTTTTACATCCATACCACATGGTCCAGCCTCGTTTTGAAACTAGATCACGGGGGCCCCTTGAAGGCAAACCAACATGACACTAGTTGGCACTTGGTACAACTGCAGATATTGTTATCGAAGTACTAGTGACTTAAAATACCATGGAAATGGTTTCAATACAAACAGTAGTTCCCCTAAAAGTGCTGATCACATATTCCAAAAACAAACTTGAGGCAAGCCAACATTAATTGGTTCAGAGTGGTTGGGATCTGGCCAGGTTTTCAAAGAATTAGTTTTGGTCACATCTGTTTAAGATGATCATATTGCATGTTTGCCAGGTCATGTTTGTCTGCCTTTTGCTGAATTGAATTAAAACTTCTAGGGCATGCTTTAATGACAGGATCAGGTTCAAATGTTCACACACATGTGTATTTGGCTTCTTTCTGTATTGTAACTTTTGTTGGTCTTATTCAAAAAAAAAAAAAGAAAGAAATGGAACAGGTGTTTGCAGACACAAAATGGTTCCATCACAAGTGTAAACAAAGCTGACTCTTATCAGGGTGCCCATGTAGAAATGTGTATTTTGAAGGGCTTATAATCAGTGACTTCTAGTCTGGTTTGACTTGTGTAAAGATGAGATATATAGAATACAATATTATATATATATATATATATATATATATATATATATAAGAGAAAAAATGCCTGCACCTCATAAAGCAGCATAAATAGTGCAACTTACTGTGCAAAGATGTAATTTAGGCCTTATTTTGGCGTTCTGACAGGTAAATGTACTGGTAAAAATATTTAGGAAAAAAAAGAAAAACATAAATAAAAAGTACATAAGGCCATGCAAAATTAATAAATAGTTTCTCGGGAACTTTTTTTTTTGAGATGAAGAGGCAGGGCGTTTTTTTTATTTTATTTTTCTCCTGAACAGATTATTTTGATGCGGCAGGGCGTTTTTTGTAATGAAGTTTTTTCTATCAAATGAATATAAAGGTGAGTGGTTTGCCATAACATTTTAATATGAAATTGGTGCCAATTCAGAAAAGCACTTATCAAAGAGCTGTTTATACACGTCAGTATGTTTTGGAATGCTTTTATGCTCCAGGTTTTCACAGAAGCGAATGGGATACCGTTTGGATGTTTATTACAGATATTGTAGCAACGAAAATGGTATCGCCATAATTATGAACAGCCAAAAAAGATCCGAGGCGGGAACAAATAGCCACGCTGGCGGGCAGATTTTTGTTTTTATTTTTATTGATTTTTTTGAAAAAGAAGAAGTGAGATGGGCCTTCAAAATCGATGCGGCGGTTCCTGAGAAACTATTTATTAATTTTTTATGGCCTTAACAACACCTTTTTTTTCAAACTGTATCTGAAAACCTCACTATTTAATTTACATGGCAAGTTAACCACAGCTGTAGCTGTGTACGTTTTCTTTGCTGGGGAGGGGAGTAGAATACAAGCTAGAGTGTGATAGGCTGAAATACAAGCGCATGATTGACATATGCATGTTCAAAAATAGTAACCAATGGTTACAGCTGTTTGTGTACTTTACTTATAGTAGTGACCTCACTGTTTATGCCTACTCCTTTATGTAGAGAGGCACTTGCTCCACGGTTTTCCCAGTGTCCAATGGCAGTAGTGTGTACAGATATCAAAAAGTGTTTTGTGTTGTTTGTAACAAGCTAAGAAAGCTAAAAGTCTATGCCAGAAAAGTTTTAGACCTCCACTATTTGCGTGAAACTTTTGCAAATATTTATTAAAAGGGTCTTTTTGTCCCTGACACTGTGTTATGATATTATTTCAGGTGAGCTCACAGAGAAGGGGCACAACTTGAAAAGGAACCTGGTATGGTATGCGTATGTACAAGATCTTCAGCGACAGGGACTGGCACCTCCCACCCTGCCCCCACCCACATTGCTGGCTCCTTCCAACATTAGTGGGGCAAGTCTGCATACAAATATAACTGCAGATCATGATGCCCATAAGTTCAAATTTGGCTCGTATCTACGGAAGAAAAATGATGAGAAACAGAAAAGATTGGAGAAGACAAACCAAGAAGACAGGGATGGTTTGAGAAAGAATGGCCAGTTTGAGGTGAGGCACAA
Source organism: Hermodice carunculata (assembly GCA_964020975.1). Classification (NCBI taxonomy): domain Eukaryota; kingdom Metazoa; phylum Annelida; class Polychaeta; order Eunicida; family Amphinomidae; genus Hermodice; species Hermodice carunculata. The sequence continues at coordinate 54,822,574 of OZ026612.1, forward strand.
GTTGGCAGGAGATGAAAAGGAGGAAGGAAATAAAAATACAGGAATGCCCTCCAAGGGTGACTTGGATGAGTACAAGATGCCAGAACACAGATCACGTAAGCTACAGATGGTGTACAATGTGGACAGACCAGGATTTCTGCCCTGGGAGAAACAGAAGGTCTTTAATACACTTACAAAGGTGAGTGATTGTTATTATTTGGACAATTTGTACAATGAGCACTAGATTTGTCATGTTTGTTATCACAAGATCGCGATTCTTAGTGGTAAATCACTGTGATCAACATGTAGCCCTCAACATGCTATGAAGGGATAAAGGTAAATGAACAATACATTTGTTATGTTTATTATCATAAGGTAGTGCTTCTTAGTGGTAAATCACTGTGATAAGCATGATACTGTATTTTACATGCAGACCTCTATGCTGCATATGGATAAAGGAGATTCCAAACCTGGTTGCATCAGCTCACACCCAAGCATGCAAAGGGTTACTGTAAGCATTGTATGATTTATTGTCCCATTAACATCCAAAGGGCCCTTTGGCTTTGGTGGTAAATGAAATGGTTTGTCCCTCATAGATAAAAGAAGCTGCAGACAGAAGGAGACTGTATGCTGCAGAGTTATCAGGCCACCGTCACCTGATGGACACCTTTGCCGACTCCCTACGCCACGTCAACCGTATCTACAACCGCCTCTATGGCTACGTGTCCAGGAAGGTGCCTGCTCATATGCCACACATGGTGGACAAACACATCATGGCTGAACTACAGACCAAGTATGTATGCAGAAACCCAGGGGTCAACATTAAGCTTTTTGACTGGTTGTCCTCCAAAACCTTTTTCGACATTTTGGGGCAACCACTGGGTAAAAGTCTCATATAGAGCAAAATTTTTGGTTGTCCTCACTGAAAATTTGGTTGTCCCGGATAACTGGACTACCCTTAATGTCAAGCCTGTCTTGAAGACCACCCTTAGGCATGACCATATTTGTGGTATCTTAATAAGACAGATTGTCATTTATAGCAGGTGTCAATGAGATGATATTAAAGGTACAAAGCAAAGTATCATGAGAAAGTGGTACTTCATGACTGTTGGTTTCTGAGTGGAATGGTCTCTCAAGACAGGAACCACGTCTGTATGTTGTTATTACTCTACGTATTCACCAATAAGAATGCATCAAAGTTTTTGCTGCACAATTTTGTTTCTCTGTGTTAAAATAAAGTGAACAGTGATCACTGTACATGTCTGAAGGGTGTGGTACACTTTAACAGCACTTTACACATAAAATACAACTTTGCCCCAAACATGCCCTTATATACACTAGATTTTTCTTATTTGAGATCATGTAAACTACATATTTTCTAAAAGTATACATTTGCATTAAGCTATTAAAATAATGAAATCTCTGTAAGTGTTAAGAAATTGAATTTTAATTGCTTAATTTAAAAAATGCAATTTTACCCGTTTTTGTGGAAAAACAGAAAAATAGCACAAACACCGAAAATGGGTAACTTTATTTTAAATTTCTTACATCACATGGGAAATGAAAAAGCATACTTCTAGCAGCAAAGCAGGTATTTTCAATTTTGGACAAGGATTTTAGTTCAAAATTTACAGGATGTTTAAATTAGGGTGAAAAGTTTAAAATTTAAGAAGAAAATAAACAGCAGTAAAATTACAAGTAGGCCCTTTTTCAAAAAATTATAATATAGTTTTGGAGAGTGTTATGTGTTGTTTCATTTGACGCTGTAAACTAAATCTGATTTTTATTTTTGAAATACTATTTTAAATTTCATGCTAAATTTAAGAATTGTATTTAAAATTTAATTACATCAATAATGATACTTAAATTGTATATACCAGGATCAAACTTGATATTATCTTTTCTTGAAGGAAATGTATATTTTTAGGGTATTAGATGGTAACCATAGACAGAAATGAAACACTTACACACGGGAGTCATGAAGTATGCCATGCCCATAATATTGTGATTTATCCCATTTTTGATAGAATCCTTGGCTTCTGATTGGTTAATAGCTATGGTACACTCTTTGTATTACCCTTATTTCTGCATTAATTACTGCAAAGGTGAAATACAGTGCGATTCCTGAAACTGACCGAGGAATACAGCGGTATTCTCGGAACTGGCCGGGGAATACAGCGGTATTCTCGGAACTGGCCGGGGAATACAGCGGTATTCTCGTGACTGGCAGCAGAATACAGCGGTATTCTCGCTGTATCTCCCTATCTGGTTAGTGCATCGATCAGCCACCAGAAGTCTCTGTCGTGCAATACAAGCCTTGACGCGCTGCAGATGACAACATGATGGCGGACTGTGAAGTGAACTGCAGCAGCAGCGGGTCGAACATGTGTATTTTTTGGGCATGAAATTACATCATCAAAAATGGGATAAAATAGTCATTCACTGTTTTAGTGTGAAATACAGGAAGTATCTCCCCCAAGACAGCTGTATTACCCTCGGCTTCGCCTCGGGTAATACAGCTGTCTTTGGGGAAGATACTTCCTGTATTTCACACTAAAACAGTGAATAACTAATAGTGTCTCCTCATACAAACACACCATGTTCAGAACCATGTAACACAAGGGTTCTTGTCAGGATTTGTGATAGACAAGCCACAACACAAGAAGTGGCAGGCTCCCTTACTGATATGTTAACTCTTTCCTACCCAAACTACTGAAAAAAAACATGATGTTTTAGAGTACCAGCTGCTTGGGCTAATGTTATTGATAAGGGACAGTTGCTGACTTGGTTTTATTGTAATTGGAAGACGTAAGGATTACAGCACTTGTAATTGTGGGAAGCCATATTGATGCCACAAGAAATTGACACAAATATCCTCTCCCTTCAACCCTCTTTTTTTTAACCTTTATAACTGTTGTTATTTGGGAAATAAAATCCCTATTTTGTGACAGTCCACTTACAGTTTTCATTTACAGTGTCCAAAGGAAGTGTGACTGCACTACCTTTACCCATTTCACTGAAGTCTGTAAAGAGGCCCTTTATATTACATTAATGTAGACGACCTACTTTAGGTGGAGTGAGGTTGTTGACTATTTTTGTTGATGCTTGTGGCCTTGTAAAATGGCCAAAATCAAAATGGTGAAATTTCATGTTACTATTATTAAACTGACACCTTCAACAATTGTAATGAGTGAAGTTTTCTGTCTTTTTGAGAGGAAGGAGGAATGCAACACGATAAAGCTCAAGAAAACGAAATATTTCCTTTTGTATTTCTATGGTTATGATTTCATATTTTTCTAGACTGCCTCAGGATTGGGACACCACCTCAGGACATAAGTTACGCAGCTCTGATGATATGCAGTTTGCCTTTGCATACTTCTACTTCTTGATGAGTGAACCTAAAAATATCTCTGTGGAAGAAATCTTTGAGGAGATGGACGTAGATCAGTCTGGGTAAGATTATTAAACATCAAGTCTGAAATTTCTTCATGTGACAAAAGTTCTTACAGCTTCTGAAAAGATGGTTTAGGTTTTAATTTTTAACATTTAAGATTCAACAGATTGAGTCCTTTTGAAATTAAACACATGCACACAAATTACATGAAATCCACATTTCATGTAATTTCATCCAAAACCACACACCAGATCCACAGGAAACTTGGTGGGCATGTACCTTGGCAGAATCTTAGCAACATTTTAAGAAATATGAAAACGGATAAGTCCATGTTGTGTTTGACAGGATTAAGAGGTGTCTCGTTTGAGTGACAAAAATTTCTGATTTTACGGAGTCCTACGCAAAGACTATATTTCTCACTGTTGGATCTTTGCGCAGTGTGCTGTCAGACAGGGAAATGAGGACACTGGCCACAAGACTGTACCCTCTGCCTCTAGACCTACAGGTAGGTCATGTATGCATGATCTGGTGCTTCTGTACTACATGTAGATCAGTTAAAATCTTTTGTTTTGACTTACAAGTAAGTTTTGATGTATTATGTACTTGCACACTAAAAGCAGGTCAGTTAACCTTTGTCTTGATCTACATGTAAAACGCCCAGGGTGATCAGCTGAGGTGGTATTCTTGTTGTCATCTCCATGCATGTGTGCACCCATCTGTCCATCACCTTTGAGGTTGTAATAACTTAAGAACAAATTGACCTACTATTGTGAAACTTGTACTGTGGTTTGAAGCTTGACTGAGTTTGAGGTTTAGCAACCTTAATCATTTTTCAAGGTCACTAGGGGGGTCATCATATTTTTACGCTGACCAAGCGAGAGTCTTGAGGTTCCATTTTCGATGGTGCACAGGTAATTGTGTCATAATACATTACATATCTACTACATTTAAGTCTTGTCCTATCCATTGGTTGGAACTACATGTGCTTGTAGAGTTGATCTGTCTGGCCTTGGAGAGTTTCTTGCAAGATCTGTCTAATAATCATGTCCTAGTTCGCTGCGACAATTGGACAGCTGTTGCTTGCATGAATGGGGGGGGGGGGGGGGGGGGCTCAAGTCAGCCTACCTCTTCCACTGAACTGAAGCACTGCTGATATGTTGTGTAGATAGGGGCATAAGGCTGCCCTGTGTACATGTAGTGGGAGTCCTTAACATGAAGGCTGACCAACTGTTGCATTGGCAGCAGGTGATCAGCACAGAGTGATCGCTGATTTTCAGGTCTCCATGGGACCTCTGGGGAACCCCTCACATAGACCTTTTTTACCGTAAGAGACAATCACAAGTTACCAACATCCATCTTTGATTCTGGATGATCAAGCTTGCAAGGTGGATGCTCTCTCCATAGGTTGGGAGAATGTGTGGGTATACACCTATTGTTTGACACACACACCCAGTCCCACCGTTCTGGGGAAGTTGAGGGCAGAAAAGGTGGAACTAATCTTGATCACCCCCTGGTGGTCCAAAATGCCATGAGCTGTGAAGACTTTTGACCTAAGTCTGGAGCCTCCTTGAGCTCTAGCTCTTAGTGTGGCCGTCTCTATGGCAACAACCCAAGTCTGGCATATTTACCAAAAACCCAGCCACTCTTTATCTTTATGCTTGGCAGCTTTCGCATTCAGATACCGTTTCTTGCACAAGTTGGCAGTGTGAGTTGCTTGAGGAAAACATCTTGCCACTGCTTTAAAAGTGTACGATGATTCCAATGTGGTCCAGGTTCGTCATGTCGTGTTCACAACGTACAGGAACCAGAAATGGACACTTATGTAGAAGGCCTTCATTCAGAATATAGCCACTTGTATGATGTGCCTCTTGGACTAAGATCTGGAGGTTTGTACTAAAGCTGCTTATAGGGCAGCAATCTCTTCCTTTCAAGACCTGAAAGACAGTGTTTTTGGTTATTTTGGCCTCCAGTTCCAGCAGAGGTGAAGTTCATACTCTTGACCATTGTAAGTTAGGTTGGTCTGAGGACCACACAGAAGTATTTTTGAAACTTAACCCTTTGTTCATGAACAAGGTGCATGCTCCAGATAGACTGATCACTGCCTTTGTGGGCTTCTCCATCAAGGCTTTGTCTGCTAATTTGGATCAACAGGATCCTGACAGATCACTTTACCCAATTAGATCACTAAGTTCTGTTTAAAAAGAACAGATCCTATCAGGAAAGTTAGAACCCCATTATTTCTACCCCTAAAGAAGAAGACTGATTTTGGCAGATTCTCTGGGAACACAATTTCTAGCTGGGTCATTGAGGCAATCAAGCTGGCCTACTTAGCAGCAGAAAGATATGAGAGCTCAAATAATTGTACCAGATTAGAGCATATGAGGTCAGAACCATCGTGCTGCAAGTTGCGTCTAGCCACATAATGACTGCATGGCAGAGGAGGTCCCACTATACTTTCTGCAACTTTTATTTGAGGGACCTGACCTAACTGGAGTGACAACTTCTGGCAGATAAACCATACCAACACCCTCAATGCGTCAGCCATGATCTGGCTATTCTCAGTGGGGGCTGCTTTATTTTGTCAATACATCATTTATTTGTTCCTTTAGAAGATATGTTATTATAATTTATATGTTTGTAAATAATACTTGCATATCCACTACACATATTGGGCCAACCCTGCATGGATCATTCCAAGGTTCATCCATTGTGAAAAACTAATGTGATTGATCAATACAATGTACCAGAAATCAAGTAGAGGGCAAAGAGGTCAACCGTTAGAAGTGGCCCTGTTGGCCTGCAGTCCACAGAAACATACAGTATTACAGAGAAATGGTTTCTGGTGGAATAAAGTTTTGGAGTGAATATGATCTGCAAGATCCTAATGCAGTGGACAGTAAGTGTTACTAACAATACGGAAATTTTGATATATTTCCCAGATTCCTGCACTGTACTTGTACAGTACATACAGGTCAAGCTTCCCATGAAAAAGAGCTTGCCTGGGATACATTCTGGGGAAATAACTACACAGCGCACATGTGATTTTGCACATTAAAAAGCCTGGAGCTAATCTGTTTGTGTCAGTAATGATCATGGCCATTAATCACAGTGACTGTTTTGACTGTCAATCATTCTCTTTCAATTTGGTCTCACAATTACAACTTGGCTTGCGTGTTTTAGTTGTTAGGATGGGCTCCAGTGACATTTCCAGACCACTTTTTACAGGTCTACATGACACAGAACAATTTTATTCCCATGCAAATACCAGTCAGACAGTTTAATGGTATAATGACTTTCTCATGTAGACCATCATTATGATAATAGTTAATTATCACAGGTACATTGAGAAAATGGCAAGTCAGTTGTCACGCAACTGAATGTACCATTGGTTACATTGGCCCTTTCTCACTCCTGTGATGGCCAGCTTGTTCATTCTCATTATCTACATGTACATATACACTAGTAAAATGTGTATTAATGGATTTCTTATTTCAAGTAATAGGTATACATGTGTGATATGCTAAGATTGGAGCCTGTATAATCTGTTATTGTACAACTGTACCTGATTAGTGTGTTTTACATAATGAATTTAGTATACAGCGATACCTGCTGTATGTGACCACCCCTTCTGCCAAGAAAAAGTGGTCACATACAACAGGAGTTCTTTCACCACAGGTAAATTTACACAGAAATTGACTCGCGGTCCAAGAAATATGGCCGCAAACAGCAGGTGGTCTGTCACAGCAGTGGTCACATACAGCAGGTATCACTATATATGTATAGATACCTGAGAGTTCATCCTTCCCTCAATTCTCATAGTTACATGACTGTACATTTGCTTTATTAAAATATTGCCACCAGAGAAAGGTGAAATGGGAATCAAGTTTATGAATTGCTGAGATAGAACAAAACAAGAAGACTAAAGTCTGCCAAAATGATGCAGTCATGGGTCATTATATAGTTATGGTGTCAAATTTCGGACTGGATCAAGTTTGGAACATTCCCCTATTATCATGATAATCACCGGGATTTTGCCGTAATTGAGTATGTGCAATTTTGCTGTGTGAAGTCTATGTCATGAAATTTTATGTCACAGTACTTTGGTACAAAGTGAGGCAAAAACAGGTATACAGTATACAAAAAGAAACTGGCACAACCTCATTTGGCCTATTGGAGCACAATTTGCAAGGAAAAAGTTGCGCATCAGAATAAAGTCGTATGCGTAGGCCTACAGTTTATTCCATCATGCGCAAACAAATGTGCAGAGCACTCACAGTGTTACTTTTGACATTGCTGTCCACCTTTAATGTTAACTGAGCTATTTTTGGGAGACAGACAGTCTCCTAAATCAAAAGTCTGCTAAAGTGGGCTCTGCTAAATGGATGTCAGCTGTCACTCCTCTGCAGTTGTCTCTTTACAAAGTCTGGGAAAGCAAAAAATGTGACCAAAAAAAAAAAAATAAAATAAAAATGGACAACAGGAAAAAAAATTGCTGTAACATATGGTTGATTTGAGTGTGAAAATGTTAACTGGTTTGTTTTCATAACATCAGAGAACCTTTGATGTTTATTGATGCGTACCAATAATCAGTAATTGGATTGCTTTTATCCTTTATGTCTTGTTTGTATAGAGTGAACTAAAACACAAACTGAAATGTTTTCACCCCAATAGACCCAAAATTAGAAAATAGTAATTATTTCCTTTATCTTGAGGTGAGAAATAATTAAAGTGAGTTCTTTGCATTCATCTCAAGCAGCTCTAATTATTAACCCTTTCCCCCTTAAACCAGCCAAAACCGGCTGGTGGTCAAATGTCTTCTGCTTCAGTGTTTTCAACTAATTTCAACAGTTATGAAAAACAATTTGACTGAGAAATGTACACAAGACTTATCAAGCTCACCTGCCCCAGGTCAACAGCTTTCCTTGTCATGAGTTGGGCACTTAGCTGTTGACTCAGTCTTAATTCAAGGGGGAAAGGGTTAAACTCAATGCCAAACTGAGAAAATACAATTGAGGCTCTCACTGAATATGATACAAGTAATATTCAAATTATTATCCATCACAGACTTTGACTGGCCTGGAGAAGATGGTCATCAACTGTTCCAAGCATGTCTCGAAGGAACTCATCAAAGTGCCCCCTGGACACCCACAAGAGAAATACTATGATGGTGATATGGTGAGTTACTGTAGTTGTGGAGCTTTTGATCTGATTTGAAGAAAAATTTGGCAGTTAAATGTCACCTGTTGAAAAGAGGATTTTTGTCAATGTTTTGGTTGAAGAACAAGGAAGACCTTGGTAATGCCAGGTTTTGGCCATTTTTAAGGAAGGCAATGTGCAGGAAAATGTCAATTCAATGAAAAATGAAGGTTGAACATCATCTTGATAAAATTTCAGGAGCAGCACTAAATATTATCTGCAACATACATGGATTTAATGGGTGAGCACTGACAATATAATCCTCAATGAAGCCAGTGCACGCCTCAACATGCATTGCAGCATATTGACCCAAGGTTTGACCCAGGGTCCGGCCTAGCTGCTAGGACACCTTCGGGGTACATGTACTGACAAATTTAAAGGAGGGGCTGAAGTGTTAGATATTAAATTGAATCATTACTGCTGTATTTCGTTCAAGTAAGGCATTAGGTATGTGTGAGTATGTACCACATTGTGTATGGGGGTCATAAGGGAACATTTCTCTAGGTATGTGTGTGTATGTACCACATTGTGTATGGGGTCATAAGGGAACATTTCTCTAGGTATGTGTGTGTATGTACCACATTGTGTATGGGGTCATAAGGGAACAATTCTCTAGGTATGTGTGTGTATGTAGCACATTGTGTATGGGGGTCATAAGGGAACATTTCTCTAGGTATGTGTGTATGTACCAAATTGTGTATGAGGTCATCAGGGATCATTTCTATAATATACATATATCCAATATACTTGACTATATTGGTGGACCTGAAACTGGTGAATTCTGACAAAGTGCCACACAAAAAGTGATTCCTGAAAGAGCCTGCAAGTCACATGTAAGGAAGAAGGAGAGAAAAGAAAGCAAAAAGAAAGAAAGAACGAGAGAGAAAGAAAGAAAGAAAGAAAGAAATGTGGACTTTTGTGGGGTAAAGTGATGCAGGTAAAATGATTTTTACCTCAGCTGACTTGTCAGTCAGCTGAGGTTTTGTGAGGGTCCCTCGTCTGTCCGTCTGTCCACAATTCACATTTTCGACTTCTTCTCAAAAACCGTCAGCCAAATCCACTTCAAACTTGGTGGAGATGTGCCTTGGGTGGGTCTCTACCAAGTTGGTTCAAGTGGTCACGGTCCAGTGATTTTTGGATTTTTTATGAATTTTTTTGTTCTTTTGGGGGGCAAACCTTCAAAATTCTTCTCCTCTGAAACCGCTCACCCAATTGCTTTGATATCGTACATAGACACTCCCAGGGACACCTAGTTCCCAATTTGTTCACCAGGTGGCGCTGCAATTTTATGATTTTTTTTTAATGGTTTTGCTATTTTTCACTTGTTCTCAGAACCGTCCCTCAGATTAAGCTGAAATGTGATGGATATGTTGTGGAAGGGTCAAACATTTGTTTACTAGGTGGCACTGCTTTGGATTCCTAATTTTTAAGGATTTTCAATTCGGGTACTTATCGTTCAATGCAGCTTTCCTACTGATTACCATGTATTAAAGTCAATGGGCATTTTAATGCTAATTCACAGGACAACTGACACGAAATTTACTGTTTACTTGATAACTTGAGATCTGTTTTGATTTAGCTACACATGTTAATTATTCTGTATGAAGGTCATGCTGAGACAGTACATGATTGACCTTGACCTCGTTTGTGGGGTCACAGTGCAACATACATGAATTTTACTCTTCATTATAACTTGAGAACTACTTGAACTTTGATGTTGCACATGTTAGTGTTCTTCTATAAAGGTCAGACTTACTCAGAACATGGTGTCCTTGATCCTTTCCCAAGTTCATAGATCTGCAAGTGTGATGAATGTCAAGATCAGCTGAGGCACGGGCTGTTCACACAGCCCTCTTGTTTAGGATTCTTATTAGTTTCATCACCAAAATTTTTGGTTGAAGACTGAGCATGCCAAACAAATGAATAGGTGCCCAGTGTTTGTGAGATAGAACATGTTATGGAGATCAAAAGATTCACATTGTGCTTAAAGTAGAGCATGTCAAGGAGATCAAATGATGCACAGTGTGTCCGAAGTAGACCATGTCCTGAAGATGAATAAATACAGTGTGTTTAAAGTAGAGCATGCCGTGGAGATCAATAGATGCTAAGTGTGTTCAATGTAGAACAGGTCATGGAGATCAATAGATGCACAGCGTGTTGAAGGTAGAACACGTCATGGAGCTCAATAGATGCACAGTGTGTTCAAGATAGAAATCGTCATGGAGTTCAGTAGATGCACAGTGTGTTGAAGGTAGAACATGTCATGGAGCTCAATAGATGCACAGTGTGTTCAAGGTAGAACGCGTCATGGAGATCAGTAGATGCTCAGTGTGTTCAAGGTAGAACATGTCATGGAGATCAGTAGATGCCCTGTGTGTGAAGTAGAATATGTCATGGAAGTCACATTAGCTGGTCAGTGTGTGAGGAAAAAACATCTCAGGCAAGTTAATAGATGCCTTCATTGTTCAAGAGACTAATTCCATATACTGGTATCTCATTATCATAAAAATCGTTTGATCATGGATGTTAGTATGCCTCACTTGAAACCCTGTTGTATTCAAGAGAGTCAAATATAAGTCAGTGAGTTCCCATCAGAGTAAAAAAAAAAATCCTATGACCTATCATAAAGGGCAAGTTAAAAGCAATACAATACAAGCGACATTCTGTAGCAGTGTCTGATTTTCCCAAATATTTTTCCCATATTTGAGAAAGATGAACTTTAGATATTCAATTTCTTTGTGATTTCAACATGATTCCTTGTTAAAGCTGAGCTTTTCATAGCCTGGTAATATGTTGCCCCCCCCCCCTTTTTTTTTTTCACATAAAATATGTTTAAACCAAGTATGTTTTGCATATTGCTTGTGGCAAGTCAAACTTCAGCTGCCAGAAAAGCAGCTGAGCCATGACTGGTCTTGTAATGGGAAGTCAATGGTCAAGGCCATCATGGTGCTATGACAGGAGTGGAGGACGTTTAAAGGTAATTTTGAGATTTCCTGCCAGCCCCAGGGAGTATTATTTTTGTGACAGTTACAGTCCTTTATAACTTGTAAGTAAAGGCATTGAAAATAGCAGAAAGCTAATGCATCTACCCACACATTCTGTTTTTTCACAGTTTTATGAATTTGAGCTCTGCATCTGAGATACAACAAGACATTCTCCAGTTTAACCCTTTGCCTTTGAATAAAAGCCAAGTTTAGGACTGAGTCGGCAGCTTCCCTTTGTGTGGGTTGAGATGGTAAACCTGCCACATGTTATCTTAACTCATTCCATACCAGTCCCTAATTTTTCCGTATATTTACATAGATTAAAGACGAGAATTACATATTTAAATTCTTCATGAAAAGAGCTTTTGTTCAAGTACCAACATTCCTATAGTCTTGAGTCAGTGGTTCTTGCACTGCCTGGCAAGTCATGCTGCAGCTGTGGCAAGGGCAACTGCAGCATGACTTACCAGGCAGTGTCAGAACCACTGACCAAGGCCTGTGACCATAGTATGGAATCAGTTAATAGGTCCTCATCTGCAATTCACCTTCAAACCATTTCCCATTACTGTTGAAATCAGTCAAAAACATTGAAGAATGTGGCTTTGACAGCCAGCCAGTTTTGACCAGTTTAACACGTTTAAGTGGGGGGAGTGTTAATAGACAGGTACCCTGACAATTGAATAGGCAAATGAAAGGCATCATTGCTGGCTAGATCATAGGGATAATTTGACACTGGGTAAGGCTGAGTGATAAGTGGAATATTGTCAGTGGAATTTCCCTTAATTGGTCTGTAAAATCATCAAGGACTCGGCAAATCAGAAAGGTTACCATATGTGGCATCAAAGCATTTCATATATCACAGGAAATTATTGGCATTTTTGATCTTTTATGTTTCAAATAGGACACACATGCCTGGATGTCAAATGATGTCTCCCTCTGAAGGTTTGTTCATCTTTCAGTGCCAACTGTGACTAGAGTCTGACTACTTAAAACAGTCTGCTCTGAATTACAATAAGGATGCTAGATTCATGCTCCTTGTGAATAAAATGTTTCATTCAAGTACCAGCATGCCATGATGGAATACTTATTAATGACCTATAGATCACAGACAGTATAATACCTTTGCCAAAATGTAACAAAAGTTGTTTTTGGACCATCAGTGGAAAACATTAAAGCCAAGTCCCAATACCTAACAGGGTAAGTCAGAGAGGTTCTAAATTAATGCCAGTGGATGGTACTCCTTATCAAAGGTTTCAGTTCTCATCTCATCGCTAATGAAATAAGTTAGACATAAGTGGTGCGATCTTCTGGGGTTTTGTCCTGAAGTACCCCATGGCTTTATCATATGGTTTTGAGGTGGTTGGACTCTGGCAGATAGTCCCATGTGCAAAAGTTAGAATGCAAAACTTCACACTTCTGGTTTTTTTGTGTTTTTTTTTGAGTGACAGATCCTTTTTACTTGACAGTCCGGGAAAGTAAAGGTCAATGGGATATAGACGCTGTCCAGAACAGATACACATAGGATACAAAGTGCCAGGCTGAGTTTACAGTCAGGAAATGGCACAAAAATGCTTGCCCATATTCTTAGTGGTCTACATTTCTGGAAGTGGACAGACACAGGCAAAACAAAGAAATCGTAACCATCGTGAACTGGACTTTACACAGGGTTATTTCTTTGTACTTGACCTGTCTGATCACAAATTTGTCTGACAATATGGTGAGTGACCTCATGTGGACATGGGGGTAATGTAGTGCTGAGGGCTGAGGAATTAGGTCAGTGGGAAACACTCCTCTGCTGTAACATATGCAGGCATGTCATTCATTCACTTATCAGCAATAATTCACGTTTTTTCTGAAAATGTATGAAAACAGAGAGTTGTGATCTCAGTCCAAGAATTCAGAATTTGCTATTATCTTGAAAAATTTTAGTTGTTGGCGGTCAGCCCTTGTGCAAATTCACTTATTTTGAAATTTCTGAGTGACATGCCTGCATGTGGCAATTGTGGAAAAAGTAGACCAAAGGTTACCTTCAGCTCTGTGTACAGACAAATGGTTAATACATATATAAAAGTGTTTCTTAGTGACTGATATCTCTCACAGTAATATAACATAGATGTACACTTTCAGAAAGCATTCATTTTGAATTGCACCTCGGGACCATTCATAATTTTTTTTTTTTTTATTAATTTTTTAAAATTTGGAATTTTTTCTGAAACTGTGGGTGGATGGATACAAGAACAAAATTGATAATCCAAATTCAAAAACCCATCAAGTAGAAATGCACACTTGAATGCTCAAGTACAAACTGTGAGTACTGTCAGAATAGCCCCTCAACTTCAGAACTGTTTGGTCATATACTGTACTGAAGTGGGTATTTTTTGTCCCATCTCCAGTGCAATTGAAGGAACTTCAAGCTACAATAGCTACCTTCAACTGAAATTTGAGCACATTGTCAATGGTTCCATCTCAGAATCTATTTGCATCCAAAACCATGAACTTGAGGCACACTCTTCTTTGTCACAGCAAGCCTAAAAGACCTCACCAAGATGCAAACACTGAAGGACATTCCAATGCTAATTCATACTTTCAACTTCTTCTCTAAAATGGTCATCCAGTTTGTCATCAAACTTGGTGGCAATGTACCTTGGGTAGATCTTGATCACAGTTCTTCAAATGGCCATGCTCCAGTGATTTTTTTGGATTTTTTATGATTTTTTTTTGTTTTTTAGGGGTCAAATTTTAAAATATCTTCTTCTCCAAGACCGCTTACTCGATTGCTTTGATATCACACAGGGACACTCCTAAAGAGTCCTAGTTCTTAATTTGTTCACCAGGTGGCACTGCAAGTTTTGTCTTTTTTTTATGATTTTTTTTTGTGTTTTCGCTATATTTGACTTCTCCAGAACCATCTCTCAGATTAAGCTGAAACTTGGTGAATATGTTTCTTGTGAAAGGACCAGACAAAGTTATTTACTAGGTGGCACATCTGTGAATTTCTGATTCTTTAAATTGGGGTACTTATCAGTAAATGCACCTTTCCTATTGATTACTATAATGTATACATGTAAGTAAATGGGCATTCTAATGATAATTCACATTTTGGACTACTACGAAGAAACTGTCTGTCAGCTTGACTTCAAACTTGGTGGCAATGTACCTTAGGTGGATCTCTACCAAGTTTGTCCAAATGATCACGCTCCAGTGATGGTTGGATTTTTTAATGACTTTTTAAAATTTTATTTTTAAGTTTTAATAGGAACGTTTAACACGGGTATTTCTTTTAATGGATACAACCTAAATAATTTTGACCAGATTTGTGTCAAAATTGGTAGGGATGTACCTTTGATATGTGTTTACCTATTTTGTCCTATCCAAGTTCACAGAACGACAAGTGTGATGAATATCTAGGTCAGCTGAGCAGGAGCTGTTGACACTGCTATCTTGTTAGCGAATGTTTCAATTCAGGTACATGTTGTTGAATGGGTGCATTCCATTTTATTATGCTCCTCCCCCCTCCCCCCTCAAAGAATACGGGTTATATGTTGGTTGGTCAGCAGAGAGACTGTGGTTTCTGCACCATAGCTCCAGAAATTTTTTAGATAGGACTTCGATAGTGCCCTCCTATAAGTCCAGGGCTAGGTCAAATTCAAAGATGTGTGGCCTTGACCTAAAGTCAAAGATCATCACAAGGCCATTTTAGTGAACTTGCTTTCTGCATTGTAACTCAGAATCTAAGTTATGATTTCAATATTGCATATGTTAATGGTCCTCAATTGGGGCTTGGTCAGCTTAGAAGATGGATGACCTTTACCAAATTTCCAAAGTCACCACCTAGAGTACTATTAGTGAACTTGGTTTCCACATGGTACCTAAAGATATTTTTGACCTAGAACTTGCATATTGCACAGGAATATAACCTTTTATAAGGGCTAGGTTTTGAAATTGGTGACCTTGAGTCAATTCCCAAGGTCATAGAGCCACACTACTGAATTTGGTTTCTGCTTAATGACTGCAGAATTTATTGAACCAGATCTTTCATTTTATTTTTTTTATGTTTATAGTCTTCTGTTAAGGCTAGATCAGCTTCAAAAAAGGGTGACCGTGACCTAATTTCCAAGATCACAAGGCCACTTTAGTGAATTTGGTTTCTTCATACACTTCCCAAGGCTATGAGTGCCCCTATGTAGTACTATCAGCAGGATAATGAGGGTGAACACAATGCCGATAGGGGTGAATCTATATTTTGAAACATGTCTTGTTACTATGTAAGTCAGTAGGATTGCAATGGAAATCCACAGTCTGTACATGTGAGGTCAGCTGAGCACAGGACTGTGGCAGTCCTCTTGTTTGAATACTTGGTTAAAGTGAATGTTCCCTCCTGTCCTTTCATTGGTGTAAATAGACATTTAAGCATCATCAGGACAGTTGAAATAGATGTATCAAGAGGTCAGTGGTTTCTGCTTTGCCCAACAAGAGCTCCTGGTGTAGCATTTGCAGATAGTGCAGCATGACTTGCCAGATGGTCAGTAAAAAAACACTGACATAGTCTTGTTTGAACTTTAGGAAAGCTCTTCTTTTGGGGGACGGAGGAATTTAAATATGCAAACTGCATTTTAATAAGACATTGAAGATGAATATGCATGGAAACCAGGGAGATGATTATAGTATGCAACGTTTTCAGGATAATAAGAGCTTAAAACATGGATCAAAAGATGGCATATAGCATAAATGATTATCTTTGCTGACATTCAGTTTAAGTTAAGGCCCCTTTCATAAAATGAAAAGATAAACTACATCCACACCAAATTAAGTGCTTTTAGCACATTTTGAATGGTTTATACATTCACTATGTTGTCAACTGCTGTGCTATAATTAATTCTCCCAGATTTTGAAGTAAAAAAGTCAGAATTGAAATGATTGATTAAAAGAACAAGAAATTAGAAGCACTACCACTTAAATAAATATAATAGGCACCTTTATCAGACATATGCGCATGAAAGGAAAAGGCATTCAAGCCAACTGTTTGGGAGAAAATGCAAAACCGTGAAAAATGCAAAAATTAGACAATTGAGAATACCTCTAAAGGAATTTATAACTGCGTTGGGACTCCATCTTAACCCTTTCCTGCTTAAATTAAGACTGAGTCAACTGCTTTCCCTGATATTGATTGGGCACTAAGTGTCCAAGCCATGCCAGGGAAAGCTGTTGACCTGGGCATGCTCTCATAGGTCTCAGCTACAATTCTCAGTCAAATTGTTTTTGATTACTGTTGAACTTAGTTGAAAACACTGAAGCAGATGACATTGACCCCCAGAAGGTTTTGGTCGGTTTAAGGGGGAAAGGATTAAACTGAAAGATGATATGTTACGTATATACAACATGTTCATCAAGTCTGGTCCTCTTAAATCAATAGGGACAATTTCATGGTAATCCTTTCTGTGCAAGGCATGAGCAGATTGTTCTGGCCCGAATCATTTGACTGGGTTAAGAAATTATTATGCCCCCTTCCGAAGGAGGAGGGGGCATATAGCAATTACTTTGTCCGTGGGTTTGTGTGTCCCACTGACAGTTTTCACACGATAACTCCAAAAGTTTTTCACTTAGGAATTTCATATTGTACTTGTTTATAGTCCTGAATAATGTCTCAGATGAGTTCAAAGATGGGTGACCTTGACCCAATTCCCAAAGTCACAGAGCCATTTTAGTGAATTTGGTTAAGTTGAAAAGTTTTAAACATATACCTTTCTTATTGCACATTGTTTTAATCCTACATAGGATCTGAGACAAGTTCAAAGATAGATGACGTTGACCCAAATCCCAAGGTTACAGAGCCCAGGGGGGATAGATGTAGCAATTTCTGATTGCAAATTAATTGATGCACCAAATGGATAGCATTTGTCTCCAATTTTTGCACGTCATTGATACATATATGTCTTTGCTGAATATTTAGCTTAGTCAAGGAGTTGCTACTTAGAGAGACATGTACAGGTACAGGCTCCCAAACATGTTCTGAGTAGTTACTTGCTGAGGACCCTTTAATTTATTTGGGCTAATACAGCCTATGTTAAAATTCTACAGAAGAATGTGACAATAGACTTCCATATGTATGTAGAGAGAGAGAGAGAGAGAGAGAGAGAGAGAGAGAGAGAGAGAGAGAGAGAGAGAGAGAGAGAGAGAGAGAGAGAGAGAGAGAGAGAGAGAGAGAGAGAGAGAGAGAGAGAGAGAGAGAGAGAGAGAGAGAGAGAGAGAGAGAGAGAGAGAGAGAGAGAGAGAGAGAGAGAGAGAGAGAACCCATGGATATCAATCCAGATGCAGACACAAAATGCTTCTGTATATGGATGGTCTTTATCAAAGACATTGTGCTGAAAGAAAAATCAAACAAAAAAATGGAAGTAGACAGATGGATCTTTGATTCTGAGTTGAGTAGCTGGTACAGGGGCAATATGCATCCTTATCATAACCACTGTAATCTTATGCTTGTGGTGCAGTGTTTGCTAAATGTGTCTATTAGCAGTGTCTAGACTTGAGTAATCTAAGTGTATTGTACAGTCTGCCTCAAATGAATATTGCTAGACGCTTAGGCTCTACCTTTTTCATGCATTGTTTTACATGTACAAGAATTTGAAAAATAACACACACAAACACACACATACACATGAGGACTAAAAGATGTGTCGTATCTCCAAAGTATGTCATCAGGTCAGCTGGGAGACAGTCTCAGTAACTGACAGATCCTTGCTTGGGCTCGTCATCACTGTAGGCAGCACCAAGTTACAGTCTCACCCATTGCTGGTGAAACCAGAAATGATAAAAAAATGGCAGTCATCCAAGTGACATTCAGTGCCACATGACAATTAGTGCTGGGCATGTTACCGAGGTTACATGTTCTGTCTTTATAACTTTATGTAATATCTCTAGAACCAGGTAAGCTTAGGTATCACTGTTCTTAACAGTTGATTACCCTTATAAAAGTCTATTTTTGGTTCAAACAACAATGACCTTGACCCAATATCAAGGTCATTAGGGTCAATTCACTTGGAATTTCTTGAATGGAATATTAGAAGAACTGGATAGGCTAAGGTGACAAAACTTTAACAATTGATCACCCTGGTTAAAATCTACATTAAATCCAAAGAACACTGTGACCCAGTTAGTTTGAAGGTCCACAGGATGAATTATGTCTGAATGTCTTGCATGCAGTATCTCAAGAACTGGATAAGCTATAATCACAAAACTTGGAACAGTTGTATCACCATTGTGACAGTCTTTGTCAAGTACACAGGATAATGATCTTGTCCAGATTACCAGATGAGCTAGGATCACAAAACTTGACATTATCTCACCTTTTTATGAAAATATATTGAGTTTGGAGAACAACCACGTTGACCCAATTTCGAGGTCATTCTGTGTAAAGTTTTTGCTATCATATCCCAAGAAATGGACAAGCAAGAATCCTGAACTTACTTATACCTTATCATGGCACCAAACCTGAACAGGTGAGCTAGAAATATTTGCATGCATGTGATTAGAAATTAATGGCTACCTGTGACAAATTATGGACTGAGTGAAAATATGATATGTACCAAAGATAATTACCAATAGTGGCACCTGCATTGACCAAATGTATTCCACCATTAATGGAATATCAACTGGCATATACTGGAAACACATTATAAAACTTTCTGCTCTATCCCAGCTGAAATGGTACTGATGAAATATGAAACAAATAACCAACAGAAACAGTTTTTCCTTGAAGCACTGCACTATGACCCATTCCTTTAACTTTTTTCACCAGTCTACACACAGACTGCATTATAATTACACATGATAAGCACATAGTGCCTGTAATAAACAAACATTCCAAGAGTTGATCACTATCATTCAGTTCATCCCATTACAATGATCACTGATATACATGATACATTCTTTTCTGTGTGATGCTGAGGGATGTCCAAGGCAGTAGCCATTATGTTACCTTATTTGATCAAATTGATGCCTTGTGAAGTGACGGGACCTCACTGATATCTAAAGATAGTCTTTTGTGATCCAAGGTGTCCGTAGGTTCACTAAATATAGCCCCTAGATGTTGGTACCAATATTTCGGTCCCCAGGTGTGGTGGTTTAGCTCTAGATATATACAGGTAGCTGTCAGGGTCAATATTATTGACAGTGCGAGACCAAACTCTTACAGTGCAAAGCATATACACAGCAGCCAACCAATATGGAGGATTATTTTACACCTCTGGTATCGTACTTAAGTTGCACTTTGGTAGTAAACAAACATTTATAATAATGCTACCAATTTTGTAAACATTGCTTTGAAATTCTTAAATTTGTACACACTAAGTCATCATGATGTGTAGTGATTCCCAAAGAGATAAAATTGGTGATTTCAGCATGTATGCTTGAAGGTTATACTAGTCATATCTTAAGTATTTTATAGGCCAACTACAGTGTATATAACAGCTTTGCTATATTTTCTTGTGTTTACTTATACTAATTAACCCTTTCCCCTTGAATTAAGACTGAATCAACAGCTTTACTTTGCAAGGGCTGGGCATTAAGTACCCAACCCATGCCAAGGAAAGCTGTTGACCTGGGGCATGTGATCTTGATAGGTATTATCTCCAATTTCCAGTTAAATTGCTTTTATTTAATGTTGAAAGTAGTTGAAAACACTGAAGCAGACAACATGTACCACTAGCCAGTTTTGTTCAGTTTAAGCATGTTAAGGGGGGGGGGATGGTTAATCTCAAAGAAACCACTTAACCCATTGGATGCCTCTTGATTTCTGAGACATGTGGTGTACATGTATAATCAAAATGCCATGTTCACTGAGAATCTGCTCATTATATGCCTCATTAGCTTAACTGTTTATCAGGATGAAGGAATCACAGGGAGTTAAATGTGGCATATGAAATAGACATTTGGTTCCAAATTTTAAAATGATGTCACCAGCATTACATGCAATATGGTGTAGCTCACATTTAACAGGCATCTCATATCATTTAATGATCTGTTCAATTAGTCAGTCTAAATTTGCAGCGTGGGTAAAAATGTTTACAGTACTTTACAAATTAAAGCAGATTCAAATCCCAGTCCACATTTTGCTACCATGGATCAAAATGAATGATCTCTGTTCCGTGTTGCACACATAGCTAATGCTGATGTCACTATTAAAGTTTCCGGGCAAGGTATCACATCAATCAGGATAATGACCAAGGACATAGGGCTAGTAGGGCAGGGTTCATGTTTGCTTCCGTGCAAACCTCCAGGTGTGCAGCACTGATACTGGTCAGCATCTATACAGCTCAAGTCAAACCAGCAAGGATCCCTCACAGTGCTTTTTTTTTCTGTCCAGGACAACTTAGTAGCATAAAAGCTTGTCCTATGGGGAGACCCCTGTGTGACTGGTCCATCTGTTCAGGAATTTTTATTTTGGAATGAAATCTAAAGCAGTGCCCGCAGAGACCTGCAGGCGAAGGGTTGCCTGCTTTCAGTTTTAGATTCGTATTTAACAGTCAGGTAACATCCAGTGATGTACACTGTGTCTCTCTCATAGATTTGGAACAACTAGACTTTGGATGTCTGTGCCAAAGTTTGACTGGTTTCAGTGTTATGTGCATCTCATTAGGAACTGAGAATGGTTCATAGGAATGGGATCTGAGGAATTTCTCTGCTGTCTTATGTATATTCTGGTACAAAGTTTTTTCCATGGAGAGAAAATATGGCAAAGCTACAGATAAAGATGGCATTTCATAGTGAAGCATGATTTGTCTACCTGTGTGTAAAGAAAAATTAAAGCAACACACACACAAACAAAATGTTTATGACATGAAAAGCCTTGGTTTGATCTCAGATTTGTTTCTTAGTGAACAATATTCTCATTAATTTCTAAAATGAACTGTAATTCTTGAATTTGTGTTTCAGCCGCAAGTGACCCAGACTCTGGTGGTGAACTGTGCACCACTGGTAGAACTTATCCACAAAACATTCAAGAATAGAACTAAATACAAGTGAGTATTATATTTTCTGCACAATGAGTCTATTTTTTCTTTCGGTGTTGTTAATTTCACAGAGAAATGACAAGGAGAAAAAACTTGTAGAGAGGCATGGCTTCCAGTCATGGCATGATCTCTACATTTGTTCTGGACATACATGGATATACATGATTGTATATTCTATGGAGCTGAGTATGCGATAGCAAAGCCTGTCACAGTCCTCACAACTGCCTCCTATTCTCAAGTCACGAAATAACAGTAAATGGTTGTCAACTACAAACCATATGGTGATGAAAATAATATCAGGGGCTTAACACCTATATTTTGAGTTCCATAGAATTTGTGTGATACCATGTTTGGATGGGCATGGTGAATATCATGACCACCCTTTTGGCTCTTGCTGAGGTGGTTCTCATGATATTCACCCACCACCCAT
Organism: Hermodice carunculata; assembly: GCA_964020975.1. Taxonomy (NCBI): domain Eukaryota; kingdom Metazoa; phylum Annelida; class Polychaeta; order Eunicida; family Amphinomidae; genus Hermodice; species Hermodice carunculata. Next base: position 54,844,564 of record OZ026612.1, read on the forward strand.
GTGGTATCTCCCGTTTAATAATACTCAGTTCTAGATAACATGCATGTGTACACACATGCTTTTCCAGACTGTCCTGACTTCATTTAAATCCAGTTCTTAACTTTTCATGTGCAAAGTGAGAGTCACAATTGAGACTCATACTAATCACAGAGCTGAGGTGGGGTTTTTTGTGTGTGTGGATCAAATTTTTGTCTTATGTCTGCTCATAGATCAACAACTGTATGTAGCTAGGGTGGGCCAGTGTGGGCATATGTTTTTTTAGTGGCCTGTACATGTAGGCATGCTGAGCAGGCAAGTTTTCTATACAGTTTTGTAAAATATGTTGTGAATGCATTTATCTTTTATTTACTTGAATTGGGTGGGGTGGGGGGGGGGGGCATTTATAATTCGCTCACACACACACACCATGATTGTACAAATAGTATCATCCATGATCCAGGTATTGATGTTAATCTTGGGGGAAGGAGGGGGAAATAGAAGTTTTTGACAACAGCTAGTCAAGTGAACACTGGGTATCAATCTATTATTACTAAAGATGATCTGTTGTTGTGGGGTTCTTGTTTCATAGTCCATTTGAAATTAGAATTCTATCAATAATAGATTTGCTGCAAAGTTACAGTAGCACCTGATATGACAGACCACTCCAATGAGAGACTACTTGCCGTTTAACCTTCATTAAGAGACAATCTGCTGTGACCACTTTGGATCTGCCCTGTGGGTTGTCTCCTGAAGTAACGACCACTGTGCATCTGTTGTCATTATCTGGCTATATATCTCATACTAGTAGGATTAATTGGACACAAGGTGAATCAATGAAGATATTTTCAAAGTAACTTGCCTATTTAATGATACATGTAGTCAATTAATCTTGCCATGGTTTACAATAGCTATAAGACTCGGGGAGCATCAATTTTGTATTGGCATGATTACCTGGTACTTAGCACCTTGTTGATACTGCCTCAATGACAAACAATTACTAAAAGGGGTCACGTAGTGCATCTCCAGCACTCTTTGTCTCTTTTGTGTACCTTCACACTTGACAAGATTGTCAGCTGGTCATACCTTCTACAACAATTTGTGATTATAGTAAGATACATTAAAAATGAATTGTGGTAAGTTTGAGAACACTTGCATGAGGCTTTCAAACTAGGAAATCCAAGTTTCCAAGGACAGCTCAACAGCTTATAGTTAATGCATGATGTCACATGAAAGATACAGTAATTTACAAAGTGGTCTCCAGGATCTGTTGATCGACCCACATGTTTGCAATTGGCTTGTACATATATTTTGCCCAGTTCAATGGGACCAGCCATTACCAAACAAAATGTTCAGCTGAGTCACTTTAAAGTTGTTGTAACTAATTTCATACTGCCAGTCTGTGGTTGTACACTTTTTGTGGTTACTGTAAGTGTAACTCATTTCATACCATGGTGGTACACTTTGCAGATTCTGTAATTCATTTAATACCATAGTGGTACACTTTGTAGTTACTGTAACTCATTCCATACCATGGTAGTACACTTTGTAGTTACTGTACCTCATTCCATACCATGGTGGTACACTTTTTGTGGTTACTGTAAGTGTAACTCCTTTCATACCACAGTGGTACACTTTGCAGATTCTGTAACTCATTTAAAAGTGTACTATCATGGTATGGAATGAGTTACAGTAACTACAAAGTGTACCACTATGGTACACTTTGTAGTTACTGTACCTCATTCCATACCATGGTGGTACACTTTTTGTGGTTACTGTAAGTGTAACTCCTTTCATACCATGGTGGTACACTTTGCAGATTCTGTAACTCATTTAATACCTTAATGGTACACTTTTTTGTAGTTACTGTAACTCATTCCATACCATGGTGGTACACTTTTTGTGGTTACTGTAAGTGTAACTCCTTTCATACCGTGGTGGTACACGTTGCAAATGATGTAACTCATTTCATACCACAGTGGTACACTTTGTTGTTGCTGTAACTCATTTCATACCACAGTGGTACACTTTGTGGGTACTGTACCTCATTTCATACCACAGTGGTACACTTTGTTGTTGCTGTAACTCATTTCATACCAAGGTGGTAAACTTTGTGGTTACTGTACCTCATTTCATACCACAGTGGTACACTTTGTTGTTACTGTACCTCATTTCATATGATGGTGGTAAAGATCTTGGTTACTGATGTGTGCATGTGATGCTGTAGCTGCCCTTGTGGTAAGTGCAGCATGACTTGTAATAATCAGTGACTTGACACAATGCATGTTGGCAATTGAGTGAAAGCAGAAGAAAATGCCAAATGTTAATATTTGATAACAGTACAGTGGTTCCTGTCATGAGAGACTGCATTTAAAGGGCCCCAAGTGCTATATTTTCAATGTAATGTACGTCCAGCAATAGACCTCTGTTTTTGAGAGGCTACTTTTGGACATGCCAAGCAGGTCGCTAAAGACAGAGACAACCATAGTACTGATACAGAATTCAGAAGTTTGTTTCTTCCCACAAAAAGGAGACAGTGATCATGTCACTGTATATAGTGGCATGATGTTGACTCGGCCACATAGCTTGGTCTCATCCAGAAATAAAACACCTGCATCATTCCTAAAGAACTGCAGAATTGCATTTTTAGAAGCAGGGGTGTTTCGATTTTGGTTTTGGTTGTTTGTTTTGTGTCTTGCTTTTTCGTTTATTGTTTTACATCATTTGCACAATATATATGCACTACAACATTTAATAATGGTAAAAATGTAGAAAAAAAGTACAATGTTATTCTATTGAACATATGGAAAAGTGAAGCAGACTTTTCAGTCCCCTCTTTGGTTGGGGCGTTGACATGAAATTGCACTTGCTGACCCCATTAGACACACACAGAGGGTTAAACTTTCCATATTAACGTTTATGTCACTGCATATCACCTCTGGAACACCAATGAAATATCATGAATTCAAAGAGGGTAAATTTGAACTCTTCTGAATCATCAGTCAGCTGAGTTTATCTTATGGCCCTCCAGCCGTCATCATCCACCATCCATCTGACAACAGTTTGACATTTTTAACTTTTTGTGACAACCGTTGGCCGCGTATCTACTTCAGTTGTGGTGGGGATGAATTTTTTGGAAAAATCTTAAAATGTCTTCTCTGAAATACATGGTCAATTGCTTCAAACTCATACAGGGACACCACTGGCACCAATCTTTCGGTGTTTTTGAAACTGGACACATGCAGAACCCACAGGTTTGTCATGTCACAAAACTAGGTTACTAGGTCAAATGTCTGGGGTTTTATTTGACTACATGTCACAAAATCTCACACAGACACATATGAAGACTGAAATACATGCCATGAATTAAAACTAGGTCACCAGATCAAGTGTTTAGGTCACAGGGACATGCCCATGTACTTTGACGTAATGCCATGAAATCTCTGTTTTTCTGGGACATATGTCAGACTGACATGCCGTGAAACTTCCACTACCAAAATACCTCGGACTTGTGAACACCTCTCACTTCTGAACACTTTTTTTTTTCAGTCCCAAATGTTTACATGTTATTTGATAGGCACCTGGGTGTTCCTGGCTGTGTAACCTCTCACTACCGAACACCTGTTACTTCTGAACACCGAACATTGTTTTTTCAGTCCCAAAGCCACAAATGAGCCTCCCACAACCGAACATGTGCTTTCTCTGTGAGCCATAACCAGGCCCAAGGTCAGTTGCTGGTTGTTTTGTCACTAAACAATAAAAGCTGGCACATTACATGTATGTTAATCCCCCTGCTGGGTCAACACAGGAAGGCTGATAAGACATGCCTTTGTGATGCTCTGCTTCTACCCTGTCTCTTTGGTTAACAGATCACACATTGGTTGGTACAATTTATCAAGATTAGTTCATAGTTCCTTTGTTCCCAAGGGGTTGGTATATATCCTACCACCTTGCTTTACAATAGAAACAGCAGCTATTGTTCTTCACGGGAGGTTGGTATCATGAGAAAAACGTACCTCGCGTGCTTATTTCTACCACTTGAGAACGAAGAACCATCCCATAAGATTAAAAAAAGGAACAAAGATAATAATGCAATTAATCAACATGAAAATATTTTAATCATACCATATCTGTGTCATATACTTTTAACATTTATTGCGCAGTCCTATAGCGACATACATCTCTGTAACAAAATTTGTTACCTCCGTGCAGCCTTTAAAGTTAACTCTAATAAATATCTGTCAACTACCATTGAAGACATGTACTGCATGAAATGAAGTCATCAGTTTTAATAATGTAGAAATTTTGTGATATACATTCTGTTGAACACATATATATTACATGAAATAAACTAATGCCACTGCATTTAACAAAATGACAGAATGATACTGATCAGCTGTGTCTGGCATGATGCATTTAGTATTTGATGTATTATATTTTCTATATGTTTCATCTGTTTAATTTATAATGTGTAGGTTGATTTTCCGAATAAATTCAAATCAAATCAAATCAAATCACCGAGACTGACTAAAATATATCACTGCACTTTGTTGAACAGAAAAGACATGTTAACCATTCCATTACAAAACTGCGACAAAGGATATTACAAATTGTGTCTGCAGAAAACAGCCCAAAAATTTTAACACACAGCCTGTCGAAAATAATTTGAGTTCCATAGCATGCAAAATGAAACGAGAAGCACAGAATTCAACAAAAAATGAAAGGACTAAAAAAAAACAAAACATATTGATGGCATAGGTTTCCTTCACTGAACTGTTGTTTTTTTTTTACACATTAAATATGTCATAGCTCAGTGAGAATTGTTGATTTACATATTTCAATAGTTTATATGTCAAAAAAGAAAAAAAAAAACAAGAAATACAAAAATAAATGAAATAATTGAGTGACACACATATCCTTTGAGAAGTTCCAGGACTGGATAATGTAGAGGCCACTGGGGTTCTGCATGTCCAGTATGCATGCATGATTTTCCAGTGCCTTTGCTAATTGGTGCACAGATATACAGTAGTCCCTGTCATGAGAGACCCCTGTCGTGAGAGACCACCCTCTCATGACAGACCGCTTTTCAGAATCCCAAGTCCTATACTTCCCATGTTAATTTGTCACGAAAGACCACCTGTCTCATAAGGCCACTTTTTTGTCACTGTAGGGGTGGTCTCTGATGACAGGGACCACTGTACCAAGATCTGCTGCAGTCAGTTCCATGTGCTTAGTATATGCACAGATTTGACGCAATTATATATATCATCATCAGCAGCAGCTGCAGTATCAATATCATTTTCATCATGATGTGTATGTAATTTGGCCATATTGATCACTGTCTGCAAGCCTTGAGCCAACTTCTTCGTATTTCGGGGAACAGTAGCATGCGCCAGTGTGTGAACTTTTAATGCGAATACCTATGTTATTCATTGGTGGAAATTTTGTTATTCTACTTTGACCTTGGTGGTGCACTTTTAAGGCTGTTTGAAAATGCGAACTCTCTTTGTGTTGTTGAACAATGAACTAAAACAGATATACAATGGTTCCACGGCAGATTATAATGATACAGAACCTCCCGCTTCGTGGTCAGTCGGTATCATTATAATCGACCTGGGGACCATTGTCTAATCTTCTGTGACACTTTGAAAGAATGCCTTAGCTCAGAACTGACTGTGGTTGGTATCTCTGCTGACCAATTAGCCATCAAAACATCAGCCCACTGAGTGAGCTATAACCCTAAATGCTGGAATTGTCTCCAATAAAGTGGAAACTGTATTGTTTTCATATTATTTTGGTGTGATATTCCACCTTGCTCTTGAGTGTATATGATCTTACCTACAGTTAAGCATATATACATGTCCACTGTATATTGGCCCATGAAAGAGTTATCTCACCTATCCAGAAAGATTCCTCAGTCTCAAAACAAGCACCTCATGTATTTCTTAAATAGTTCATGTTCTATATTGTACCCTTTAGTTTTTGACATATTCCCTGAGAAGCTGTGTCTGAAGGAATAAACTCAATTATTCATCCATGGTATGACTGAATTTGTGTTATAAGTATACATCCTGTGCATGTAGTATCATTTGTGTGAAGAATAAATGGATAGTTTTGCTGAAGTAGCTATACACCAAATAATATGCCAAGTTTATAACCCAGCAGCCGAACACCTCAACCTCCAACTACTGAACACCTCTCACTACCTAACACTTTCACTCAGTCCCCAGTGTGTTCGGTAGTGACAGGTTTCACTGTACATGTTTGCCATGCTGTAAACCCAGGTCACCAGGTCATGATGTGTCTGGAGCGCAGTACGTTTTCCATGAAATATTTTTGTTTGGGTCTTAACATCCCAGTGTTTTCATTTTTCTCATTTTTCGTGAATGGGTGTTTTTATGGCCAGCGTGCATTTTTTCTTAGCCCCTGATGAGATGCAGTAACATGGAAATGATTGGACTTTAGCCTGCCTGTCTATATATAGCCTCTGTCTTACAGTTTAAGTAATCCTACATGTAGGGTATTGTCAGTGTGGGTTGCTATTTACAGTGTACCTGTAAGCTTAAATGGATTGTTTTGACATGGTACATGTAAATTCAGGATTCAGAATGTAATTGATAGAATTTATTGGACAGAATTATTTCTGTGAAGGAATGTACAGTCTTATGATGCATGGTTGTGTGTATGAAGAGAACCATTGTGTCAAAACCCATAAATTCTGTATACAGATGTGTGAATATAGAGTCTATTCTCAGTCTGTATCTGTGTAACCAGAAAACATGTAAGTGGATGGGAATAAGATTGGATATTAACCTCTTGTCAGAACTGTAGTACATTAATTTTGTCTGTCATCAATATAAATACATGTGTTAACTAGGTGTACATGTACATTGATTTCAGATTTTATCTTTATTGTCAAAGCAGTCATGGAACAGTACCCAAAGCACATGCAATATGATAGTGCATGTCATAAGATACTTACAACATGTAAAAAATAGTGTGTTCAAAGCTGAAGGGTGTGATATACAAATCTTGTGAACATAATGCAGGCTAGGTGTTGCCTAATTTAGCAGGGAATCAATAGAGCATGCATGGTGCAATCTCCAGCATGCAAAAAAGTCCTGTTTTCGGTGCTTTGTTGATGTTACAGGGAACATAATTGTAAATAGAAGTACATCTAATTTTACATGTATGTGCAGTTTCTGTGCATCGTAACAAGTTGTAGAGCCCACTCACTATTTGTGATCAACACATATAAAGATGACGGAGTATGAAGATCTGCTTTCAAAGATTTATTAACCCGACAGGTTTTGGCTGTGATGGCCTTTAGCTGAAACCGGTCGGGTTAATAAATCTTTGAAAGCAGATCTTCATATTTCGTCATCTTTATGTGTGTTTGATTGGAAGCCACTTCTAGATTTACTCTACTTTTCTTCTTCCGATCCCTGCATCCTCATCAGATCCACACATTACCCCAAGGGTCACCATTGGTCTTAGCTTCTATTTTTCTCTATTTGTGATGATTTTTACTGCCCATGTCCAACATGTGGAGCACATAAAACCATCTAGGTAAACAGAGTCAGGAAGAAATTATCCATCCCCTTAGCAGTGAAACTAAGTGAATCAGTTTCTTAAATTGCTGCAGACTCCATTCATGACAGTTGATCCTCTGAAGCCATCAGTAGCTTCCTGCATTGATACGGATTATTATTTTCCACAAGTTGTTTTTCAAGGGAGACATGTATGTTACGGTACAGCCATGGATTGGCCTACCAACTGAATATTCTTGCCTTTCACAGCCTGTCATGTCTTTACTTTTTGCACTACCGCCCTAAACTTTATATTTTCTAAATACTCTGTATGCTTAAAATAGCATACGATACACATCTGTTGGTTTTGTCAGCTTAAAATCTGAAGAACCAAAATATAAAAAATGAGTAAGACGCATGCAAAAACTACCACCACACGTGAGAAAATGTGAACAGTATACACGTATGAGAAACTTTTGTATACATGACTGTGCATGTAACTGTATGATCACAATAGGAGACATTCATATTTAACTGCGATCCTGCTCATTTCCTGTGTTGCCAAGGCAACAGACTGATGCTTCCACCATGATTAGGGCAGATCTGTATCATGTACTACATAAACATCCATAAATAACACCTTTTCAACCAAAAGAGAGCTCATTTCTAATCAATTTAGACATCCTTTATGTTTCAAATATATGTTAAAAAATTTTATTCAGATCATTCTGTCTTTTGTGGTGTTTGTTTTATTGAGAAAGTAGCTTTGACCATGCTGAATACATGGACCTGCCCTGATGCAGGTGGCTCCCTCTTTTGCTCAATAGGTGTTAGAGTAGGGGTGCATTCAAATATGAATACAGGTTCATGTTTTGCAAAACTTTGCACCTACATGTACAGTAAAACCCCATAATGACATGATCTGTTCCGGGCTAAGTGTGTCAGATATCTGAGCATGTCAGATGAATGAGTCAAATAGCAAAAGAACTGGACTTCTTGTTCCCCCAAAAATAGATGTTAAGTGAATGTGTAGGATAATTGATTGTCTTTATAATGAGGTTTCACTGTATGTCTCAGAAGCACATTCACCATGGTGACGTCATCATGCTTAAAGATTGTACAAGTCTATATACCTCAGCACCTCAGAGGCCAACTAGGAGACAGATAACATGTTTGGTCTGTTTCCTTGTGTTTATGTGTGCCAGTTTATCTGATAAAGAGTCATTTCGTCCAGCTGGGGACCTTGTGGTTGTTGTGACACGTTTGGTACACAAATTATTTTTTTATTGTATTTTTATTTTCTGAAAATCAAACAGACGGAATATTTCAAAATCAAAATACAATATAGTAATATTATTAAGTAGTAATAAGTGGTACACAAAAATAATATGAGACACAAAATGATATGATTTTCAGCTGGAGAGAAGAAACCCCATAGGGCTTATATTCCCTCCAGACTGAGAGGGCACTTAAACAAGGACATGAGTCAAACAAAAATCACCTACTAAGAACATTGACAATATTATCAATTAAAATTGATTAAACTATTAATCACTGATCGTCAATAATGTACGATTTGAGACGTTTTTTAAATAAAGTAATTGAGGTTGCATTTTGTATAAAATTTGGCACTGTTTTCCATACATGAGGTCCGTTAGTTGTTATTGCAAATTTTCAAACATTCGTTCTGAAAGGATGTACATAAAAATGTTGTCTTTGTCTAGTATCATAATTATGAATTGTTGAGACTTCAGTTTATATAATTTTCAGAATACAGGAGGAGCTAGAAAGAATTTAACTTTATACATGAGTAGACCAGTTAGGAATAGGTCCAAGGTCTCAAATTTTAAAATTTTGAATTTATGAAACAAAGGGTCAGTGTGTGAGTTGTACATCGAAAATGTAATAATTCGTAAAACCTTTTTTTTGAAGTTTAATTAGTTTGTCTATTGTGGTAGGGTATGTGATCGCCCATGTGGTATAGCAATAGAGAAAGACGTAGGGATACACCAGAGCATAATACAATTGTATAAGTATATTAATTCCAAATTTTTGTCTAATCTTCTTAAAAATTCCCATTGTTTTACTTACTTTTTTAGATATGTACAATGCATGTTCTTTCCAGCTTATATTTTTATCAAACCAGACACCTAAGAATTTGAAAGTATCAACTTTAGATAGTATTTTGTCGTTAATTTGAATAGAGAAATTGGTTAAACGAGTCTGTTTATTGCGAGACTGAAAAACCATATAGTTTGTTTTATCTAAATTAACTGATAATTTATTTGTATGAAACCACTGAATGATATCAATTAAAGTATTATTAATTTCATGCTTCAGTGTATCAACATTCTTATTGCTAAAAAGTAAGCTTGTATCATCTGCAAAAAGCATACACAACATATCTTGGGATACAAGACCAAGATCATTAATATATGTAATGAATAACAGGGGTCCAAGAATGGACCCCTGAGGAACACCACAGTTTATTGGTAAGACCTCAGAGTCTTCATTCTCATAAGATACATATTGAGTTCTCTCAGACAGGTAACTGTTAAACCAATTGAGAGCTATTCCCCGGATTCCATAGAAAGATAGTTTTTTACACAATATATCATGGTTTACTGTATCGAAGGCTTTGGAGAGGTCTAGAAAAATACTAACAACTTGTTCTGTTCTCTCCAAGGCCTCTGATATTTTACAAGACAGATAGTTTACTGCATATTCTGTACTGTACCCTTTAATCCAAATTGAAGGTCATATAGTACATCAAGTTTATCTAGATAATTAATCAATTGTTTGTGTACCACTTTTTCCAAAATTTTAGACAAGGCAGGGAGAACTGAGATGGGTCTATAATTAACAAATAATTCTTCATCACCTTTTTTGAATATGGGAATTATTTTAGCAAGTTTCAAACCACTAGGATATACACCAGTTTCCAACGATAAATTTACAATGTAGGTAAGGGGACTGGTGATTTCGTAAGATACAAATTTTAGTACTTTGGGATGTATGTCATCCCATCCTGGACTAGAATCTTTGAGTGACCTAAAAATGGATATAATATCCTGCTCTACAACAGGAGAGAAATAAAAAGAGTTAAGATAATTGCCTCGAAGATAGGAGTCAGGAGTTACTGGTGTTCCAGGTATTTTGTCAGCAAGTGATTGCCCCACATTTACGAAGTAGGAATTAAATTTGTTAGCTATGTTTTTTGGATCGGTAATATAGGAGTCACCATTTTTAAATCTTTTAGTTACCTGGGACTTTTTTTGCTTGCTAATAACAGTACTTATAAGTTTCCACACTCTAGATAAGTTAGATTTATTTCGTTCGATTGTTTCAGAATAATGTTTTTTCTCAGCTATGGTTTAGTCTATTACGGTAGTTGTTATATTTCTGCTTATTATTTTCAGTGGGTGAATCAATTTTCTTTCTGTATAACTTATTTTTCCTGTCTATAGATTTAATAATTCCCTGGGTTAGCCAAGGTTTATTAAGTTTGTACCTAGAATTTACTGCACATAAGGGAATAGTTTCTTTGTATGCTTTTTTGAGACTTCGAACAAAGTCTGACATAGCTACGTAAGGATCAGTTTTGTCGTAAATGTCCGTCCATGAAATTTGTTTGATGGCGTTTTGAAAATTGTTTAATGACTTAAAATTGATACAATACTGTTTATTTTCATTTTGGGTGGGAATAACATTTTTATGAGAAATAATATGGAAAATTGGTAAATGATCTGAAAGATCATTGTAAAAAATAACACTTAAACATGAAACTTAAATGCTAATTATAATGCATTGTTAAGGATTATGCCTTTTATGGTATTTTACTGTTTATTAATGACATAAGGGTCACAAGGGGAATTTAATTATACATACTGTTTGTAAAATAACAGTTCTATCAAAGAGTTTTCAGGGAGGTCACCATTGTCTTTTTGAAGAAAAAGTATATATATATATGTATATATATATATATATATATATATATATATATATATATATATATATATATATATATATGTATGTATGTATACATATGTATTTGCAGTTTGAAAGGTGACAAACTCAAGTTTTCATTAGTCACTTCCTTTCTTAACATTCTGAAAAAGGAAAACAGAAAAAAAGCTTTTGACTAAGACTGGAAAAAGAGATCCAGGTAAGCATACTTAATGCTTGATATTCCTGAATTTTGTGAGTGATTGTGCAAAAACATTTTCCACAAAGTTGCACAAAATTCAAGCTGATTTAATTTCAAAATTTTCATGAACATCACACTTCAAATCATGTACTGCAATCATATTAAGCTCTCAGCTCTTTTGGCATATTCGAATGGTTCAGAACATGGGAAATGTGAAAATATGTGGTTTGATACAGGTATAAAAGACAAAAATATCCAGTGACTTTTTCAAGTTAGCATCCCAAGTTTGCAACTGAGAAGAGGCCAAAGCCCTGTGCATCCTTCAAATCTTTATTCAATCAACCTACCTTTTAAGCCTTTATGAGGGTTTGATGCAATGCAGGACATGCCACCAACATCAATAGTGATGGGCTCTATATTACGTTATGTTTGCACTGTCATAAAGATTCATGCCAGTAATCTCAACAGGGATAGAAAATTGGTAGGTTTATTAGACCTGTCAGTGGTAATGTAAATGAATAGAGAAATGTCCACTTCCTTAAATTAAATATTGACTGGTAAACCTGATCTCTTGTGTCAGGTTTAATTCATTCAATTTACACTTTTCAGGATGAAATCTTGGAATTTTAGCAATTTTAATTAAATCACCAAGTAACAGGCATTGGCAGTTTTTGGCTGGACTATCATGATTCAGTTGTTGATTTGTGATTTAGTATGCAGATTTAAAATGCGAATTAGAATTTCTGCACCCATAGGATCCTTATAACGTCCTGGTGCTCTAGACCACAGGCCAATTGTTTTGACATATTGCACAAGGGCACTTCTGGAGGCCACTTTAAACTTAATGGGATTTACCTTGGGTTTGGTCTCTACCAATTTTGTTTAAATGGTCATGCTATAGTGATGTTTGTATTTTTTTGTGATTTTCTTTTTAGCTTAGAGGATGGTCAGTCATCTGTTCAACCATCCGTCTGTCCACAATTCACATTTTCGACTACTCCAAAACCACTTTATAAATTTTTTATTGTTCATTTTTTGGCAAAGTCTTAAACAATCTTCTTCTGCAAAAATGCCAAATCAATTGCTGGGAAATTGCATGGGGGCACTTCTGGGGACCCCAAGACCTTGATTCGTTCAACAGGTGGGGCTGTGATATTTTTCTATATTTTAAAGAATGTTTGTGTGTGAAAGCTATTTTCATCTTCTCAAAAATTTTCCCTGAGATTGTTCTGAAACATACTGGACATGTGGCTTTTGGGAGGGGTAAACAAGGTTGTTCATCAAGTAATGATACTGTGGATTCTTAATTTTTAACAAATTTGGTTGGAATGTACCTTGGGTGGGGCTGTACCAATTTTGTTCAAATGGTCAGGCTCCAATGAATTTTGGATTTTTTTAATGAATTTTTGTTAAATTTTTTGGCAAAATCTTCAAAAATCATCTCCTCTGAAACTTCCCAGCCAATTGCTTCAAAATTGCATGGGGACACTTCTGGGGCCCCCCAGGCCTCAATAATGCTCAAGAGGTGGCTCTGCAATTTTTATTTGTTTTTTTTTAAGAGTGTGTGTTTTCCCTTTTTTTGACCTTTTCTCAAAAACTGCCTCTCAGATTGTTCTAAAACTTGGTGGAAATATAGCTTGTGGGAGGGTTAAACAAAGTTGTTCATTAGGTGCTGAACCTCTGAGTCCCTAATTTTTAACAAATTTTTCAGTGTGGGTATCTTTTGGTTTAATGCATGGATTCCTATTGATTACTATGTATTAAGTCAATGGGGGTTGCAATGGAAATTCACATTTTAGGCTTCTCCAAAACTGTTAAACACATTGACTTGAAACTTAGTGGGGGTGTACCATGGGTGGGTTTCTACTAAGTTTATTCAAATGGTGATGCTTCAGTGATTTTTAGATTTTCTATGATTTTTTTTTTTTTTTGCCCGAATCTTTGAAAAATCTTGTTCTCCGAAACTGCTCAGCTAATTGCTTTGAAATTGAATGGGAGTGCTTCTGGGTACAGAAATATCCTTCATGTCTGTAACAAGTTATTTTGTTTCTTTGTGGTGTTGCCGTGTCAGAGTCAAAGTGGGGATTTTCTTTCGAAACATTTATTCGCCACTTCACAAAAGATGAAATGTATACAAAATCTGAAGGATGGCTGCACATGTACTATTTTCTGCCTTTTAAAACAAAAAATATGTTCCATTAGATGGGTGCACTTTGGTGGGTATGTTAATCATTATATAAAAACAGATGCTTGTAAAACATGAAACATCAAAGCACAGTCTTGTACCCATTGTGAGCCCTTAGCCTGCTGGGGATTTAGGTCAACAGCTTCCCTTGGCATACCCTGTGGCCATATGCCCAGAGAGCACTGAGCAGAGCTGTTGATTAATCACTTTTGCTATTCCAGATATATATATAAAAAAAGAAAGAAACATGAAATCTATGACACTGGACTGTTTGCTGGTGATCCTTAATGGGAAAAGGTTGAGAAAAAGTTGCATGCTGCTACATTGACATTAAACGTGTGTCCCACAGTGTATTAAATTGTTTCGAGAACAAATTGGACTAGCTGGCATTACCATTGAGATTATAACAAATGTGTTGTTTTTGGTCCAGACTGCAATTCTTTTGAAATATGAATGACCTTGACCTGTATGTTCAAGGCTGCAGGACACCTTATTTATGATAGATAATTGCAATAACTGTGACACCTTAAAATTCAGCTTGAACAATATTGAGCCAGGTTTTTGTATATTCATGGTTATTACATGTGTAAATAAGCATAGAATGAATATGTTACATGATATGGGATGACCGTGAGCTACTTATCAAGGATGCTAAGGCCATAATGTTGAAAGATGTGACTGCTGTTCATGCATCATTAGACATCTTTCATGTATCGCTTACGTGTGTCTAAACAGTAATGTGAGTCATGGTAGGAGAGCATAATGCCCACTGGCCTTTCGTATGTGCTATTGACGAAGCATGTGTTACATGGAAAGCTTTCACAGATTGATTGTTTTATCTGTACTCAATGAGAGGCACACTTAAATGCTTACTCTTTTCCTGGTGAATGTTAACTCATTCCGTACCAGTCCCTGATTTTCCCGCATACGTACCTAGATTTAAGATTACAATTGCATATTTTAAATTCTTCATGAAAAGAGCTTTGGTTCAAGTGCATGTACCAACATGCCTGTAGTCTTAACTCCATGGTTCTGGCACTGCCTGGCCAGTCATGCTGCAGCTACCGCAAGGGCAGTTGCAGCATGACTTGCCAGGCAGTGCCAGAACCACTGACCAAGGCCTGTTACCATAGTATGGAGTGAGTTAAGCAGTTTCAGAAGAGCCCTTGCCTTTGACAGTGGTGATCCAAGTGAATTGGCACAATTTCCTGCTGTAATCAACAGGACCTGACTCCTGTAACATAGTAGATATGATGTGGTATCTGATCCGCACTGATGGAAAACAGCCAGACTGACATGAGACAGAGGACATCTTGTCATGTACCCATAATGGACCGTCATAAGCGTTTTTAGAAAAGGTGGCTTTTAAAGTAATGGCTTAAAAGCTTGGCCTGCTCCCATTATGTGTCAGCAGTAAATGCCTGGTGGCGTTACCATAAACCTTGAAATTTCCTGGTTAGAATGATCTTGACTTAACAGCTATACTTCCCACAGGTGAGATGTAAACCTTCCCCGAATCCATATGAAGGAAAGCTGTTGACCCAGGGCATGCAATTTAAATAGGTTTGATCGAAACAATTCTCTTTGAAATTTTTCCAATGCCTTAGTAATATGTAAATGAAAAAGACATCTTTTGAGAGATTATTGGCGTGTTTGGCCACTTTAAGCAGAAAAGAGTTAATCCTGTAAGTGAGGAAATGGCCAAAGGAAGCCAAGAGTGTCATCCAGATGCCAAGGCAAAAACGGTAATTGCCCACAAATTGAAAGGCAGTGTCTGTCATGAAGGAATATAACGTTCTCTCTTAAAAATGCCCCTCAGTATAAGATGAATTCTGATACAACATGCTGGGTATTTGGGCTTCCATGGAAGTACTTTTAAATATTGAACTGGACCAGGCAAAGGTCACAAAGTTCAGTGGTGTGGTTCGACCGGTTTCATCTTTTCAAGACTCGTCAGGAACTTTTGGGGAGACGACGCACAATCTTTTTATATATATACAGGAGAGTAATATTTCTGTTGCTATGTAAAACACATTGTTGTGATTACATAACACAGAGGTCCGGGTTTCTGTGATGGTGATCATCACGTTGAGCAATGATTCAAATGAACATCGAATCACAGTCAACACAAGAATTCTGTGTTCACTGTCAGTACGCTGACAGGGTCAATGAGTCTACTTAGGTGCATTGTGTGGGGAAGCTGTGGTTTCCCAGTAACCCTGAATAAGGAGTTAAAGACTGTGTGACTACTACACAGGAATAGCACATGCATTCTCCAACGGGTGACAGACTGTCAACCCAAAGCAGCTATCAAGGAAAAGTGAGCCAGACAGAGCAATATATATTTTGCAATGGAGTCTGTTACATGTACATTCATTCCTGTGTTGTTTACCAGATGTGGCTGGATTGGTCTGTACATCTGAGTGGTAACTGATCCTGGATCAGATACCACTCAGATAACAACCGCCCCCCTCCCCCCCCCCCCCCCCCCCCGCCCCCCTAAAAAACAAAAAACTGTTAATATCCCTTCTGTCTTAAATGTCTCCATGTTATAAGGGAGTTTTGCTCTAACAGGGTCTACTCTATGGACCCCATCTTCAGGCTTGAAATGATGGAGAATTGTACTTTCCATGGTCTATATCCACATAGATCAGGTGATCAAAATAGACCAAAGTTAAGTTTCGGTCTGGCTGTACTAGAAACAAATCACCATTCAACATGAAATGGCAAATTATCCAATGGTCCATGTACCAATTTTGGTTTACATTTACAAAATGTCAAGTAATGTTGAAAAAATAACATAACAAAATTATAAGAAAATTGCAAACTGATCTTTTTTTTAGCTCAGTCAGCTGAGCTTTTAGGAGGGTGACCCATCCGTTGTCCATCCATCAGAAGAAATTGCCAATTATATATGCAATTGTCAAAATGCATAAAAACCCTGTTAAATTCAGGTTCATCATTGCAGCAAAGAAATGTGTTTCGAAATAAGTTGCCAAACAACTCACTTAAGTTCTCAAACTTGTCAAAATTTCACATACTAATTATTGCAAAAAAGTGAAAATGTACACGGGAGTGAATAGAATGTGGATTACAGATAGCACAAGTGATATTCTACTAGACATTGACAAAATCAACAATAAGAATGGTACCAAATCTATTCATACCTTTGATTTCTCAACATTGTATACAAAGATCAACTTGACAGACCTAAACAACGTATTAATTTTAATGTTGGATAAGGCGTTCAAAGGTGGAGTATGTCAGTATATTAATATATCTGGTGCTGAGGCTAAATTTGAAAAAGGTAAGAGCAAAGGGATATCTTATACGAAGCAAGAGTGTGCTCAAATAATAGAGTACATTATCAACAATGCATGCTTTTGCTTTGGAACCAGAGTCTATCAACAAATAGTAGGCATACCAATGGGAACAGATCCAGCCCCATATATTGCCAACCTTTATTTACATTATTATGAATCAAAATGGAGAGAAGAATTGGCAAAAACAAACTTTACAGCTGCAAGAAGATCATATTTCCACACAAAAAGATTTGCAGATGACCTGTGTGCTTTAAACAATGGAGATGAAATAAAGGGGAAATTGGAAAAACATATATCCCAAAGAATTAATATTAAATCTGGAAAATGAAAGTGATACAAAAGCTACTTTCCTTGATATGGATATAGAAATAAAGGACAACCAGTATGTAACAAAAATATTTGACAAGAGAGACCAGTTCAAATTTGATATTATCTCCTACCTTGATCTGACAGGAAACATTCCAGAGAAACAAGCATATGGAGTTTGTATCGGCACAGTGATACGTATTGCTAGAAACACTACACTTTTTAGCAATTTCATCAATAGAGTCAGAACTTTTGTTGCAAAAACTACAACACAAAGGTTATAAAAAAACAGCAACTACACAAAACTCTGTTGAAATGTTTCCAGAGATAAGACCAAGTACCTAATAAATACAACACTAACTCAAGAACATAAGTCAAACTATGTCAAGATAGAGCTAAAGTATACTTGACCCACCTAGAGAATTTTCTCTAGTCTGTCTTAGTCTGTCGGACTGCGGAATAGGGTAATGACTACTAGGAAGTGGTTTTGGACAAAAAGACACAAATACAATTAAGTAAGAAAACCATGATCATACTCACTTTTTGCAGGATTTCTTTCTTTTCAATCTTCATCCAGTATAGGGAAAGAGGTGGCTTTCAGCTAATACCTTAGTACACTTTACCTCATAACACCTCTAGTCAACTTTATTAATCTAAAAATGGAGACAAAACATTGGTGGGTACCTCTGGATCATATTTTTTTTCAGCAGCTAGTGTTAATTGTGATTATTTTCCAAGGTCTATCATGAGTCTGTGTGTGTTTTTGTAATTTGTCAGTTCTTCTCCCAAACCCGTGTAATTATAGTATTCACTTCAAATGTAGTGGGCTTATGGTATAGTTTGAAATAGTCTCCACACAACTTTACATTTAGTGGTTGCCACAATTATTTCCTGAATTTTTACATTGGTTTTAAAGTACTGGTGTGCAATGGTTCATGAGAGAATAAGTTAACATTGGTTATATTGCAATGCTGGTGTCCATGTACATGTATTTTTCATTCAAGAGTATAACATGGAAAAGGGAAAGCATAGATGACTGATTAATTTTTCAAGGTTGTGAAGGGAGTACATTTCAGGAAATGATCTGCTGGTGTCATAGTGGTCAGCAGAGCATTAGGTCCATGGCCTCTTGTTATGATTTGGAGTACAACTAAACAACACAATTTTGATGTCAACACCAATGAAACTGGTCTGGAACTGGAACTGATAAGACTAAAAGTGCTTTTGTTAAGGTGAAAAAAGTGTGTTGTCTGATGAAATTGTGCATAATAGATGACAGTTACACTTTTCACCAGAAGTGAATATAGAAGACTTAAAATGGTATTAGCCATGGAGCTTCCTCAGTGATGGATGAAAGTTTTAATGACTACTTTATCTGTTCTTCCCCTAGGTTTCAAACAGTCTCTGATGATGAAGTAGTTTCAAAATGATACACACCAATGTGTCCAATGTGGTGGCTCAGCTGGACGACATCAGAAAACATCCCAAGTGAGTATAGTTTTTCCATGGCAACTGCCGGATCCAGCATATTAGTAGATACCAGGTGGACATAAAAGTTGATTTGCTTTAGATGGTCACTTAGAATTAGTTTGCATATGTTTCCATCATCAATTCAAAAGATAGTTGATATTATACTGTTACTTCTTTGTTTTACATGTAGCTTTAAGGACAGGTAAACCACCAAAAATAAATGGCACTTTAATTGATCATTACTCAAAGCGTATGTGTTTTAGGATAACAGACCATGTATGTATGTAATCATCATGCTCCAAAAATTGATAGGTGCTGTGTTTGAGTGGCCCAGGATTTAATTGTTGAGTAAACTACTGGTTATCCAAAGTTGAGTGGAAACCATCCAGCTCATAAATATTGCTGCAAGTCACACATTATCGTGTATCATGTTCGTTTATAGTCATCATGCTCAGCAGAGCACAATGCAGATAACCACTCTCAATGTATATCCATCTCATTCTCTATTCCTGAGAACACATGCTCTTGAAAGCATTTGGTGTGTGCACGTAGTACTCCCTTTGAAACCCAATAGTCTGGTTATTGGATGAATGGTTTAATTCACTTACATGTGATTTGTTCATGGTTTGCTCATTGGGCTTGAAGGTGTAATTAACACACACAAAATTCTCTCTCTCTCTCTCTCCCTCTCTCTCTCTCTCTCTCTCTCTCTCTCTCTCTCTCTCTCTCTCTCTCTCTCTCTCTCTCTCTCTCTCTCTCTCTCTCTCTCTCTCTCTCTCTCTTCTCTCTCTCTCTCTCTCTCTCTCTCTCTCTCTCTCTCTCTCTCTCTCTCTCTCTCTCTCTCTCTCTCTCTCTCTCTCTCTCTCTCTCTTTTTCCCAAGGAGGCAGTGACACTGTAGCAATAAGTTGAAACTCTTTGTATGCACATTTTGAATTGATATAGCCAGGTCTTTCAAGGGTTTTCACTGTCTGTTCACATTATCTTGAGAAAATGGACTTTGAATAAAAGGCAGAGTTTAGCAGTCACTCAGTCTCTATATCATCTGACACTTGGTACATCCAGCAGGTCCTTTAGCTGCTGAGTATTCTGAGCAATTTACAAGTGAGACATCAAAGATATAAATTTGCTTTTGGGGGTTTTGTTGGCAGACTGATTGCCCATTTGGGTCTTAGATGTGTATATTAGCAGTGCATGGTACTATCCTGAAAATCTTCACTGAATACAGCATTACATCTGCACATATTTACCAAATTTTGATGAATCTGCGGAAAACTTTTACCAGTGGTCATAATCAACAAGTTGATGATTCAATCAATTTTCATTTTGATGTAAAGACTTTCAAGTTCCATTTTTTGTGAACTTTTGTAAGTTTTTACATTCTGTCAAATGATCTTTCACCAAAATAGTTATACCCCCCCCCCCCATCGTAGGAGGAGGATACAGTTACTGTGTCAGTCTGCCCACAGCTTTTCCACACTATGCCTTCAGCACTTTTTGACCAAGGCCTTTCATATTGCACAAGGGTTATAGTCCTTTATTGGGGCTAAGTTATGTTTGAAGATGGGTGACCTTGACTCAATTCCCAAGGTCACAGAGCCACATTACTGAATTTGGTTTCTGCAGGATAAGTTGAAAACATTTTGGGTAGGGCTTTCATATTGCACAGGATCATAGTCCTCTATGTAAGGGCTAGGGCCAGATCAAAGATGGGTGACCTTGACTCAGTTCCCAAGGTCACAGAGCCACATTAGTGAATTTAGTCTCCGCATGATAACTTGAAAACATTTTGGGCTAGGGCTTTCATATTGCACAGGATCATAGTTCTGTATAAAGGTCTGGTCAAGTTTTGAAGACAGGTGACCTCTGTCCATCCATATGTCCACAACGGTTTCCATATGATAACTTGAGAATTTTTTAGAGCTAGGGTTTTTATATTGCAAGGCATATAGTCCTTTATAAGGGCTAGCTCAGGTTCAAAGATGGGTGACATTCACCCAATTCCCAAGGTTACAGAGCCATATTTGTGAATTTGGTTTCAGCATGAAAACTTCAGAACTTTTTAAGGTAGGGCTTTCATCTTGCAGATGATTATAGTTCTCTATAAGGGCTAGATCAAGTTTGAAGATGGGTGACCTCTGTCCATCCGTTCATCTATCTGTCTGTCTGGCCATGTTTCCACACTCCAACTTCAGCACTTTTTCAGCAAGGGCTTTCATGTTGCACAGAATTATTGTTTTCTATAAGGGCTAGGTCAAGTGTGAAGATGGGTGACCTGTGCCTACCTGTTCATCAGTCCATGTTTTCACACTATGACTTCAGCACCTTTTTAGCTAGGGGATTTCTATTTCACAGGATTATTGTCCTGTAAAATGGGGTAGATAGGTCCAGTTTGAATTTGGCTGACCTTGATCCAATTCCCAAAGTCACAGATCCACCTTATTGAATTTGGTTTCACATGATAACTTGAGACATCATTGAGCTAAGTCTTTCATATTACACAGGATTATAGTTCCCTATTAGGGTAGGCATAGTAAGTAAAGTTCAAAGATATTCATATTGCACAGATTCCGTCCATCCATCCAGCTGCATTCTGGCTGATAACTAGAAAGCTTTTTGAGTTAAGACTTCCAACTTTGCAAATGCTTATAAATTCAGCTCTGTAAGGCCAAGGTTAAGTTCAAAGCCCTGTGACCTTCACCTCTTTTTTCAAGGTCACAGGGTTTTAAAATGCAAAACATTGAATAATTTTCCTTTCAGTGTTTTCACTGTTCATGACTATATAGTTATTCAAATCAAACCTAGAGACCAAGGTTATCAATGTGGTGAGGGGTGTATGGATCTAGCAATCTCTAACTGCATTTTAATTTTCAATGGATTGTCATGGACTTGTAAATTAGACATGGCTGACCATAGTTGCTCATATAGTAGAGTTAGTGATTGCTAGGGGAGGGAGGGGGAGAGAGAGAGAGAGAGAGAGAGAGAGAGAGAGAGAGAGAGAGAGAGAGAGAGAGAGAGAGAGAGAGAGAGAGAGAGAGAGAGAGAGAGAGAGAGAGAGAGAGAGAGAGAGAGAGAGAGAGAGAGAGAGAGAGAGAGAGAGAGAGAGAGAGAGAGAGAGAGAGAGAGAGAGAGAGAGAGTATTTGCTTAAAACTTGACCATGTGCATTTATGCTTGATACAATTTGAACCTGGGATATAAAGGTTAAATGTTTTGTATGGAATATTAAAAAAGTGATTTTATGATTCTGTGGGCCATGTCACTTGTAGCCAGCTCGGGTCTTACACATGTACAATTAGCTCTGCGGCAGACAATGCTGAAAATCGTTTCACTACACACAGGGTACATCTGCTGTTGTCTGTCGAATTTTGGTTTTTCTGTCAAATGATCTTTCAGTAAGATATTTGCCATTTCTCATTATTTTACATTATGTATGCATTTAGCCTGTCAGGACACATACATTGTATGTGCAATAAAATATTCTGTCTAATCGTTATTTGGCAAAAGAGCCTACTGCTCTTGGCACATTGATAGAATTTGTACTGATATCACAGAAAAATTATCAGATCAATTTTCCAAGCAAAAATGCTACACAGCTGTTGGAACGATACATGCGCACGTGAGTCACCACACAGCATTGACAAGCAACAAAAACTTTGCTATAAAACATGTCACACTATAACTCAGCCAAGAACATCAAGGGAACAAATATGGATTAGGTGTAAGGTGTCAGGTAGTAAGCAGCAGGACATGACTACCGCCCTTGTCTGCCAACCCTTTCCTTCTAACAAACAAGATCAAGGCAACTGCTTTCCTTGTTGATCTTGGGCAGTGAATATTGATAAATGTTGTCATCAACAGTTCTTCCTAAAATGTTTTCCATTAACCAGGAAATGCACATGTATGGTAGCTCATTCTACCCTGATAGAAGACTGAGTCAACAGCTTTCCTTGGTGCACTCTGGGAGCATTGCACCGAGGGTGCACCAAGGAAACCTGTTGATCATGGGCATATAATTTGGAATGATCTTCCATGCAAGTTTCATCCAAAATTTTGAAAAATAATGACTAAATTAGTAAAATACAATAATACCGGTACCAGACGACATTTAGATATTGGCGGGAAAAAGCATCATTAGGGTTGAAAGAGTTAAATGCTAAAGAAAAAAACATTTTGCATGGGAAACAGTTTGGGACAGAAAAGTTTAACTTGTGGCCATGTATCCTGAGCACAGAGAAATATAGTATGACCTGCATCATGCTATGCCCCAATGTCTTATGCTACATGTCCTTCCAAATGCCACCTCCAATTAAAGAGGGAGGACATTTCAGTACACTCTTGAACATGACAAAATTTCTGCATGTAGGTGTGGTGTGACCTGTCAAAAAGGGATGACTTAATTGTCACGAGAGAAGCCATCAGCAAGGGTGCCATTGTGTGCCTCCAAAATCATTAAAAGTATCTGTCAAAAATATAAGATGTGTTCTTTGGGTCAAAGATTGGCTTATGAGGCTTTGCCCTGCCTTGGGCCTCTGTTCTGGCAGGTATGATGGGGGCTTATTTATCTGTAACTGAATAATGAATCTGAATCATCATTATTAACAGTATGACATTGAATTTTGACCTTTCAAAATGTGTATATGTACCTAGGTAAAGATCACTTTAGAAACATAGATCAGAAGAGTGTGCACATGTCACAGCACTTTGAGACTTTGTCAAAACAACACGGAGAATTGCCCAGAACATTGAATGATGTCTGTTTTTATGAGAAGAAAGGAGTTTGCAATCAAAGAGCTTCTTGTAGTGTAAGCAGCTGACATGACAGGGTCGCACATGTCTTATAATGACTGCTACTCGTGATGCCTTGATAAAAGAGCATATCAGAACAAAGTACTTTAGTTTGGTTGTTGACTTTTGTGTGATGCCAGAGTTATGGTCTGTTCATCTGTGGTTTCCATTTTTTCTTTTTTATGCCTATATCTCATTAGAACAAATATCTGTGTAAACCTGTAATGAAAGTTTAAGCTCTAGTTTGAAACAATTTTCAACCCTCAAAGGGCTAATCATGGCTATTGTCATTTTCTCATTACCCTTAACCATATAATGGTTAAAAGGTTCAAATTCATGAAGATACCTTTCATTCAAATACCAGCGAGCCTAGTATAAAAAAAGGTAGTCTTAGACGACAACTTTCTGCCGGACACTTTGTGTGCCCTGAGGAAAGCAGTTGACTCAGTCTTAATTTGGCACTTAAAGGGTTAAAACTTTGTTTCAGGCTTGCCACCAGAGGGAGCCAGAGCAGATAATAGGTCGTGTTCCTTGACCTGACAGTTTGCATGGGGTTGTGTGGTGTATTGTATGTGTCTGTACTTTCAGATCATCTTTCAAAGAGGATTGGTGTACATCACATAAACCTGCTAAATGGAATTTGATCAAGCTTTGAAGTGTGTATAATAAAGAGTAAAATGTTTACTGCATTTTCAAAGGTTTTGCTGATTTTCTTGCTGATGTAAGGTTGCCTTTCAGGTTTGACAAACATTTGCCTGACGGCCCAGAATCTCCAGAGTCAGGAGCCTAGAATTCGGCTGAGCAGGCAATATAGTTTCTACAAACTTGAGTTTTAACACATTTCATACAGGTCAACATCCTCAGACAAGAAATAAGGACATAAATTTTGGTCGGGGGGGGGGGACTTTATATTTAAGAAGGGCAAAAGAAGATTTATAGTGTATTTAATAGGGAAAAGTTTCAAAATTAAACAGGTTTGTCTTTGAAGTTCTAAAAAGGCAAACAAAAAAGTGGCAGACATAACAAGGGGGGCTAGTTTGCTTTCAATTCACGAATGAGGGATAGGAATAGAAAGAGGAAACCATGCAGCTGCAGTAGTCTTTGTGTAGCCTTTTCCGGTTATTGTGACTTGAGAAGATAAAGTACTGTTTGATTTGCATGTGTATGTACACTGTGATAAGTGTCATCATGTTGCCGACTGCTTCCTTTGACTCATTCCATGCCAGTCCCTGATTTTTCCATATTTTTATCTAGATTTAAGATGACAATTGCATATTTAAATTCTTCATGAAAAGAGCTTTCGTTCAAGTACCAACATGCCTATAGTCTTAAGTCAGTGGTTCTGGCACTGCCTGGCAAGTCATGCTGCAGCTGCTGCAAGGGCAACTGCAGCATGACTTGCCAGGCAGTGCCAGAACCACTGATCAAGGCCTGTGACCATAGTATGGAATAAGTTAACATCACTAGCAATACCATTTCTGGTAAGTACAACTTGTAGATAGTTTTATTTCATGTTTAATGACAATTCAACAGTGTGTCTCATTCACTGCCAAGCACTTAAAGTTGTCTGCAAGACCTTTTAATGTCTGTTTGCAGGAAATTTGTATGCCTGAATGATAACATTGATCACAGCAAAGAGGAGGCCAACACAGTGAGTACACAGACACACATGATTATCTTAATTGTGATGGCATGGCTGTTTATAAGGGAACCAACAAGGGGGTTGGGGGGGGGGGAGGATTGTTCAGGTGGATATTACAGGTTATTTCCAAATGAAAAAAAAATAATAAATTGGTGTAAGAGTGTAGGAATTATGTGGTACAACATGTGTGTGTACCTTTTGCACTTCACTTCTTGTGCTTAGGTTTTTACCCCCCTCCCCTCTCTCCCAGCCCACCCTCGCAACCAAACTGGAAAGGGGAATTTGGCACCGGAATTTAGGAGCCCAAATGGTATAGTGCTTGGGATTGTTCATTTGCATAAATTTCCTTATATATGATAAAATCTTCAAAGGGATTTATTGCCATGCAAATGAGCAAATATTTTCAAGTAACCCCATTAAATGCTGCCCTCTGGTGTCGTAAAAGGATCTGTTGCAGCTGGTGCATGGGCATCTATGATATTGAGATGCTTGGAATGTTAAGAACATGGATAAGTTCATGCCTGTTACAAGTACCTGGCATATTAATTGTAAAATAAACATGATACACATATTATCAATATGCCTCTTCATGCAGTAAACAAGGAATCAACTTGTGAAGTTTTTATACTTTTTTAGCTCAGCTAGCTTATCAGCCAGGAGAGCTTATGCCAACACTCTTCATCCGTCATCCATTCACAATTTACATTTTCAACTCCTTCTCCAAAACCATCTGCCAGATTCACTTCAAATGTAGTCGCAATGTACCTTGGGTAGGTCTCTTCCAAGTTCAGTCAAATGGTCATGCTCCAGTGATTTTTGGATTTTTTATGAATTTTCTTTTGTTCTTTATTTGGGATATCTTAAAAAATCTTCTCCAAAACTGCTCAACCAATTGCTTTGATATCACACAGGAAGACTGCTAGGGACACATAGTTCTTAATTTGTTCATCAGGTGGTGCTGCAATTTGTAGCTCTGCTGACTGACTAGTAAGGCTGAGCTTTTAGGAGGCCAAGTTGACGTTGTTCGTCTTTCCAGAGAAACAAGCATATGGAGTTTGTATGGGACAAGTGATACGTATTGCTAGAAACACCACACTTTTTAGCGATTTTGTCAATAGAGTCAGAACTTTGTTGTATAAACTACAACACAAAGGTTATAAAAAATAACAACTACACTTAACTCTGTTGAAGTGTTTCCAGAGATATGACCAAATACCTAATAAATACAACACTAACTCAAGAACATTAGTCAAATTGTGTCCAGATGTAGCTTGAAATGACAATGTATAGTCCTCAAAGTGTTTAGAGTGGTAAGAGGAAAGTACCCGGGGTAAAGTATACTTAACCCACCTAGAGAATTGTCTCTTGTTCATCTTAAGTCGGAAAACCATGATCATACTCACTTTTTTGCAGGATTTCTTTCTTTTCAATCTTCATCCAGTATAGTTGTAGAGGTGGCTTCCAGGTAATACCTTAGCACACTTCACCTCATAACACCTCTAGTCAACTTTATGGTGCTAAAAATTGTATTACAGTGGTCCCCCTCTTATAAGGCCCCTCTCACCAGAGGCCACCCCTCTTGAAAGGCCAGCATTCTTGTGCAGAAAGTATGGTATTTCCATTATATTCTCCCCCTCAAGAGGGGCCACCCTTCTTATAAGGCCAATTTTTGGCTGCATTTGGGATGGCCTTATAAGAGGGGGACCACTGTACTATTTACCTGTTTATACCAGTGTCGGTATGGTGGAATAGTGTATGAAGCTTTAAAGTTTCAAAGGAGACGTCCATCCATTAGCGTCCACAATTCACATTTTAAACTTCTTCTCCAAAACCACTGGCTAGATTCACGTCAAATTGATGGGAATGTACCTTGGGTAAGTCTCTATCAAGTTTGTTCACTTGGTTACAGTCCAGTGATTTTTGGATTTTTTATGAATTTTTTGTTCTTTTTTGGGGCAAATCTTAAAAAATCTTCTCCAAAGAAATCGCTCACCCAATTGATTCCATATCACACAGGAACACTCCTAGTTCTTAATAAGTTCACCAGGTGCCGCTGAAATATTTTTCTAATTTTTTCTAATTATTTGTGTGTTATTGCTATTTTTGACTTTTTTTCCAGAGCCATCACTCAGATTAAGCTGAAACTTGGTGGATATGTTCCTTGTGGAAGGGTCAAGTAAAGTTGTTCACTAGGTGGCAATCCTGTGGATTTCTGATTTTTAACGATTTTTTCAGGGTGTTCATCAGTAAATGCACCTTTCCTATTGATTAGTATGCAAGTCAATGGACATTCTAATGCCAATTCACATTTTCAACTTCTTCTCCAAATCCATGAGACCTTTTGACTTAAAACTTGGTGGCAATGTACCTTGGGTGGGTTTCCATCAAGTTTGTTCAAATGGTCATTCTCCAGTGAATTTTGGATTTTTAATGAAATGTTTGTTCCTTTTTTTTGGGGGGGGGGAAATCTTAAAAATTATTCTTATCCAAAACTGCTTACCCAAATGCTTTGATATTACACAGGAACCCAAGGGACTCCTTATTCTAAATTAGTTCACCAGGTGGTGCTGCAATTTTTCTACTTTTTTCATGATGTTTTGTGTGTGTTATTGCTATTTTCCACATATTCTCAGAACAGTCACTCAGATGAAGCTGAAACTTGGTGGATATGTTCCACGTGGAAGGGTCAAGAGTAGTTGTTCACTAGGTGGCACTGCTGTGGATTCCTGATTTTTAATATATTTTTTTTTTCAGTTTGGTTACTTATCAGTAAATGCACCTTTCCTATTGATTATTATATATGCAAGTCAATGGGCATTCTAATGCTAATTCTCATTTTCAACGTCTTCTCTGAAACCATGGGACAGATTGACTTCAAACTTGGTGGCAAGTTTGTTGAAATGGTCATGCTCCAGTGATTTTTGGATTTTAAATGATTTTATTTTGGCGGGGGGGGGGGGGGGGGGAGTCTTTAGAAAGTTTTAATAGAAAATTTTGACATGGAATTTCTTGTAATGGTTGTAACTTAAATAAATGTGGCCAGATTTGTGTCAAACTTGGTAGGGATGTACCTAAAAATTTATAAGTGTCTATCTATTTTGTGCAAATGGTCATGCTCCAGTGATTTTTGGACCATGACCTCATTCCCAAGTTCAGAGAACAACTGACATGAAATTCACTGTTCAGTTGATAACTTGAGATCTGTTTTGAGTTAGAACTTGATGTCGACACATTAATATTTCTCTATGAAGGTCACACGCTTAAACAGTACATGAGCGACCGTGACCTCATTTCTGGGATCACAGTGCAACTTACATGAATATTACTCTTCGCTATAACTTAAGAGCCACCTGAACTGGGACCTTGATGTTGCACATGTTAGACTAAGTGTTCTTTAATAAAGGTCAGACTTACTCACTGCATGGGTGACCTTGATCCTGTCCCAAGTAAGTGTGGTGAATATCTTGGTCAGCTGAGCATGGGCTGTTCACACAGCCCTGTTGTTTGTTTGTTTGTTCGTTTGTTTTCTGTGTGTGCCTGTGTGTGCAGGTCACCCTTAAACATCTAAAACAGTTAAGGCCAAAGTGATAACAATGTTGGTAATAAGACTTGACACTGTTCATCACATCATGTTTACCCGCATCAATAAAAGCAGAAAGCAACACCTCAGAGTGTCCATGGAAAGTGATCTCTTGGTTTGTCGTTTAGTCTTCAAATACTTTCAGCATCCACAGGTTACGCTCAGAGTAGATCAACTGCAGTGTACTCGTGTTTATTCTGGCTAGGAAAATCTGGCTTTTCAAGTACATTGAATTCCTGCAAGTATTTTGATTGAAGAAGACAAGTACTATGTCTTGCCAATGTTTTATCTGTGTAGACATGTTTCTACATGTATGTTATTAAACAGGAAGCTTTCCTCTTAGCACAAGTCTTTATGATGCAAAAATGTCCATTGATATATATAAGGGGATGGTTAATTTTCAAAAGGCTATGGGTATGCAAGAAAGCCATACAGCTGCAAATGTAGAGGTTGCTGACAAAGGAAATGTACATGTGTCATTGATTGCGCCTCGGGGAGTCATGTGGCTGTAAAAGGAGTTTTATTTCCCCGTAGTGCTCTGTCTATTTGCAGTATAAGCTTCCATAATAGATCAGATGTAAAACATCAGTGTCATGTATTTTTCTTTTGAAGTAAGTCCTTGCCATGGAGATGGCGGCCAAAACACAGCTCGTTGTATACAATCTTTTGAAACATTTTATGCCAAATTGTCAAGGTATTGTGTATATTGTGTGTTTACCTGTCTATATGTTGCTCCATCAGATAGTTTCTTTGTTGGGACTGAATATGGAACAATACAGTCAAAAGATTTTATGGGGTACTTCTATGAAGAGCAAGCATAATATAAAACTCATTGTATTTCTGGACTGTGGTGATCTCATCTTGTTCTGGTCAAGTCTTATTTTCCTATGTGTTTGTCTACATGTAAGGTAATACCGTAACAACACTTTATTACCTAGTCAACTTCTATTTAATTTTCAAGGTTTCTCTTTAAGTTGGTAAAAAACATAATTATCTATCATATATGAAAATTTGGAAGGTCTAATTAATACAACTTGTAGAAATAAATAAAAACTTAACTGCAAACAATTAACACGGTGATCTTCTGACACCATATGTTCCATTTTTAGCTCAGCTGACTTATTAGTCAGCTGAGCTTATAGGATGGTCCTTAGTCCATCGTCCATCCATTGTCCGTCCTTCGTCCTTTTGTCCACAATTCACATTTTCAACTTCTTCTCCAAAACTGTCAGCCAGATTCACTTCAAAGGTGATGGCAATCTACCTTGGGTGGGTCTCTACCAAGTTTGTTCAAATGGTCATCTTATCTTACTTGGCAAGATGAACTGATTAGAATTTGGTGTCTAAAAACTTAACTGCAAACAATTAACACGGTGATCTTCTGACACCATATGTTCCATTTTTAGCTCAGCTGACTTATTAGTCAGCTGAGCTTATAGGATGGTCCTTAGTCCATCGTCCATCCATTGTCCGTCCTTCGTCCTTTTGTCCACAATTCACATTTTCAACTTCTTCTCCAAAACTGTCAGCCAGATTCACTTCAAAGGTGATGGCAATCTACCTTGGGTGGGTCTCTACCAAGTTTGTTCAAATGGTCATCTTATCTTACTTGGCAAGATGAACTGATTAGAATTTGGTGTCTCCATGACCTAATTTGAGCATATGGCAGCCTAATTATGTGTTCGTTAGGGCTTGCTACCGCAATATCTCTAGAATGCTCCAATGTATTGTGCTCAAATTTGGCAGGACATGTATGCTTATCTAGCATGCCAAGATGAACTGATTAGATTTTGATGTCACCTGGTGACCTAACTTGAGCAAATGGCATCCAAATTATATGTACCTCCAGCTTATGCTTCCATGTATTTTGTTCACATTTGGAGACCCTTTATGTTTTTGGGTTGTTCATCCATCCGGATGTGCACATTCTCTTTACCACAATATCTACAGAATGCCTTCACCGGTGGACTTTTCAGTCAAGGCTTTTCCTTGAAGGTATGTCTAGTTTTGGGGATTTTTGTTCATTTTTTTGGGGGGGGGGGGGGGGGGGAGGAGGGGGAAATCTTAAAAATTCTTCTCTGTAACTGCTTTTTCAATTTTTTTAAATGAATTTTTGTGCCCTTTTAGCTCAGCTGGCTTATCAGCTAGCCGAGCTTTTTTCATCTATCATCATCCATCGTCTGGCGTCCAGTCACAATTCACATTTTCGACTTTTCCAAAACCGTCAGCCAGATTCACTTCAAACTTGGTGGCAATGTACCTTGGGTGGGTCTCTACCAAGTTTGTTCAAATGGTCAGGTGTAGTGATTTTTTTTATTTTTTAATATTTTTTGTTCTTTTTGGGGGCAAATCCTATAATAGTTTCCTCTCTGAAACTCTCACCCAATTTCTTTGATACACAGGAACATTCCCAGGACTCTTTGTTCTAAATAGTGTGTGTGTGTGTGTGTGTGTGTGTGTGTGTGTGTGTGTGTGTGTGTGTGTGTGTCCACCATTTTGGACTTCTCCTTCAGAACCATCCCTCTAATTAAGCTGAAACTTGGAGGATATGTCCTTTTTGGAAGAGTCAAACAAAATTGTTCACTAGGTGGCACTGCTATAGATTTCTCATTTTTAATTTTTTTTTTTTGTTTAATACGGATACTTATCGGTAAATGGACTTTTCCTATTGATTACTGTGTGAGTCAATGGGCATGCTAATGCTAATTCACATTTTGGACTTCAAGGAAGAAAATGTCAGTTACATTGACTTCAAACGTAGTGGCATTCACCTTTGGTGGGTCTCTACTAAGTTTGTCCAAATGGTCATGCTCCATTAATTTTTGGATTTTTTATTATTTTTTTGGAAAATCTTTTAAAAAGTTTTAATAGGAAAGTTAACATGGGAATTTCTTGTAATGGTTATAAATTCAATAATTTTGGGCAGATTTCTGTCACACTTGGTAGGGATGTACCTTTGATAAGTGTCTACCTATTTTGTCCTATCCCAAGTTCACAGAACCACAAGTGTGATGAATCTCTAGGTCAGCTGAGCATGGGCTTTTCACACAGTCCTCTTGTTATTCAAGTAATATGTAATGGGAATGCCCAACAAATTGTCAGCTTCATCTGCATAAACATCTGGTTCTGATTGTCCAATTCTTATGAAATAAATGTTAATTTAATCAACAACCTCTTAAAAATTAAAGTGTCTCACGGATTTGTGATAAATTGATTCATATAGAAGATGTAAGGATTTTTAAAAAATGAAGAGAAATATCAAAACTTGATCCCATTTGGTGGGGTGGGGGTTGTTTTGTTTTTGTTTTTGTTTTGTTTTTGTTTTTTGTTTTTTTTTTTTTTTTTGTTGTTTTTTGTTTTTGTTTTTGTTTTGTGCTCGGATAGCTATAGCAGGAAAGCAAAATAAAAGCAATTGCTGTTACCACCTTATTGTGTTCTTCCCAGAGCAAGATATGAATTACAAAGTAATTTTGAGATGTGGGACAAATTTATTGAAGGTACTATCCATTTTTCTGCATTTGGCCATGTTTATATAATTAAGCTTAGGGAGGTTACTTTTTGGTTTATAGAGAACTCCTCAAGACTCCTGCAGTCATGTAGATGTAAACATTCATCAGGTCATTACCTTAACCTTACCTTCAAAAATTGTCACAAACACAAGTTTTATTCCAGTATGATCATGCTTTGACTTAAGTCAGTGCTTTCCTCATTGCTTAGGAAGTTATGGTATGGCTGTCATATGGGAAGGTGCCGCATGGCAACCAGGCAATGTCAGGTTACTGCCAGCCCAGACCTTATTAACCACTCTCACTTCGCAACAAGGAATGTGGTCTCATTAATAGGAATCTTTTCATACCATTATGTTAAAGGTCCAGCTTATTTTGTTCCATTACCTGGTGGTATCAACTCTTGAATAATACAATACCCTAAGAAGTCGGTTAATGAAAGGAAAAACCTTGGCAAGGGACATGGATAGATAGATCTGTCAGTGTAGCAATGACCACCTGTAGTGTATTGTGTGTGAGGCAGATGAAAGAGACAGGGTTGATGCCCTTCACAGGTGCTTTGTTCCAAATGACGACAAAATAGAAATTAACAATGGTTCGGTAGCAGACAGTCAGAGAATGGCAGTTTGAAAACCCCTTGATTCCTATGAAATCATAAAATTTTGAGAGGTAATCTTTGTGCCAGTAAGTCCATGGTTTGTCACGTCTCATTCGGGCTTTTGGCTGCAGAATTTATTGTAAATTCTTGCAATTCTATGGTCCAGTTTCTTCACAGCAGAATTTACAACCTTTATAAATTCAGTATAATAATCTGAAGTGCACTCATTGCCCCTTATCCTGCAGACTGGGCATTGGAGTATTGTTGGCCTCCTGTCTATATTTGCCTTTCATGTGTGCATGAGCTATAACTGTTTTGTACCTTTGACACACAATATTTACTCTATATGTGAAACTTAACTCATTCCATACCAGTCCCTGATTTTTCCGTATGTTTTACCTAGATTTAAGACGACAATTGCATATTTAAATTCTTCATGAAAAGAGCTTTCTTTCAAGTACCAACATGCCTATAGCCTTAAGTCAGTGGTTCTGGCACTGCCTGGCAAGTCATGCTGCAGCTGCCACAAGGGCAGCTGCAAGGGAAGCTGCAGCATGACTTGCCAGGCAGTGTCAGAACCACTGACCAAGGCCTGTGACCATAGTATGGAATGAGTTAACACATATGGTGAGAAGAGAATGTTTGTGGGGAAAAAAAAAACAAGTCACCAGGTCAATTATTGTGGCAAAGGTTAAAGATCAGCTAGATTGAATGGTTACCACAAATTAGAGAGTTGATATTTAGAGTGGTTAGAAATGATGTCTGAAAACCAAAATGTTAAATTTCATTTTCGAAAAGTGTTTTTTTCAACTCCAAAAGTATGCCACATTTGCGAGATGAAAATGCGGAAATTTTCTCCCATCATGGCCCAATGTGGGAAAGTGTTAGTAGCATAGCAAACGCAACCCACTGACTATGGTGAATGTGTTATAAGCCAGTGTACCTTCAGTTTGCCAAGAATGGTAGGAGATACAGCAGAGCATAGTGATTCCGGACAGTCTGAATTCAGTTATATATCAGAACTCCTACCCAGCAGTAACCTCGAGACCCTTGGAGTGCAGTAATTTACGTTTCCGTAAACATTGTCATGAGTACACATGTTTATGATATCCTCTATTTGAGATCGTATCCATTATGTAATAATGGTTAATATTTTCCTGTGGCTGATTTATTTTCTGGGTCCATATTAATTACAAAGGTACAATAATATGGAATTTTGTACACCCGAGTATCCTAAATGTAGTATTAAAACAGCCCTCATACTGCATTTTTAGTCCTGTAGCATACAGTGTCTTTCAAGGGACATACTACACCAAAATAACGGAGGATACTGAAACTGTCCAATTAGAACCCATGGAAAATGTTACACTAGCAAGAGCCAGTATCTTCCCAAGGGAAATACAAACTCCGCATTAAAATAACATTGAAAGTCAGTATATATCCCTCAGGGCAGTGTAAACAGTGACTGTATAATGACGTTATGCGCCATGTTGTCACTCACGTTGGAAGGGTGCGTGCCGCACAAGATCGATGCATGACATGACAGGAGAGTAGTGTAGGCCTATTTCTTCCTGAAGGGGAGGTGGGCTTTTCTCACACAAAATCATAAACTAGAAATTGTATGATTTGGCTACTGATTTGGTATGTAGCATCTTGCCTTGAATAAGTGTTATTTGTTTCCAAATATTAGTAATATCCACCTTGTCTCCACAGATACCGACCCGTATCTTGCCTCGCTGTATCCTCCCTCAACCCTTCAGCTCTCAGGAGTATACAGGCTCTCAAGGGAACTGTACTGGCTATGATACTGATGTAGCCATGGGATAACCTCTAATTATTGGCAGCTGGCCATGGGCTGTCACAAACAGTGGTACATACCTGAAAAAATGACAGGCCAGCCGCCCACTGGTCTTGGCAGCTGTGCATATGAGGTGTGAATGTGGTAGCTATCCAAACAAGTGTTATGTGGTTTGGGGATTAAACACCTCATAATATACAGTAGTAATTGGACATACACGTACATTACAGTGGCCAGCTAACCCAACCCATTATAGACTGTTCAACCCTAAACCTGGGTATAGAACAACATGTTTGTCCATGTTTTCCATCCATTTTTTTCCATCAATTGAATCCAAACAGTTAAACACACTCAAGTTTTGTTACAGTGTTACTTTGTAACAGCATACCAGGCCAGGGTGTCACTGAGACATTTGTAGAATTACTACACCTATATTTTGCTGTAATACAAGCTTTGAAATCAGAATCATACTGAAGATTAATTTGTAAAAGCTGTAAAAAAATAATGAATCACTGGTCCTGGTTTTATGAGTAATGCCTAATATGGGCAGCTCCAAGCCATTATCCATCGATGGGACCACTTTTTGCAACAACTGTTACAGTATTTTTTTTCTTGCCAACCCTCTTCTAAACACCGTCATATTTGGCAAATCGAAGTCACTTTCCACAAGCTGTTTGCTACATAGGTTAGGTCGGTTCCCAGGACCTTGCCACTTGTCCCTGCATATCTTGATGCTCTCTGATGATTTCAGGTCTTTGGGGGAATGTAAACAAGCTGTAGAACTTGTATTACTACAATTAACAGCAACACCCCAACCCATCCTGGGTGGGAACAGGGATGAAAATGAATGTTTCTACATGCATTTATAATCCGGTTGATGAAGCGTGAATAAAATATGTTTGAAGCAAGTGACACTTGACAGCCATAGCTCAATAGCATGATCCAAGTCTTCCCTGTCAGCCAGAAGTGTTGTGTTTGTGACATCACTTACCGTTTGCACCTTGTGGGTGTTGGAAATGAATGAAAAGCACTATTATAAGTTTTTTAAAGTAAAAATGTGAATAAAGGTATTATTTTCTCATCAAAATTCTTTTAAAGTGCCCGTTATGGTGAAAACAACCCATGAGTCACCCATGTATTCAATTTGAACGAGGTCAATCAAGAGAACATTTGAAGCATAAAATATATCCCTTGAGTCAGTTTCTTTAA
Source organism: Hermodice carunculata (assembly GCA_964020975.1). Taxonomy (NCBI): domain Eukaryota; kingdom Metazoa; phylum Annelida; class Polychaeta; order Eunicida; family Amphinomidae; genus Hermodice; species Hermodice carunculata. The sequence goes on from OZ026612.1 coordinate 54,880,617, forward strand.
TTACAAATGCCACCGTGACTGATAAGTTTGATACCAGAGAGGTCACTGTTACCCCCTCAGCATTTGAGCCAACAGACCATTATCAGCTTGTCTGTGTGTGCAGGCATGTGTCCCTCCATCTGTTACCTGTGGAGGCAATAACTTTTGAACAAATTAAACTAGCATGAAACTTCTACCTTAGAAGCATTTCATCGGTGTTCGGCTGCGTTTGACAGTCAGTGACCTTGACCTACATGTATTTTCAAGGTCATCAGGGGTCCTAAATTTTTGCCTGGCCAATGAGGTCTTAGGGTCATTCCGACTGTTATATTTGTATTTTTTATTAAGGGTCCATCCCATGGGGGGACCCTTTATGTTTTCGGGTTATCCATCCATCCAGATGTGCACATTCTCGTTACCATGATATCTAGAGAATGTCGGCATGTATTTTGCTCAAATTTGGCAATATGTTTATCTTACCTTGTAAGATGAAAAATTAGATTTTGGTGTCACCATGACCTAATTTGAGCAAATGGCAGCCTAATTACATGCTCATTAGGGCTCGTTACTACAATATCTCCAGAATGCTCCAATGTATTGCTCAAATTTGGCAGTATGCTTATGCATCATGCCAAGATGAACTGGTTAGATTTTGGTGTCACCATGACCTAATTTGAGCAAATGGTAGCATCTTTTCCAGGCTGACCCTTCAGTCAATGCTTTGCATTAAAGGTATGTCTAGTTTCAGTCATACATGGATTCTCTTACAAAATTGCAAGTGACATGAGAGGGAGCTGCAGTCACTTTGCTCACTGAAATATCACTGATTGGAAATGCAAACATGGTGCCACCAGTTAGCAGAATGAGTTGTCGGGGGATTAATGGCACCAAAAAAGGTCTTGTGCTGGTTCACCGTTGATGACCCAATTTTATAAAGGCTAACCAAGCCTAAAACTTTCTTCTAAATTAAAAATTTTATGAATATGATATGTTCATTTCACAAATTAATATTCTATGATTATTTAGAACTATGCAGTTTTTCAGTGAATGGTACGAAATAGGACTTTGCTCTTAGAATATCGGACTTGATAGTGTTCAAACAGTAAATGGGCTTACAGATTTAGGTTTGTTAAGTTTCTCTTTGTATTAAATAAGCACATTACAGTCTTTATAATCAATTGCGAGGCTGGTTGCAGGGGTCTTAAAACTGTTAAGATTAGATGTTGAATTCTAAAACTACAGTAGTATAAATGAGTTACAACGATTTGGCTAGATTAAGAAAACATACCCACCTTTCACCTTTAAATGATTGTTGCTCAAAACAAGAATTAAGAATAAAACAAGATGGAGCAAACAGTTTAATTTTTTCTTGTTCTATGATCAGGAAAGTGTGAAGCAGCAGTTACAGTGGTAGTTAGGTCTTCCCAGTACCTCACACACAGCTGATACTACCATCATGTGTTGTGTATATTTTAAATAAACAATGATCTATCCCTAGGCTTGTTATTTGTGCAAAGAAAACGATCACCGAAGAAAGGAGATGCCATTTTTTTTTTCGGTCCCCGTATTTTACCTGCCATAGGCTGATAAAAGGTACTGTGTGATATTATACCCATAGGCATTGTTGGCATGTAAAAGCTTTTTAAATGCTGAATGACATGTATTCCAGGAAGGGCTTTGTAAATGGTATGTTGCTATAACAGAGGGACATACTCCACCATTGTGGTACATGTATTATATTACACAATTAAGACTACAGTTTCTAATGCAACATTAGTATGACAGCATCTTTTTCTGTTTTGTTCTTTTTAATTTTTAACTCCTTTGCAACCTGGGGTGCTTGAGTTGTCAGGAACCATTTTAAACAGGGATGGACATTAACCTTTTTCTTTGCCTGTGCCGCAGGGCAGTTTGGGGGCAAGTATCACCTGTCCAAATGTGGTTTTACCTGTCCCCTGCCAAAGTCTGCAGGTTGTAAAGTACAGGCAGAGACTAACAGCTGTGTTTGACTGAGTGACACTGCATCACTCAAGTAAATACCACACAAAACATGTTTCTTGTCTGTCAGACTGTTCAGTCATTCAAAGGAATGACTGGACCTTTGCCTAATTCACAAGAATTGAAGAAGGAGCAATAATACTAGCATAGTAGTTTGATCATAAGAAATTGTGATTTTTCTTGAACGTTTTTTCTCAAAAAAATTACCTGCGTGGTTGGACAGGCAGAGAGCATTTGGATTTATTTGCTGTCCCTGAACAGGAAGATAGACCTCAATGTCAAACCCTGTTAAATGCCAGATAACATGGAGTGTTCAGGTTCTGTGTGGAGGCTATACATTGAGATGTACAGTGCATACCCTAGCATTTTCATTTTGCAAATTTTTTAGTTTTTAAATACTATATTTTTCGAGAATCCTGAGAAAAATCTCCAGATTGGACGCTTTTGTAAAATGTCAGTTTTTTGCCCCAAAAAATGATTTAAAAATTTTTTCGTGGTGTATATATAATCTAGAGATCCTAAGCAACAAGAATATATATAGTTTTATGGGTCAAAAAATAAAAACCAAAACAGGACAGCGGATTGAAGACAGCACTCCTCTAAGTGCCTAGCTTTGTTTGTGCCACCTTAATATGTAAGTTACTTTAATTTACTTTTTAGGGTGGCGCACAGGAGAACGGTCTATCAAAGACCTTACTGTCTGTCTCCCTGATCATATAATGTGAACACTTCTTTACAATCATACATTGAACTGTTTTGTATTGTGTTTTGTATTTTTACCCTTGTGTTATTATTGTTTGTATATATGAATATTATGGTCGAATAAACAATTCCTGATTCCTGAATCCTGATTCTATGAAAGTGGACCACACTCATAAACATGATTTCTCATACCAAAACAGTGATTGCCTATATGTATCAGGCTTATGCTACACATTACTAAGTTCCCCCACTGATCACTTAAATGGAACTCTTACCCCACACCATTAGGCATTCAGTTGTCCCTGAACAAGGAGCATACTTTTTTAATGAGATTAATTCCTGCTTCTTTTTTTGTTTTGTTTTGTTTTGTTTTTGTTTCTTTGATCATGGGCACTGAAGCAAGGTTGTTGTGCTAACCATATAGCTAGTACAATACTAGCCGTAAAGATGACTGTAACTGCATCCTAGAGTGTAAACTTTCAATACTATTCATGAAGATGACTATCTGCATCCAAGAGTATAAACTTTCAATACTAGCCGTAAAGATAACTAATTATATAAGTGCATCCTACAGTATAAACTTTCAATACTAGCGGTAAAGATGACAGTAAGTGCATCTTAGCATGTAAACTTTCAATAGTAGCCGTAAAGATGACTATAACTGCATCCTAGGCTGTAAACTTGCCTTTATCCCTGTCCTTACTCCCAAACTTCCAGGTCAGCAGGACAAAGTTATTTTCATGAATGATCACTTGAGTCAAGTCAATGGCTCCATTCATGCTGCTGCTTTGGATGCTGGTGTTACCTCAACAAACCTGCCTAAACTGAAACGATACTGGTGCCCTCTTCTTCAGTGTTCATTCTTGGGTGCGGCCTTGCGGGATTAGCGCACTTTTTTCAGGGAAGACGCACATTGATTTGAGTGACGGGGCCTGCCGGGCGCACTGTATAAATATTACATTTCTCATTTTCTAATTTTGTTGTAACTTGTGAATACTTGATGAACATTTGTAATAAATTCATGATTTCCAACCTGAGCGCGTAGGTTTTCAAAGCTACAGAAATCGAGTGAGAGTCACGGTGTTTTGCATTGTCCACAATGACCATGATTATGCATTATACTGGTGGAATTCTCTGATGTTCGTCTTTGTTTGTAACAAGCTCTCTTATATGCTAAGAAAATATATTCCTGGGGTATTCCAGCAAAAATTTACGTCATTTCATCTCATTTTAAATGCGCTGGTTCCTCATTGGGTGAATTCGATCACATGCGGCTCACTGTCCAATCAAACTCGTTGTTGCCCGTACATGTGCGTGTCTCATGTTCACTGTGTTGGGGAGGAATAAGTCGTATTAAAGCGAAGATTATTGGACCAAGATGTTTAATTTTCACATCATATCTTCACCAAAAAGACTTCCATCGAACAAATCTAGATACAGATAAAGGCACGAATGTAAATTCCTAACGGAAGGCAAAGGAAATACGCAGATTAGTCACCGCACGGTCACACGTGGACGAAGCGAAGATTTGCGTAAACACGATGCGATCATGTGTTGTTGATTGCCGTCTCCTATGCCTCACGTCGTCGTTGGTGATTTTTAACAAAATTTTGACGTTTTGATTTTATTACATTGTTTGAATGGAACAAATCTGTATGACAGTACAAGAGAGGAATGAAAATCACCATCGCAGGCCCAAAAATATACGCAGGCCTACAACATAGCGAAATATCATCCATGCCTGTGACAGGCTGTGTACGCCTGCGTGTGTTGTGTTGCACGGCCTGTACCGTGTTGCTCAGTAAAAAAAAGTGACCGCACTTAAGATCAGGCTCTTGACACCTCCTACGGCATCAAAATTTTCAGGTAAATTGAAATAGAAAGTGCACAGAAATATAAATCGTGTAATTTCTGACCATCTCGTGGAATAAATCGCAAAAATAACAGCCCAGGCATGCTCAATATACATGCCGCTTGTTGTGCAAGAGAATAAAAAAAAAAAAAAAAATTCCCGATGGCACAGGTGTGCGATATCAGATACTGCCCCTTTGTACCTGCATGATCATACCAAATAAAATCAATCAAATCACACAAAATGAAGTCTAACTGGACCCATCGACTCAGTCCATGAGATCACTATTTTTTCTGAAAAAGAAAAAAGATGGGTCCAACAGACCCACACTGAAAAATCCTTAGTGTGACCCCTGCGGCAACACAAGATTGAGATTTATAATTTTATTACACAAAAGACACCGGGTGTCATTTATGTAATAAAATTATATATCTCAATCTTACTTGTGTTGCAGCTTGATTTATTCATGATTTAATTATTATTGTGAAACACTTAATATAAAACTGACATGAGTGAGATTTGAGTGAATTTCAAATGTCATGGATATTTTCTGCTGTATTTTAGGCACTTGAAGAATTTTTTCTCCGTTGCTGCCTTGTTGTTGAAGTCTGTTGAAGCCAACATTTATACTGAAAACTTGTGGTACTGCTGGTAGATAATTTTATCCAACTTGCCCTAGTACTGCCAGCAGAGATAATTTCATCGAACTTGTCACACAAATAATTGAAATACTAATTACAGTGGTAACTGATAACATAATATATATCACTTCCCAGTATTGTTTATATTTAATTTATTTGTTTGACAATGAAATTGTCTGTTTTGAGTTTGAAATTCTTTCTGTCCTTGAATATTTTTATGAACTTCAAGAATCACATGATAATGCAACTGTGAATGTCTGTGGAGTCTGGTCATAATTTTTGCAGTTCTGAATCTGAGCATGTTTTATCAGAAGCCTTTCAAATTCATTGACACTGTAATAAAGTGATGGTACATTAAAAGCCCAGAGGAGGATATTTCACTCTGACTCCACTTGCTATGGCTACGCATGCACTGTGACTGGCAGTCGAAAAGTATAAAAAATAACCTTTATTTGTGCAGAATTACAGTCTAATCTGATCCGATCCTTCCTGGTGCAGTTGATAACATTTACATGATTCATATACTGCTGTACAGGAGTTAGTACCGCTGAAGACAAAAAACTGACCAAAAAAGACACAATTTTCACTACACAATAAAACCTCAAAATGCTTGATTTTGGTCTAAGAATGCACCATTTGGCATGCTTTATTTAAAAATTTTCCGGGATGGGGGGGGGGTGGGTGGTGCATGCCGCCGGACCCCCATAGCTTGGCCCATCCCTTGCAGGGATGGGCCCCTATTTCACAGCCTTATGGGGCCCATGGGCCCCATTCTTTACAGACCAAGAATGAACACTGCTTCTTTCCTGCTATCACAACTGAAAGTATTGATGCTGGTCTCTGTAAGTAGGTGGTGGGAGAGCCAAATCTGGTGTAGTTTATGAATGTATGAAGAGTGCTGAAAAGGGTTTTCAGATAGAAGACCAGGAGATGTGTACAGAGTGACATAAACATGAATTATAATGAGTAAGATACTATGTTTAGAACAAGGGATACCACGCCACTCTGGAGCTCTCTTAATAAGCATCAGTAGTAACTTGTTTCGGCATTAGTGGGTGCATTTCAGGGCAGTTCCCGGTGTTGCACAGCGTTTGCCAGCATGAGACAGCGTTAGCCGGCATTACAAATGCTGCGAAACGCCGACTAACGCTGGGAAACACCAAAATCCAATTAAACCTTTTGGGGCTCAGCGTTAGCCAGCGTTGGTTGGCGTTTGCCAGCGTTAGTCGGCATTTGCCAGCGTTTGACACCCTTCAATGCTGCCTACCGCTGGCAAACGCTCTGTAGTTCTCTGAACTAGCAAACTCAATGGGATATATGTAAAATTTGAATTCAGTAGAACTGGGATGGGAAGGATCCATGGAAATTTGTATCTTGTACTTGTACTAATAATTAAAATACTTTTATTTTTTATATTCATGGGCAATACAACATAATTATCTTTAATATTATGATGATGATTTATCCATTGAGGTGTATGTGTAGTGAATGACTTTGCTCATGTTCACTGATATTTTGGTCACCTCAATCTTGGTTGCAAAGTAAAGACAAACAAACAACCCTGTTTTCAATTTTTGTTTAAACACAGCACAGCTATTTTTTATTGTAAAATGCTGGCAAAGGCCGACTAACACTGGCAAACGCCAACCAACGCTGGCTTACGCCGAGCCCCAAAAGGTTAAATTGGATTTTGGGGTTTCCCAGTGTTTGTAATGGCGGCTAACGCTGTACAATGCCAAGAACCACCCTGAAATGCCAAAACACACCCACTAACACCGAAACAAGTTACTAGTGCATCTACATAAGAAAGTAAACTCAGTACTAACTGTCAATCAGTTTGGTAACCATTATAGGGAAATTATTAATAGCGAATTTGATAATTTTACGGATGAGCAGCTGAATATTATTGAATTTGTTGAGGATAAATTCAATGAGTACAGAAATACCCATAATGACTTCCGTATGACCCCTGACAAGGTTAATGACATTTTAAAAATTGTAGAGGATAACTGTGCAGCAGGTGGCAATGGAACAAATGTTGAGCATCATAAGAATACGGGAACTTGACCCTGCTACTTACTAAACACCTGGCTATGTTATATACCTGCATGTTGACATTAAAAGTAGTATCTGAGGTGCTGCAGATTGGTATTATTGAACCTCTCCTTGAAAAACTTGGCCCGAATGAAACTCAGAATTATAGACCAATAACGTTGAGCTCCATCTGCTCCATATTTATTGAAATGTGTCTTTTACCCGATGACTTTGTTAAGGATATATACGACAAGTTAGTATTGGCTTTTGTGATGAAGGATACTTTTCTTTTGATAACTCTCTAAATGCACTCAAAAAGTACATAAAGTATACATTTTTGGAAAGCAAACATAAAGATTAACTAGAAAAGATTTGCTTCAAAGCAAATCTGTCTGCGTGCCTTCAAAAGTTGTAAATATTAAATGCTACAACTTTTATCCTTTGGCACATCACAGCACATTAAGCTTGCGGCTGGATGCAAATTTCCAAGTCCAAATGACCTTGACCTTTCACCTTTACAGGTCACATGTAATGTGCACAGTGTTACAATACCCACAATTTGAGCGCAACATGAACCAAATCGGATGAAAATAGACCAAGTTATGACAAGATGAAACTTTCAGAGGGCCTAATGACCTTGACCTTTGCCCTTTTGAGGTTACATGTTCTTATAAAAATGTACAGTGTTGCATTACCTACAATTTGAGTCCAACATGATTAGAATTGGATGGAAATTGGCCAAGTTATGACTGGAAGAAACTTTCAAAGGTCCAAATGACCTTGACCTTTGACCTTTAGAGGTCGCATGTATGTTTCAGAAGTGTGCAGGGTTACAATAGCTACAGTTTCAGCCCAACATAATAAAAATTGGATAAAAATGGACCAAGTTATGACTAGAAGAAAGGCACCACCGAAAGTGGCCTTTGACCTTGAAATGATCTTTGACCTTAAGTTGACCTCTACATGAAGTGAACCTTGACCTCAAAAATGACATTTTGGGTTCAAATTGATCTTTGACCTTGACATGACCTTGACATTTGAGATGACCTTTACCTTGCTATGATCAAACTCCTACACACTTGGAACCACATCTACTATAGTATATAAGATATTGAAGATTTAAAACTTTAATTAGCCCTCATTTGCATAATTTTGAAAAGCATGACCTGTCATTTTAAAAAGGCCAGACTTTATCTATAGAAGTATAATTGTGCTAAGTTTGGATTTTCTCCGTGTTATACTTTTCAAATGAAATATCGGACAAATTTGCCTGTAAAGAAAGAAAGAAAGAAAGAAAGAAAGAAAGAAAGAAAGAAAGTAATTCTGTAGCACTATAGTAGTGTTAACTACCACTAGCTTTAATGTTTACACAGCAATTATAAAAGTGTATAGAAGTGAGTATCATTCTTTGATACAAATTTGGCTTCAACTCCTATATTTTGATAGATTTTTATATCAAATTACATGTAGTGGCAAACCATAGCATACCCTATAAATGTAAACGGCGTGTCTCAAATTTGGAACTTTTGTTGTTGTTCCTTATATACAGCAGTTTGAAGTTGAAAAGACATAACAATGGCGAACCACCTTCGATCAACTCTGGTGACAAAACCAAACAAAAATTGGAAAATCTGAGACACACTTTTTTGATTCTATACATAAACTTCAGTTTGCTGCAAATTTGAGGCCAATATGTTCAGAATTGAATAAGTAGAAGTGATATATGTGTTAAATTGTGATGATCACTTGAAAATGTGTAATTGTTACACAAACATTTCAACCAACTGACAAAGTGAAATTGATATGAAAAGCATCCTCGGTGACGGTGTGTGAGCATTTTGAAAATGAATAATTTATCATACTTTATATTTGAATCCAAAGTTATGTTCAATCACTCATTGATATGTTAATCTCTTATTGATATGTCAGTCATATGTGACCAAGTGGTGCTTCTTATTCAATGCTAATATAGTCTCTTTCATTGGTAGTAAAATGACCTTTATTGATGTGCCAAAATGGTATTTATATGGTTCTGCCCCACAGGTTGTTAGTGAGTATAGACATTCTGGGTAGTACATTCAGGTCTGATATGAAGCCTGGAACTCACATATGGAATAGGATTTCCAAAATGAGAAGAGCAATATTCAGATTTTCTGGAGCTGATGTTAACTAGCTAGGTCTATGACATCCGAAGTTAAATCATTCATCTAGAACACAGTTGGTGTACAATCACTTGCATTAAGCTGCATTGGTCCGTGTGACGTTGAGACCATTCAAGATTACACAGTGAAATTATTTATGGGGCTGGGTAAGTGGGCACAGTCGTCGTCTCTACTACCAGGCACTAAATATTCCCCAAATTAGTAATATCATTACCTGAGACACTGTTTCTGTTACTTGGTGCATTTTCTAGTGGTACTGAGTCTCCACGGGGAGATTTTCAAGTAATGCTGCTCTCTCAATATTGTTTAACCGGGGCAGCAGTTTTGTGGCACACTGCTTGAAAGGCTTTCCAGAGCAGGCACACCACGTCTTAAAATAATTTTCCCTTTTTTGGTCATATTGTTGCTTATCCTGATACTGTACATGATGGGCTCCTTATGCTTTATCCTGAACCACAATGCTTACACTAATCCATATGGTCTACTCCACCACATGACTCTTCTTGCAAAATCCTTTTAAGTCACGTGTGCAGAGTGTTTTTCTTTATGCTGCTGGCTGCCTGCTGTAATGGCATTGTGGTCATCACATTTATGGTCCTCTGCAAGCAATAGTGTGACGCAGGTGTTATGAAGCTCATCTTACATGCCACCAATCTTTTTATTACTCTCCGCACACAAAGTGCTAGAGGGTATTGTAGTCCCCTGCATTGTCCATCCGTCCGTCCATCTTGTTGACTTTACCACCATATCTCAAAAGATGAACCAAATTTTTATCAAAGAAGGAGGTTATGATGGACCAGGTTCCTATTGCTTCCTCTTTGTATTTATAAACTTTTATGAAAGTTCAAAGTATTTATCGTCAAGGCCATCTGAGTGGTGCACAAGGGGACAACGTTACTATCTCAACAAGGATCCAACGCAGCTTCACCAAATTTTAATCAGAGATGCACATTATAGCCTAGTGGACCACATTCCTATTGACAACCAGCTTCTCCTTTTTTTTGGGGGGGGGGGATATGTTTTGAAGTATTTATTTGATGGCCGTCTGAGTTTCGCATAGTAGAATGGTTTCTGTCACTAGAACTTACCCCCAGAGCACAGCCAAAATGCTCTTGAACATGCTGAAGGTATGGGGGTAGGTGGGTGGTGAACATATCTCATGTAACGATGATTTATTCCTGGCAATTGGCATTTTTCCCTTTCATTATGATTTTCTATGAACGCCAACTTTTTTAAACCAATACATTTTAAATAAAACTACACAAAAACTTATGTCCCCAAAATGTTAAACTTATACGATATTGATTGAAAACCCTTTAATCTATGAACGGTGTTCCTTATTTGTTCTTTCACCAGCATACACATGTAAGCTGTTTGTGAGACTAAGCACTCACTTTCCGGATATCCATCAACAAAAAATTTGGGAATGACATTATTTCACTAGCTACACAAGGTAGGGTTTTTATAACTGGGTAAAAGATTTATAGTAATGATCACAACATATTTGTACCCCTTCTGTCACACTTCATTGATCACATTATGCTTGAATGAGCATAACAGAAAAAAAAAACTTCAGAGTGGCATAATCTCACAAACTGGATTAGTTAGGGCTTTCAGATATTTATAGTAATGGTCACCACAGATTTGTACCATCACTATTTTGCTTCATTGGTCACATCATTCTTGAATGATCATTGCAGAAAAACTTGAGAGTGGCATATATTATCTCACAAACTAGATCAGTTATGGCTTTCGTATTTCAAACTAGATAGGGCTTTCATACTTGGGTAAATGATGTATTGAAATGGTCCCTGCAGATTTGTACCATCACTGTCACGCTTCATTGGTCACATCATGCTTGAATGAGCATTGCAGAAAAACTTTGGAGGGGCATTATTTCACGCAGTAGATTAGTTAGGGCTTTCATATCTCAAAGGAAGATTTATAATCATCATCATAAGAGATATGTGCCATCACTGTCACACTTTGGCCTGGTCATGGTTGATTGAGCAATTTAGGGAAAAAAACGTCTGAGTTCCATTATTTCACAAGCAATTACATGTACATTCTTAAATAATGCAGGCGAGATATTCATACATGCCCCCTGGGCATGGCTCTGGTTTTTTTATATATCCCTCTGTGACATTTTGGAGGTTATAAAATTAAGAAAATGTGCAACATTATTGTTAAAAGAACCAACTTTAAATCCAATGACTTTTAATTATACAATCCACAGCTTTCAAGATAGCCCCCTGTATCTTCCAGGATTTATCAACTGTATAAAAATCTAGATTGAGTTTGATATTGGTAGCGCCACCTACAGTATTATGTTATATTCGGGTCAAAATGTGAAAATCTTGTGAGTACTCTAGACAAGCATCCTTAATGTTTGATATATGTTCATGAAATTTAGTGGGGTTGTGGAAGTGGTCAAAGTATCAGTTACTCACCATGCTAGTGGCACCACCTATAACTTGACAGAAATTTTGAGCCAAAAGGTGGTGAAAGATATAAAATTGCACAAAAAATAATTGATTTAGACATGCCAAATTTATAGGATATATAGATCATGTCCAATGCTAATAAGGTATATAATATCAGTGACTTGACCTATTTTTGTTAGTTCACCAGTTCTGTAAAGAGGTGATTTTGTAATGGCAGGCTGTAGCTTGGACATGGATGGCAAAGAGAATTGAGCCTCCAAATCAAAATTGCACTTGAGGACATTGCAAATAAAATTGTACTTGGTGAGCTACTTTTTGGGTCACTGAGACCCAAAGATTATGGAGATTGGCACTTGTTCAAGTTTATTATTTTTCTTGAATAACTCAAAAAGTTGTTACCTGATTTGAACAAAGAGATCATGGACAGAAGCTGGAAGTGGGGCACACATTTTAAATGGAATGTTTTGTATATCCGTCTTGAAGGTCAAGGTCAGATGGCCAGCTAGAATATAGGGGTCATCTTGTGAATACTCTGCACCCCACAGTTTTTCAGTTAGGCCCATATTATTTTTAGGACTTAAAAAGTGTATGAAAATCTACTTTTACATGGTCCAGAGGTTTCAAAACTCTGGAATTTTTGGGAGATCTCCCCAAACTCAACTCATTTCTTCGAAGTCTCCCGATCTCCCAAATCTTGAAAAAAACTGCAGAATTAGCCGTGGGGTTTTTTCAGTAAAAGCAAGTTGACATTCTGCATAAATTGTTCGTGTGGTGACACTGTTTTTGTGTATTTACTGCTAACTGATTGTGGTTAACAACATTTTAAATGTGTTTTCCTATTCCCTTTCTTACAGCTGATTTCTGGAATTTTAAGCTACCAGAATGCACCATTTCAACATTGTTTTTTAAGTACACAAATGCCTGGTGTCTGGAGGGGGGCCCTACCCTTATGGTCCGCACAACCTCCTAAATTCCTACTGATAAATCAGGAACATCTCCTGAATTGGGAGAAAATAACTTGGAACCTCTGATGGTCTTTAATGTTGGTTGCACCACCTATGTTATTATGTAACATATGGGTCAAAACGTGAAAATCTTGTGACCAGTCCAGTATCATTAATTTTGTATGGATCTTCATAAAATTTGGCAGGACTGTAGATTAGGTCAAAATTTCAGTTGCATATGATACTGTAATGGCACCACCTATACTTTGACGGAAATTATGTGTTAAAATGTCTTGAAAGATATAAAATTCTCTATCTCAAAATGTGATTAAATTAGACATGCCAAATTTATAGGATATATAGATCATATCCAGTGCTAATATTTTATGTAATTTCATTGACCTTGATGTATTTTTGGTAGTTCACCAGGCCTGTAAAGTTGAAAGACATAATTTTCTAATAGCAGGATGTAGCTTAACTCTTGTTTAAGTAAAAAGGCTGCTTCTGGATATTGTTGTTTTTTTCTGTACTATCCAAAGCTTAAAAATAAACATTTTGTCAATAAATAAACAAATAAGTTTCATAAAAATGCTACAAATAATACACACAACACACACACACACACACACACACACACACACACACACACACACACACACACTCATGTATACATTACATTGTGATTTTTAACATGTATATGCTAGAAATCTAGTCATCCTTAGAATCCAGAAAAATATGCTTGACTGTATTATTTGATGACAAAATTGGATGCATTAGACAGAACCAGACTGGTTTATCTCAGTATATTCTAGCATCATAAAGGTTTAACCTTAAGGGATGCTTATTATCCTTATTTTAATGCCAAAAATACCAAAGCGTGGACACACATATACACATATATTGATATGCCCCATTGTTGAAAAGAGCAAAAATGTTTGAATATACAACTTGCACATTGTTGTTCAAAGTAGGTGTGGTGTACATGTATTTGTATTTGACCAAAACCCCATCAGTGAATGTTGTGACTGCACATATACCATGCTTTTTGTGAAAGACCTTTCCTGGTCATAGGAAGACTAAGTCTATACCTTTCTTTAATTGGCATAGGTTAGACACAATGCAGCTAGCTGACACCATGGAAAGCTATTGACCTTGGATGTACCATCATGATAGGTCTTATGTCAAATTCTGAGCAGAAGTGTTTTTCACTTAATTTAGAATTTAAGCAAAATCAGCAAAGCAGAAGAAAATTCCATCTGAGCCCTTTTGGGCGATTTGAGAGGGAAAGGGTCAACTGAGATTTTGTCCGTGAAAAGCCAGAATAATTTAGGACTTTGGACTGATGTGGAATATAAGAATCAGCAGAACAGATTTTTTTTTCTTAATGCAATGGAAAAACAAGAGGTGCTGTGTGAATTGCCGGGGCAAAGACCAATACCAAACAGCAAAATCGCTGTGTTCTGCCATTGGCCACATGGTGGTGCTGTGATCAGGCCTCACAGTGAGCAGTTTCATAATCAAAGGTTAGGCTGGGATTTGGGGAAAGGGCCTTTTTGGACAAAAATTGGGAAAAAATTTTGAACATTAATCCTGCATGATTTTAGATAATTTCAGAGGATTTGAAACAAATTTTGGACCTTTTCTTCAAATTGGGAAAAACAAAAAGGCCCCGAAACTATATGGTAGATTAATCCCTGGTAATAATCCAAAGCTCTTCCTGCACAATTCTGTGATGTCTGTAGACACAATGCATATGTTCAGTGGGGGTAGGGTATCAGTTTTCCTATTTTGCTTGTGTATGTCTGAGTTCAGTGATCCACCTGGACACCTAATATGTCAGTGTATTCTTCCTTATTGCAGCCCTGGGCATTTAGTTTTTTCATTTGTCAGTATATAGAGCTGTAGACACTAACATTTTGATATACATACACATTCTGAAAGGTACTAAATTTTGCAGACTGTAAATTTTGCTAATGCATTTTATGTAAGTATTTAATTTCATGTACTTGCTATATGATACAAGTGAAATAATTATTAGTTTTAAATTTTGCATAATACTTAATTTGTCATTATAGACACAGTCACAAAATTGGTCAAGTCAAATAACTTTACCTTGGCTAGAGTTTGTAAATTTACTTCCTCCCCCCCTCCTTCCCTGCCATAATATTCATTGTTGCAATAGGCTGTAGATGGCCAGAAAATGTGAGGGGTGCCAACTGGGGAGAGGCAGGTAATAGGTTTGGTATGATAGTTTTAAAATGCCTTATATATGTAGTTTTTATGTTTGGAATGAGCAAGGCTCGAACTTGCAACCTTTGGCACCAATTGCCCAGCTGAAATAGGAAACTATACTACAGTGTTTAAGTTAAGTTAGCAGCAGCCCGTGTCAACCATGGAGACTGTCCTGTCTCCTTATGGTTTATTCTTGGCCATATGCTGGCGCTCAGACTGCAGTTCCTCTGTATGTGACATCAATTTTACTTCAATGCTATTAAACAAAGTCCAGAACGTTTATTTTTTTTTCAAATTTGACACGAAAGCACCAAAATGTATTGCATGTATTGCCTATGGCGAAGATTGTGACAATACCCTGATCAGGTTTCTGGCACATTTTAACCTCACCAAAGCAGGATTTGTCTTATCAATGCAAATATGAACTCTTGTTCTTATTTTTTAAAGATATAGCCACTGGCAGACAATAGGTAGTCACAGATTTCAGTCTTTCCAGACAAAACAAAGGGCTTAAAAAACAAAACAAAAAATAGTGAGGGTACAAATATGAATTTGAAGGTCATTAACTTCCACACAAAGACTAATACTTTCCACAAAGTAGACAGACAAAATTGGGATCAATGCACATGAAGTTGCCTGTGATTGCATTGGGCTCAGATGCTTATTTGGCCGACAGGCAAAATAGCGATCAATGAAATTGCCTGTGATTGCATGGGGCGCAGATGCTTATTTGGCCTGCAGGTGATTTACCTCCACACAGTGATGAATTTTAGATATAAAGCAGTATACACTAAAGAGTACCCTCGCTCCACACACACATATTAGTATTGATTTGCTGTTTTTCAAATTGTGACTTTTACCTGCCTGGTGACTCCTCTGTGTGGAGTATGCAAAACTACCTTATGGTTTGGGAGAATGCCTCAAGCGGGGTCCCATGCACAGGGCCAGAATTTTGGCAAGAATCCAAGAATCCATTCTCGTAAAGATTCTCCTGAACTTGTCTTTGTTTACAAAGAAAACTATTGACAAAAATCCAAATAGATTTTCACAAAATTTTGAAAAATTCTGGCCCTGCATGCAGCCGTAGAGGGTATCAGACATGTGATTTCACTTCTTATTATAAATTCTAAATTCTTATCCAGCTTTGTCTTCATAAAACTAATTTTGTAGCTGCTTGGACTGCTCTCATGGTTAAACCCACACAATCTTCAACGAAGTTTTTTATTTAAAGAATAAAGTGACAGCACATAATTACTCCCAAGAGATCACAATTGAAACACCCTTTTACATGATGTTATTAATTTTGGCGTACCTTCATGGGGGACTGAGGGATGGTTTTGCTTGTTTTTCTTGGCTATGCCAGTACTAGTTATGGAACAGCACAGGGTTTTTACTTTAAGGAAGACACGTCAGCCAATCTTAAAATATAGTTTGACTGTTCTTTTCTTAGTGCATGTATGGAGTGCGGTCGATCTTAATCTACTGTCACCTTTGTATGCGTTCAGGTTTCAAGGCAGTCATTCTGTGCCGGTAGCTTTGTGTTGTTTTGTCTATTTGGTTCCTTTGCAGGAAAGGGACATGAATATTTATTGCATGTGACTCTTAGGAACACCACCAGTTCGTTCTTTTGGGCTGCAAAAGTACAAAAACAAGCAATATGTTGCAAAAACAGAAAGCTACGAAAAAAGGGAGCAATCAGCACATTTAACAGAAAAAACTATATGTGAATGACTCCCAAAATATTACAATGAATAGTTCACAGGAAATGTTTTTTTCACTTGCTATGTAAGGTGTAAGATTTCACGATGATGAACTAATGATTACTAAGTGGTCATTCTATTGTCCACATGTTTCTTCACTAACAACTAGGCTAAGCAGATTTGCGTTAAAACAGCACAAGTCCGATGCTCAGAAACAGATATTGAACATTATTTCTTGGAATGACATGATGTTCAAAGTGTACAATCAATGATGCTTAAAGTGTACATTCAATAATACTCAAAAATTGCATGGCAAGCAAGAATAAACCTGTTTTTATAGCCCCATTGTTGACAAAAATGTTAGCAAGAATAGGTACATCAACCATGATGGCATTTAACCAGGGATGTAACTATGTGTATATGTATGTACAGTGGTACCTCTCTTGAGAGACCCCTCTAATGAAAGACCACATATCTTTTTAAGACCACTCTCTCAGAACACTGTGCTATCTTGTCCATGTTGTTGTACCTCTAATGAAAGACCACCTGTTTTGAAAGACCGCATTTAGACCTGCCGTAGGGGTGGTCTCTTGAGAGAGGTACCACTGTATATCCCTGATTCAGCTAACCAATTATTCAGCTGCCCATTTACTAATGAGTTCGGACAAAAGGACAATGACTTTTATTTATTCAAGTTAAAAAGCAGGGCTAAGTTAAAGCCTATCTTGTAATATTGAGAGAAAAACAAAAAAAAATAAAAAAAATACTCAAAAATTGCATTGCAAGCAAGAATAAACCTGTTTTTACAGCCCGATTGTTGACAATAATGTTAGCAAGAATAGGTACATCAACCATGATGGCATTGAACCAGGGATGTAACTATGTGTATGTGTATGTATATCCCTGATTTAACTTACCAATTATTCAGCTGCCCATTTACTAATGAGTTCGGACAAAAGGACAATGACTTTTATTTATTCAAGATAAAAAGCAGGGCTAAGTTAAAGCCTATCTTGTAATATTGAGAGAAAAACAAAAAAATCAACCAAGTGACTTAACTGAATCAGTCAGTCAGATTATTATCCATTTTCAAAGCCAAGACAGACTTAGTGATAAGACATAGGTCATCTTTTAATACCAAGTGGCAGCTGATCCCACACAATCACCTGATATCATTTATCATGCTGTAAACATCATGTTAGAAAGTAATGACATAATATATATAAAACTGAGAAGTACCTTACTATTCACAGATTGTCTCAATTTCTTCAGAATACCAATAAATTGGCTAATTTTATTTGCAATGTAAGTAATGTGATATTTCCAATTTAATTGTTTACCCATCCAAATTCCCAAAGACTTAATCTTACACACTTAAGAAATATCATGATTGTTAATTTCAACATGAATGTTCTGAGGAACATGTTTCTTCTTTCTTAGGGATGGTTCAACATTTTCATCATTTTTTAATTAGTACTTACAGTACGCAAGGGGGGAGGGGGTTAAATGGGTCTGTACACTTTCACAGAATATGGAAAATGATGGTCAATTTTTGGCCTGTTTTGTGCAATTTTGCTATGATTTTCTGGGAAAATCATCATTTTTAAAGTACTAATTTGGGGGGAGGGAGGGGGTCATGAAATTTAGTACCCTAAGTACTAATTCAGAAATGATGATAATGCTGAACCATCCCTTACATGATAAATCATAAAATGTGTTTTGTCAACATTCAAAGACAGTTTGTTATCATTGAACCAAGCTGTTATCAATCTTAAAGTTGCATTAGTCCTTTGTATTAGGGTATCGAAGTTGATATCAGAAAACAACAAATTTGTGTCATCTGCAAATAAAAGAATGATACAATCTGGGCAAGCAAGAGACAAATCATTGCTGCAAAGTAGAAAGAGAAGAAGCCCTAAAATTGACCCTTGTCAGCTCTGATCACCAGGAAGTGGTTCTGGATGAAAAGACCCCAATACAATAGATCTAATCCATAACTATTTTATTGATAAGGTAACCAGGTCTGTGCATGCATGCTTTATGTAGGCCACAATGGATATAGAACAATTTAGAAGATACACTTTTACCCTGCCATACATGTGTAGCACTTGACACTTTAAGCGAGTGAATATGCAGCTAGACTATCTTATGTACATTGGCTGAGGTGAATACCAATGAAGCAAACTTACATGTAATACAATATCACCAGGTTATAATGCTGTCAATAAGTTTCTTAAGCCTGCATTGCTATGTAGGCACTGTCGTACATGCACATTAAAATGAAGAAGATAACAAACCAGTTTCACCTCATGTGTCTTAAGAGGGAAAAGGTGCCATGAATACCTCTGATCATACAAACTCAAACAAAATATATGACTTTAAGAGCATATGTTACTGCATATATGTCTGTAGGTATTGTCTCACTCTTCTTATTGGAGACAGTATTATTGTTTAAAGGCATAAGAGCTCCATGTTCCTAGTAGATGAAAAGCCTACTTGGGTACAGTGGGGGGATTTTATTTTCAGCTTTTATCTATTCCATGATAAGTGTTATGCTGATAAGAACAGTGGGGTGCTCTGTGTACTCATATGATAGACAAAAGAAAAATAATTAACAGCCACTGTTTTCTGCTACTCCAATCACTAATTACTAAGTGCCTCTCCATTCAACTTTTATCAGTGATACATGTATATAGGGGACTGCATGCTGTGCTCTAATGTACAGCTAGTTGTTCCCAGCTTTAAAAGATCGTATCTAACATGGTCAAATTCTGAGTGTTTGTTGGTATGTCTCATCAGCCACAGGCTCTTCAAAGTGCTTCTGAGTGACATGATGGACAGGTTTTGACTGTGTTCAGCTATTAAGTCAATCATTGTGCGTGTCTTTCAGGTGAGGGCAGTCCTACAAGACTTCTACGAGTCCATGTTTCCCATACCATCCAGCTTTGAGTTGCCCAGAGAGTACAGGAATCGTTTCCTACATGTGGATGAACTCAGAGAATGGTAGGTGAACAGAATATTGTATGAAAAATTGTCATGCTTATGGCTGTGTGAAAACTGTAAATGGAAGCTGTTAATTTTTGCAAATGATGTCAGTGTGCATGACAAGCAAAATTAGCAGGGTTTGCACAAGTCCTTGCGATGCCTGGTAGTTTTAACTTTTTTTTTAAGGCATCAACCAATGAACCTACCACAAACATGTCTGGCAAGATGACATTGAATATTAGAGTTGACATTGTTTTTGAACCTTGAATTATTATTATGAGCAGACTCATACAGATTGTCAAGTTTGGCTTGAAAATTTACCACAGTGATGATATTAACAATACAAGTACCAGAATCAAGTTGATTTGTCATATTTGTGGGGAAAGTTCATTTATTTGTCAGTTCCACAGGAAGTAGAGGCTACATTGAATTTAAAAGGGATACTTCATGGATCGCGGGTAAAACAACAGTTTGCTTCATTGACTGTGCAGATTATGTTTTACATAATTATTCAATGGAGTACAAAGTATTGATTGCTGAGTGACAGAGCGATACACCTAGGGTTACTTGTTACCCTTTACTTGAGAGTCCATTGGGCTTGTTTAGTAAGCACAGAGGGATAGAAAAAGAAGATGTTATCTGCAGCCAGCTGAACTCATCTTCTGGTTCTCTTGATCCCTAGCATCCTTCAGTATTGCCCCAAATGGACAGCTGCTCCTTATTACCACCTATGTGCTTATTTTGTGATACCCTGTACTGAGATTATTATCATTTTACACTTATTAACTCCTCTCATTTCAATCAGCCAGATTGCCTCCCTGCTGTGATACCATGCCTGTATCAAAGTGATTAAGCTCATGATTGTCCAGGACTTGTGTTTGACATACCCTAGTGTGCCTTGGAAGTGCTGAGTGCAAGAATGGTACAATCTTTATGTATGTTGAAACCTTCATGATAGTTGAGCACTTTGTGTTTACATTTGAAAAACACAACTGACTACCATCAGTGCAGCAGTTTTCATTATTTGCTATTGTAGTGTGAATGTGTATAATGTAAGCTAAAACTGGAAAATAAGATCGATAGTTATCAAATACCCCAAAAATGTTTTGGCAAATCTGTAAAATCAAATACCCACAAATGCTGAAATTGATAACTATGCCATATACATGTATTTTGCAACAAGTTTGTGAAATCAAATACCTACAGATCGTGAAATTACAAATTTGGTGAAATTAAATAGTTTCATGTATTTGCAAAATTAGGCACCTCTACTGTAACCCAAAGCAAACAAATGAATCAACATTGAAGACAAAACCAGGAAGCAAAATGACTTTTGCTAAATGGGGCCAATGACTTTTGCCACATGAGACCAATGACCTTTGCTGCATGGCCTTAACTTATTCCATAACAGTCCCTGATTTTTCCGTATATTTACCTAGATTTAGATGACAATTGCATATTTAAATTCTTCATGAAAAGAGCTTTCGTTCAAGTACCAACATGCCTATAATCTTAAGTCAGTGGTTCTGGCACTGCTTGGCAAGTCATGCTGCAGCTGCCGCAAGGGCAGCTGCAGCATGACTTGCCAGGCAGTGCCAGAACCACTGACCAAGGTATGTCACCATAGTATGGAATTAGTAAATGACCTTTGCTATAAGACAGTGACCGTTCCTACATGAGACTAAATGATTGTTGCTTCATGAGGTCATTGTTCTTGGCCTCATAAAGTAAATGAGCGTCATGCAATGAGGAATCCAGAAAATAATCATACATGTATCAATACAAAACAACGTTTTCAGACCTGCTTATCATATACATGTCACTGTTAGTGACCTTGATGCTTAGAAATATATATGGGATCTTTTATTTGTTGATCAGTATTTTGACCATCTGATATATAGATATGAAACTACAGAAATGATGGCAAAATATTGAATATTCACCATGATTTGGGGAGGGGGTGGGGCTTTTAGGGGGTATGTGTGTTTTATTTTGGTTTTCATAGTGGAAAAAATGAGAGAAGTTGCTATGGGGAGCAGGGGTACCAAAAGTGACAGTTTGTTATACATTGTCTTTTGGCTGCAAATAATACTGCTGATATTATTTAGAATCGATTAGAACAAAGCAGTTAGGATACGTTGATATATCGTCAGATATCTTGTAATGAAGGCCATTGTATATAGCATTCACATATTTTATTGTTCTGACAAAGCTGACATTTTTTTTTTTTTTTTGCTGATACAGCCCAACTAAACTGTTTTTCCAGTATTTGACTCACATGCATGGACTAAAAGCCAGATACTTTGCTGTAAACAGCATGCAAGAAGAAGAGAGCTCCATAGGGCCTCTAACTCTGTGTATTAGTATCAGAGACTCCAACCCTTCTGTTCTGGACAGGATTTATCCTGTTTTTTGCCTGATTTTAGCAGTTCTGTCATTCTCTCATTTGAGAGACATTTATCGGGTCTTGAGATTGACTGCACTTTAACTTGCAGAATGTATTGCTCAATTTAGATATTTTTAGTTTTTACATGTATAAATGTGGTGCTCTTCAACTGGATCAGTAAGGGAATTTCACCATGAAGATTCAGGACTTGTGTTTCAAATAGAATATGGTGCTGAATGTGCATAAAAGTCTACAAATTTGTTGATCTTACTACTGTTCTCTTGTGTAATTTTCATAGAAATTACCATGAAATACACAAATGTATGCTCTAGAATGTATTATTTTATCATAAAATTTCCAAAAATCTTCGCACCCAATTTCCCTAACTCTCCCCCCGCTCGAGCACTTTGTGCCTTTGTCTCTCAGTTTTGCCCACCATTAGTAGGGAAATTTTTTCCTGTCACAGACTATCGGAGGTCGAAGTCTCTGTTAGTATTGATATTTATGGAAATGATTTGACAGCAATACTATTCAAGATGCTTCCACAACCCTGAAAAGAAAATTACTTTCTTTTTGGGGACAAGAACAAGGTCTCCAATCGGCATCAGCTGGAAATAGCCAGTGTTTTGCGATTAGCTAACACACATGGCACTTGCGCAGCAGGGAGCACATCAAAGTCTCTTATCTTTACCTTGGCTCCCTGCTGAAGCCCTAGGTAAAGAGACAACTATTTACTAAGGACTGAACCCATAGTGACCAATTTTGTTTGGCTTATATTTCTAATTACAGTGGTCTTTCCTTGGAGAAAACACCTGCTTTAATTTCTAGGCATATATGATGTCCTTACACTGCTGTCTTTTTCATGTTATTTTACCTTTGTTGAGAGACAACATGTGCTGCATGACCACTTTTGGACCTGCCTTGGGGGTGATCTCTCAAATGGACCATTAACAAAGGCTGAGAGAATATTGTAGATAAAACATGTACAAGGAGGACCTGCCACACATCAACACATGTTTGGGGTGCAGCTTAGGTGCTTAATTCCCAAAACTATGCAAGTCGCTGTCATATCCCGACTGAGTAAGGATAACCAGCTAGCATACCATCAAATAGAAACAAGATCATTCGATATGTCAAGTCCATGAAGATTAAAGCCCCGTCTTTCCTGTGCTCATATAGGATGCCATGTCTTTCCCCGCAAGGCCAGTGCAACCCCTCTGCTTGCCAAAAAAAAAAAAAAAAAAATAGAAAAGGCAGAAAAATTTAGGATACCAATGAGTATCACTTGATAAGAACTCCTCAGGGAATAGTGGAAAGTACTGTGTTAACTTTATGTCTTGTAGAAAACACTTTGCCAACAAATATCCTGCCAAAACCTAACATTGATGTGATAGCTTAAAGTATCAATGTATGTATTGGATTCTATGTTAGGAAAACATGCCCTCAAAGTTTGTAGGGCTACATTTTGTATCCTCCTTACCCTGTCACTGTAACATCAGAGAGTGGTCCCATCAGTCAATGCTGAAAGTTGTAGTACCATATATCCCTTTTGCATGCCCAGGGTGCTATTTAAAGGCAATCTAATTGAAATGAGCTTCAATATTAAACATAAATTTGGAACAAAAAAAAAATAGATAAATTTGGAACATTTTAGCTGTATGAACTGGTAAATCATCATAAAATATGGAAAAGTTTTCAATATTTCAGAACTTTTTGGCTGGAAAAATGGGGAGGGCACTTAAGAGGACAGGGGTGCTTAAGAGGGGTAATATGATAGCATATTCCTTGCCTCTGAAGCTATGTTGTAACAGACTTTTCCTAGAGGCTAACAACCTACAGCAGTTTTCTAAAGTGTGGATTTGTTGAAAACGAAAAGTGAAAGGGGTGGTATCCTTTGTCTGTGAATCTGAGCACAGACTTTTACTAGGCAAACATTCCATATAATATCGTAATCACTTAAAATTTATCATTTCTTGTACAAGGCCAACTTGTCACTTCACAACACCAGCCAAGAGGCAATACGCTACCAGCTCAACACAGGGTAGACTTCTAGGAATCGATTGCATGTCAGTAAAGTTTTGTTCCCCCTGTGCAGCACTAGTTAAGGGATATGGCACTGTATTTTCATTTTAGATCTGGAATCAAAGAGGCTTTAAGTCAATCTTGGCACTAGTGTTTAAAGATCTTTTGGCAAGAAATCCATGTGTAGACAGCAGGGATATATCATTTCTGATATGTACAGCTGGTTACATGATAGGGTCAGCATAATTTAGAGCATTTTTGTCCTTTTTACTGATCAAGAATTTTGGTGTGTACTGAAAAACATTTTACAGGGTATCTCTATTGAATGACGCTTTCTAAGGAAAATATACTATACAGAAGGAATATGTTGTGTAAGAAACACCTGAAAAGCAGGTAAAAATATTGAATGAGGCTTTTCATAGAAAAATATAGTACAGTGGTCTCCCTCTTATAAGACCCCTCTCACAAGAGGCCACCCTATTGAAAGCCCTGCATTCTTGTGCTGAAAATATGGTATTTCCATTATTTCTCCCCTCAAGAGAGGCTACCCCTCTTATAAGTCCACTTTTTGGCTGCATTTGGGTGGCGTTGTAAGAGGGGAACCACTGTACACAGAAGGAATTTGTAGTATAAGAAACACAGCAAAAGGAGGTAAAAATGTTGTCTTTGGGATGCTATAAGGCTTTTAGTGGGGTTCTTTTTAAAATACGTTCCACTCTGTCAGGAAACATCAGCCATCCCCAAAAATGACCACATTCAAACATATGTAATTCACTAGTGGCAACACATTTATGTTTGGGAACATTCTTCATTAACCACAAACAAGTGGTATTTTGTACCATCCACATGCATATGTGCCAGCATCTGAGCTTATTGCCATGGTATTTGCAGTCTTGATTCCCTATATGTAAAAGCCACATTGCATATGTATTAGCTGAGCTTACTAAGTAAGGGTTGAGTTTGTTTTGTTGACAAACACTAGGTAAATAGCCCATATATGGAAAAGTGCCCATCATATGATAATATATGACAACATATACTTCATTGGACAAGTCCACCAAGCCAATGTGAGTGCTGAATCCAACTTAAAGTTCGTCATCACGTGCATCAGCCGCTGTGTAGTATATTATGATATGGAACTGTGTCCTTTCAAGATTATGATTCTTGATCCATTACAACTTCTGCATGTATGACCTTCAGCATGCAGTCATCTCTCTGCTATATTTATTTTCAGGAGACAGTATCGAGATTGGCTCAAAATGTGGACACACCTGGCACTGGCAGCCTTGATCATCTTCACAGCGGCTTCATTTTTCTCAGACAAGGTATATGTTTTTCTTTTTGTTGTGTTTTGTTTTGTTTAGTTTTTGTTTTTGGTTTGGTTTTTTTTTTTTTTTTTGTTGTTGTTTTTTTTTATGTTTTTTTTTTGTTTTGTTTTGTTTTTGTATTTGTTCTTGTTTTTGTTTTAAATTCATGTACATAGTCATAATGCAAAAAGGATATATGAAGTTTTGCTTGAAAACAAATATAATATTTTCCTGGAATAACACACCTGTGCACACCCTTCAAAGGAAAGCCGCTAAAATTCAATGGAGACATGTGAAAATGAACAAACTCTTTTCAGAGATTTACTAAGAAGCATATCTGCATCATAGAATTTTTGTGTAACTTCACTAGGACCAAGAGCACCAAAGTACACTGTGGCCTTATCCATTTTCTGTGCTTAAGGACTGTATCTTCTGGGCAGTTGCATAATCCTAAATTGCTGGTTTTGGCACCAGCAGGTCTAAGATAGGAGAAGAGAGTAGAAGCTTTGTGCCTTGATGTTGTTTCATTTGAAACTGTGACTTCTTAGCTGATGTCAACCTTTGAATTGTTTGGAAGCCTTTACTGAGATATGATCTTCTTGTCCAGTTTGAGGCCTTGCACAGACGGCTTTTCCGCAGACGCATCACCTCCACAGTGCCACCGTTAGCATCAAAATCATCATCATCATCGTCAACTGAAAGTCTCCCATCATCACCCACCAAGCGTGACCCCTCGCCAGAACATGAGGTGCAGAGACAGCGAGGCTTGTTGGATGTGTGACGGTTACTTCCCCGGCTTGTCACTCCAAGGGTCCTGATGGTGCTGGTCATTGTTCTCACTTACTATGTCATAGCCAGAATATTTATATTTCATACATGAGAGACAATTGCCAATTCAAGTTATTCATTGTTCATCTATAAGTGATTATTTCCTGGGCTTCCATTTGATGGGGTAAGGAACCTGGATTATCAGGTCTCCTGGGGTAGAATGTAGAGCTGTGTGACAAATGTATATGGAATGTCTGACCTATGTGTACATACAAATCAACACGTTTTAAATGTAGGGAAAAAGGTCTCAGCTATTTATTTGTTATAATGTACAGTGTATTACAAGCATCATGAAAGGACAGCATTAAACCTCGTCCACATCATTACATTTCCTCGTATGTGCCATCAGTGTATGTGGTGCAATTGTACTGTTGCTTCAATTGACTGTACAGAAGCATATTGTAGTTTACAGTACCTCATAGGATTGGGGTCCTGTCAGTGAAAATACATAAATAATATATAGGTATGGTGAAGTAAAGCCAATCACTGTACAAATCATGATGTAAACTTGTTAAGTAAATTACTGTTTTTACATGTCAGAGAGAGATAATCATAGTACATCTATATATGTGAGGACCCCACCACCACGTACTTTGTAGCATGTGATTGCTACCGGTGTATTTAATGAATGGCATGCTCATATAATAGATGGGACCAAATCAGGAAAATATTTAAAAATTAGCACATCATTTGTGCACTGTTTTTTGTAATAATGAAAAGATGTTGTTCCAGTCTGTATTTGGAGGTTTGTAAGTGTGGTCTGAACGGTGGGCAGTCTGCTGCAAACCAAGTGGCTCAGAGAGAATGTCTGCAGTAATCTGCCAAACTGAGTGGATGGGAAAAGTTACAGTACAGTGAGTACTTCCTATGAAAGACCATGCACATGGAAGTTGAAAAAGTGGTGTAAATCAGGTAGAATTACAATAGAGGTCAAGTGCAATGGAAACGATAGCACCGTATACTTGATAACAGTGCACAACATAGAATCACTGATGTATAATATATGTGCTGTATAACTGCAGTGCCCAAATTGTCTGCAAGCTCAGCTAAAATCCTGTGAAAAGCATCTCGACTTAGTGGCCAGGACATACATGGTACAATGGCAGTCTACATTGTTGCTCACAAAGTTTATACTTGTACAGTGAAACCTCATTATAACGACACTCAGATATCTGACATATTCATTATAATGACACAAGTTTTGTGTGGCAAAAGTTCATTTTCTTTGTTGTTTGATTCATGTATCTGCTATATTCAGTTATCTGACACTTTTCCAAGGGAACAGATGGTGTTATTATAACGATTTTTAACTGTGAAAATAAAATGTTTAACAGAGATGTCAACTGGCCTTCATCTTCAGGGACAGTCCCTGAAATCAACTAAGATTTGAACCAGTTTGCAGTGTATGTCCCACTTTGAAGCTGAGTATTTTCTTAAGTATTCTTTGTTAAATATGCTCTGTCCCTGATGTTCTCACTTACATGTCCCAGCTGAAATGGCATTTTGAATGTTGGCATCTCTGGTCTATTATGAGTAACATTGCTGCAAAATAGATGCATGTACAGATGTGGGAAGATACATATCCTACAGACATTTAGAACTAATGATGAGGCTTTTCCCTGCCCCCTCCCCTCCCCCCCCCCCCAAGAAAAAAGAACAAAAGCAGACATTGACATGAAAATGAAGAAAAATGCGTGTGTTATGTGCAAGCAGGAAAGAAAAAAGAATCTGCAAGTAATTATTTTTAAGCCAGCTCTGGGATTTCTGCCATGAGTGGTGCAGTGGATTGTCTTAAGTTGTTGAATGTGAATACATCTGCACAATACAGTGTGTTCACAGTCTATTCCTGCTGTCAGTCAGTCAGATGTGTCCCCAAGCCATCAATGACAATAACCAATTTACACCATTGTTCAACTAATTCCCACGTGTGCTGCTGTAAGAATACAATTTTATTTCCAGTTCCAGAATTGCAGTCTCATATTTTTGAAAGTAAGAATGTCATCGAAATGTAGCTGTGTTTTGAAACAAGGATTGAACAGGTCAATGGAGCCCCCAGTGTGCCTCATGAC
Source organism: Hermodice carunculata (assembly GCA_964020975.1). Lineage (NCBI taxonomy): Eukaryota > Metazoa > Annelida > Polychaeta > Eunicida > Amphinomidae > Hermodice > Hermodice carunculata. Next base: position 54,908,902 of record OZ026612.1, read on the forward strand.
AGACTCCTACCACTAGTAAATTTTTTTGGTGGCGTATGCTGCATTTCGGCGGCAGACAGCGGTACACAGCGGCAGAGAGCGGTGGCCAGCGGCAGACAGTGTTAGCCAGCGGCAGCCGACCGCCGCTGTCTGCCGCTGAAACCCAATTGAGACTTCTGGGGCTTGGCGGCAGACAGCGGCAGACAGCGGCACATGGCGTTGGCCAGCGGCAGAGAGCCTTTCGCCGCTGTACGCCACTGTATGACGCCAACCACTGCTGTATGCCGCTGACTACCGCACTGTCCTCACAACTGCATTATATTAAGTGTAAAATATGAATCCAGGTGAATAGGAAGGAAAGGAAACCATGTGTACCCATTCACTTATGGCTCATAACACTTCAGTTGCTTCATTCAGTACGTCATATTAATTGGTTCATTCACCTATATGCATGTACACATCAATAAATTTTATTTTCATTTGCTCATGCCTGACAGTTAACTTGCATTCACTGAATATTGCATTTACATGTAGACATAAGAGGCAAACAATTCTGTTTTCACATATCATGTATTTATTGAGTATAAAGTGTATATACATCATGTGCAGGGAAAGATATATACATAGGTATTCAGAGGTACATTTGTGAAGGACCAGAGCTCAGATCCTGAAAGGTGAGTTACTAAGAAAAGGATAAAATATAAACAGTTATGAGTCTGTGTATTCAGCTTATTACACAACCTCAGGTCCTTTTTATGGCTACAACTGTCTATATTCGCAATTCTGCAAGTTAGTGAACAGGGGTGGGTAAACTTTTATAAATTTGACCAAAAAAAAAAAAAAAAGACACAAATGTCAAACTTGTAAGTTGTAGAACATTTTGGGACAAAGTTACCATTTGGGACAAAGTTACTGCCGTCAGTATTTTTTTTTTTTTTTTTTGATATAACAGTACAGTAGTCCCTCATAGTAGGCGGTCGGCGGCGGTCGGCGGCCCTGCCGCCGACCGCCACTCTCTGCCGCTGGCTAACGCTGTCTGTCGCTGGCCACCGCTCTCTGCCGCTGTGTACCACTGTCTGCTGCCGAAATGCAGCATACGCCGCCAAAAAAATTTACTAGTGTACGCAACCATCGGGGTTTTTTTGTCCGTACTCTGTGGGTGGTTCCAAGGATGTGTCAGATGTTGAGGACATGAAAGATTGATAGCTTGGGCAGCATTTTCAAAGTAAAATATATTAGAAAGGATCAAAATGGAAAAGGTAAAGAATCAAGGAATTATCTTGTGCAGTAGTGAATACATTGATCATGTTGAATATCACAGTTCAGGTTTGTTTTTGTTGAAGATGAAAAATTTGATTGCCAGTTGTGTGACAGCTGACTTATGGATTGTACATGTCATCGAGGTATCCATGTGCACCTTATTTCCTCCTGACTTGAGAAGAATGCAATAAATGTAGCTCAAATTAGTAGCATGTAGAAACGTGAAGCGTATTAACTATTTGCCCTGTAAATCAAAGTTAAGTCAATGGCTAAATGGTGCTGAGCACCCAATCCACTCTCAAGCATGTTATCTTAATAGGTTTCATCCACATAACTCATTCAAATTGTGTTTTGTCACTGTTGAAATGTATCAAAAAGATTGATGCAGATGACGTTGGACCGCCAGCCAGTTTTGGTGAGATCAAAGGGGAAAGAATTGATGGATGTGCTGCCTCATGAGTTATTTGTAAACGCCATGGCTAAATATATATTTATGATTTTAGTTGTTATTTGGCTGTAATTTTCATCATGCACAGTACAGCTTTTGTTTTAAAATTTCTGTTAAAAGCAATGGACAATGAACAAGAACCTAGACAGGTACAGGTGGACCTTTACATTGTATAACATGAATAGAGACAGGAACTGGAACCAAGTACAGGATCACTTTTAATACTGACATGTCACACTGGTATTATTGATTTGTCTATAGTTTATCAATGTTCCCATGAATTACACTTATCATTTATTATAGTCAGCCCCCACCCAATCTGTGAAATGAGTTGTGTTCACTTTCAAAGGCAAAACCTGTTTGACCTTGAATGTCAACCCTTTTGTTGTGGGATAAGTAAAATTAACCCATCCTTACCTCAATTATTCTACTGGTACCAGATTTAGGTTCCTTCTGAAAAGACCTTTCATTCAAGTACTAATATGCCAGGTCTAACCAAAGTTTTTTAAGTAAAAAAGGGAATTGTGTGTGTTGCCTTGCTTCGTTGACACACTTGTGCACAATGCATGTGGAGTGCACCGAGGCAAGCTGTTGACTCTGTCATCAATTCAACGCCATTATGTTTGTGTCTTTTTGTCCAGAAGCACTTTGTGGTAGTCACTACCCTACTCCACAGTCCAGACTCTTATAACAGTTAAGTGGTTCCTATGGGTGCAGCATGATATTGACAGTACTGTGCTCATGCAGGTATACAGTTTGCTCTTTTGATCAATGTCAAACTTCTTGATATGCTACCAGTCCTCTTTATGTTGTGTTTTCTCTTTTCTTTGGATATATTTAAGGCAGCCATGCAGTAGCAAGCAGAGAACAAAATTTGGCCAGGCTGTAGGTTTTATTAACTCATTCTATTTTGTGTGGTGAGAGAGACCTTGGTCACCCGTTTTTGCAGTGGTTGGCATTTCATGCTGCAGCTACTGTGTGAGAAGGGCCTGGCCTGGCCATTGGTTTATGTATTGCGTGGCTAGTCATGCTGCAGCTGTCCTTCCAGCATGACTAGCAGGCAATGCAAAAACCACTGATTTGAGACTTGGCTCGTTTTATGGTTCAGTGAAAGCTCTTTTTGGAAAAAATATGAATGTTTTATGCTTTTAACAAGTGGGACTTGAGCCTACAAACATAACCTGTGATACCCTACATCTTGTTGACAATGGGAAATGCAAATCAGTTTTTAATCCAGGTAAATGCACAGGAAAATAGGGGATTGGGATGGACCTCATTGTGTGACTGTTTGTCTGTTCTCGTCTTATTTGGCAACAGTTTGCACAAATCATCTGCCTTGTTTTGGCTGCAGTTTGTACCAGAAATTAAAGTGACACACATATTGTACCCTCAGTATACAGTATAATGCATGTATAGTTAACATGGAGATTCCCAGGTGATATGGTTGTCATACTACATACACGTGTGTTCTGAGGTTATGGTACTGTATGAAATATTGTGGCTTTTCTCAGTTCAAAAGATAGACAGTTGTCCAAATGGAATAAAGCTTTTAGTTAAATGAAGCAGGGGAAGATTCTACCATGAGATGAAAGAAAGGTTCAAGTGTTGGCTGCTTGTGCCACAGGAGATTTTGAAGCCAGGTCTTCATGCAGAATGGTTGCTGTAGAAACGAAGGTGAGGAAGATGGGAATTGAATGCATGATGCATTCTAGGGCAACATAAATTTGTAAGATGAAATACTTTTCTAGGTGGGTTCAGTTTTATCTCAATCTTGGGGGTGTGTATAATAAAACTGTCATTGACAACTTTCATCAAAATGTACAGCAAATTTGGCAATAGAATTGCACCAGAATTGCATAGCTTCCTATGATATGGTTATAACCCAGGTAATATTAAGAGCGTGCTCCTGCTAAGTATATCTGAAGTGATCTTTCTAGAATCTGTTGACTTCAGACATCTTGTCTGCTATAATTCACATATATTGACAGATGTGAAATTGCTTGGTCATCTCCTTTGTGGAGGAATCTGAACTGGAAATTGTCAAAAACGGAGCTTCTACATGTCCATCTTTGTGCTGGTCTCTTTTTTTTTTTATCAAAGAGACTTATCCCTGCTACTCCTCTTCAAGGTAACTCATGCAGCCATATCAGTACTACTACTTTTAGGCCAAAATGTCAGGCATATACCAGAATACAGTGAGGTTGACAAGTCATTTCTCTATCTGGTATCCAGTAAATTTTCTGCTAGTTGATGGTTTCCATTGCCAAAGATGATGTTTTGTGGGTCTTTAATGATGCTCATGTAACAGTGGCACATTAGTGGTTGTCTGGAGCACATAAAAGGTACAAGAAATTTGATAGCATGTGTGTACCAGGAGATTTTGTAGCTTTCACTCAATGTATTTTAAATCTTTGGGTTTTGGAGTGATCATTTTACATGAAAGGCCAATATTTGCTGAAAGACAAGTAAGCTTGACTCTTTTTTCATACATTTACTAAATCTGTTGTAACCGCTAAGTACCAAATCCCTACGTACGGACATGGAATTTTTTCCAGTCAAAAAGTAGCAGAAACAGTCCAGCATCACAAGTGGTGTCTGCTACTTTTCTTTCATGAAGATTAAAGTTGGTCAGCAGTGAATTGCTTTCCTCTGCACTCTGAGAACAATATTAATGCAAGCAGAGTGCACAAGCAAAGTTGTTAACTTATTCCGTACCAGTCCCTAATTTTTCCGTACATTTACCTAGATTTAAGACCAGAATCAGGTGAATCAAGTGAATGGACCATGTAAAGAACAAAGCCACTGAACCTTACAGAAGGTGCAGGTACCTGGACACTACGTGGTCACACTATCTGAATCACTGACCAAGGGCTGTCACCATACTATGGGATGAGTTGACCCAGTCACCGGAAGGTTAAACCACTTGAATCTTGGTGGTTTCTACTCCTCTCCTCCCCCTTTCCTTGTGGCAAAAAAAAAAAAAAAAATTGATATAGCAGGATTATGGTCATGTCCTGTCAACAGCTTTTGTGGATGGCAACTAACTTTGGAAACGAGTACAAGGGAAGTTGACTGATTGAAGCACAGTAGAGTTAAGTACCATGAGAGATTCCCTCATCTCACATTTGTATTGTCCCAACATGTCTGCAGATACTGTGTATGTTTATATCTACATGTTGGTACACCAGGCACCATGTAATGCATTGTCAAAAATCTTCTCAATTTCATACAAACCCTGCCTTCATTTTATTGTTAGACTACCACTTATTCTATGTTTGCATTCTTGTATATAATATGCAAAAACTCCATGCTGTTAGATGGAAGGTTTCCAGTAAGGATGTATCATATTACTTTACTAAGGGTGCCGATCAGGTTTCGGCTGATGAGATGTGATGTGTGCATACATGTATCCACCATAAACAGTGTTGTAAATCTATCTGGGTTATTGTGCCATAATGTAAGATGTAGACAAGTCCATTTGCAGCCCATATCAGTTCCATTTTAGACCTATGAATGGTGTCGGCATCTTCTCCATCCCATCGGGCCATTGAAGAAATTCAGCTTGGTTGTCCTTAGGACAACCTTGGGCAAGTATTTTGATGTGCAAATTAAGGTCCAAATTATTGCCAAAATATATATATATATATTTTTAAACATTTCAGAAAGTGAGCATGATGATATGGCAATAGTGACCTGTGTGCTAAATTAATCAATACACACATGTTTGTATTGTGTGCTGCTCACTTTCATATAATTCTTTCATTGCCAGGTATCTGTGACTAAAGTCGAAGTACTTAAATATAGTCCCATAGAGTATAATGGTCCAGGTCAACAGCTTTCCTTGGCATGCATCGGGTGCATTTTGCCAGAAGCTCACCATGAAAGCTGTTGACTGAATGCAAAACTTGGCACTGAAAGGGTTAAGTCAAAATAAGAACTTTCAAAAGATAGGACATGTAACATGATAATAACAAGTTGCAATTTATCACTATCATGTTTTGCAATATTACATTTACTATATACTTAACACCAGACTAGTGCCTGCATTGGAGGGTCACATACCTGCTGAAAATGGTACTATTTTACATAATATTTAGCATGAGTTTTCACCACCAATGGGGCTCATCAGGAACTGATTTAATGCTCACCAGCTCCTTTTGATCTTTTAGCTGCAAGCTTCGAAATTATCTGCCATGTCATACACATCCACCACAACCACAATAGGACAACTGAAGGTTGGCACATGTTCAGTGTTTGCAGAATTTGTCCACCAGGTGGTGCTTCATTTTTCTATTTTTGATGAATTTTTTTTGTGTGTTTTTGCTATTTTCGAGTTCTTCTCCAGAACTGTCACTCAGATTAAACTGAAACTTGGTGGATATATTCCTTCAGAAAGGGTCAAACAAGTTGTTCACTAGGTGGCACTGCTGTGGATTCCTGGTTTTTAACTATTTTTTTCAATTCTGATACTTATTTGCAAATGCACCTTTTCTGTTGATTCCTATGTAAGTCAATGGGCATTCTAAATGGTAATTTCACATTTTCAACATCTGCTCTAAAAGCGTGATCCAGATCCTAAACTATCATTCAGATTGTTCTTGCAACTTGGTGGAAATGTAGCTCGTGGGAGGTCAAACAAAATGTTCAGTACGTGGTGATACTGTGCATCCATAATTTTGAACAAATTTTTCAATTTGGGTACCTGTCCGAAAATGAATACATTCATATTGATTATCATGCATGAGTCAATTGAGATTGCAATGGAAATTCATGTTTTGACTTCTCTGGAACCATCAACAAGATTCACTTCAAACTTGGTGGGTTCGTACCTTGGGTGGGTCTCTATCCATTTTTTTCAAATGGTCATAGTTTATTGATTTTAAATTTTTTATGATTTTTTAACATTTTTGGTTAAATTTTTTGGCAAAATCGTAAAAAATCTTTGAAACTGCTCAGTCAATTGCTTTGAAATTGCATAGGGACACTTCTCGGGACTCCCAGGCCTTAAGTTGTTCAATGGTTGTTGCTGCAAGATTTTTTTTTTTTAATTTTTTACCAATTTTTGTATTTTTTTCCCATTTTTGACTTCCTTTATAAAACCGTTACGGAGATTGTTCTGAAACTTGGTGAATACATAGCCTGTGAGAGGATTAAATGAGTGTTATAACCAGATGGTGATACTCTCTATCCCTGATTTTTAATATTATTTTTCAATTTAGGTACCTGCTGGTTAAGGCATTCATTCCTGTTGATTACCATGTAAGTCTATATAGAGATTGCTATGCAAATTCATATTTTTTTCTTCCTCTGCAAAATCCTCATCTAGACCAGAGTGGAACTTACTGTGAATTGCTTTATTTTTATGCATATAAATTTTCATGGCTTCTGTATATTTGACACCTCATTGTAGTTTTAATTTCAGTGATTTGGACATAATTCCCATTCAAACAATATTAATGTTAAAATACTATTTCACTGTGTTTTCATTTTCACGCTTTTGTACCATCAGCGAAATAAGCAAAACTAAGAATACAGCTAAATTTAAGCAATTTACAGTAGTATGCAGGTGGGTTGAATGTCAATGTCAGCTGAGGACAGGCTGTTCACACAGTCCTCTTGTTTTGTTTATGTTTAACCACAAACACATGGGTCTATATGGCACATTTCAACCTTCATATTAACACACACAGTTCCTTAAGATATTGAAGATATAAGTTTTTCAGTTCTGGCAGCACTGATTTGCATGTGAAGAATTGCCTAAGGTTGTCATAAAAACAACTAACCAGAAATTCTTCTGGGAACCCATACAATTACAAATGAACAAAAGCAAAAGTAAACATCATTCATAGGTTCCCCTTGTTAGCATGCGGACTCATAAATCACTTTGGGGAAGTAAATAAAGTGTATGAAAAATATGATCTTTGTTGTCAACAGGTCCTTACCTGCTAATTGCAATGTCAGCTGCCCCCTCACTATCATGCCAGAAAAAAGGTTCCAGTTAAGGGCCAGGTCAATTGTTCTAAACTGCAGTAACCACAATGCTGGTCAATGAAAAACTGTACTACGTGTATTTGATGATAGGTGTCACTGTTCCATAATGTTCATATATGGTATCAAGATGGAAGTGCATATATACTCAAGTGTTCCTATTTTTTGCTTTGATATAATTGTGCACATGTATATCTACCACATGTATTGTATCATCGTTAGGTTTGAGTTAGTCTCAAATGCCACTAGAATTGTGCTGGTAAAATTGTTATATGTAATAGTCCCAAAAGATTGAACTAATGCTAAATGGAAATTAGAATTGTCTGGCAGGACTAGAGGAAGCCTGGGGAATAGACATTTATCATAGTGCACCACCATGGGCTGTTGATAGTGTAAGCTTGGGGAAGACACCAAATATTAATTCAAACTGATATGGGTTCATCAGATTGAATTTAGGAAATTGGTTTCATTGTGTGTATGTTTACTGTTGAATAACTTAAACCCTTCCCCCACTAAAACTGACCAGAACTGGCTGGTTGGCAAGTGTAGCCTGTTTCAGTGCTTTCAACTAATTTCAACAGTAATGTAAAACAATTCAACTGAAAATTGTGAATGAGACTTCTTAGGATCACATGACCCAGCCAGGCGAACAGCTTTCCTTTGCATGGGTTGGGCACTAAGTTGCTCAACCCATGCCAAGGAAAGCTGTTGACTCAGCCTTAATTCAAGGAGGAAGGGGTTAAACTGAGCTGTACTCAGTGATAAGTGTTGTCACAGTTGTAGATTATGGGATAAAGACAAATGAAACAATTTGAAATGTGTAAATGAAAAATAATGAGTATATGGGGATTTACGTGTATTAAATGCTCAATGTTCTATAATGTGTTTATCAGAAATGTACATATATAAAAAGATATAGAATGTTAGTAATTTATTTTTTCAAAGAGACATTCCACAACAAACCATGAGTAAGTGTATAAAGGGGTTACTGCAGCATCTGGTATACCATGTGGCATTGTGACCCTGGCCTGGCTGCTGGGACAACTTGGGGGCACTGACAGAGCAGGGAGTCAAGTGTAAGCTGAACAATCACAACTGTACACTCATGTTCACTTATGACCCCACACACAGGGGGCCCATGTATATCTAATCCCTTTTATGTATAAGTTATTGTATACTGGTTAGTTTTATTATACACTGGTCAGTATTATGAACCATAAAGAAGAAGACTGAGCTCGGCCAAAGAAGGCCTAGGTCAGTATTCTTCTTTCAGGTCCATAAAACTAACCAGTGACCTCAGCAAAAGTCCATAATTGTTTTATTTTATGAGCAGGTAACTCTTTCAAGATAGTTTCAAGAATTTTATTTTCAACAAACAATCTTAAAAAGAATGCAGTGATCCTGTTGGTTACGATGGTGCACCTGGCAAAGCTGAAAATAGTTTAATGACGGAGATGGAGTGCCCAGATCCGTGGAATTGTGATACGGTATTGATTTGTGGGCATGGCTGAATTGGTTTGGAACATTTGCCATGTGCACCACCATAACCAATAGGATCACAACAATCTTGAAAGAGTTTCCTGATCATTACATAAAGTCTGTTACAGGTCGATATGTGGTTTAGAGTGGGCGGAGTGGAGTGCAACAGAAAGCAGTCTATTCTAAATCTCATAGAGGCCAACAAAAGACTCTAACCAATTTAGAATGCTTATCATTGGCTCTTCAAAATACACAAAAGTGATTGGCATGCTTTCAGTGAGAGGCAATACAAGTGCCCCTGGCATTCATTAATGTTGTGCAAGTGGGCACATTGTGCAAACTTTTTCGCTGCACTTCCCCTAGCTCTCGAACAGGTCAGCCATGCCTTTTCAGTCATGGGATCCATATGTCAGGCACACCGAGAAGGTACATATATGAGCAGAATTTACCGGTAAATAAATATAATTTCACTTTATTTTCAGCTTTCTTTGAGTTGTGCTGTCTCAGTGCTGGTTACTTCATGGAGGTAGAGTCTCTTCCCACCTCCATGATTATTTTAACCTCCTAATTGCAGTTTGTATCTGCAAAGGTGCCCTGTCAACCACGTGCTCACAGGTGCGGGCAACTCTTGGCAGTCATGCAAGAAGTCACTTTCAGTAAATCAACAAGCTTCCCGGGGCTTCTGAATAGTGGCTGTAGAAGTATCTCCTACACAATTAAGAAGAAACGCAGGCGGCTTGCTGATTGGCCAATTTGACTTGTAACTCTGAAACTGCGTTCTTAATGAGTGTACAGCTGTAATGGTTGAGTTTATTTTACACTTTACTCCCTCCTTTGTCAGTGCCCCAAGCTGTCCCAGCAGCTAGGTGGGCCATTATGCTGCATGACATACCACATGCAGGTGGTGCAGTAGCCCCTTTAATAGGAAGATTAGGTCAAATGTAAATAGATTTTGCCAGCTGGCTGGGGTATGTCTGTACAGGCAATTTTGTGTTATGATTTATCAGCTGGGTGAAATTATAGATGATTCTGTTGATGGTGAAGGTACATGTAATTCAAACAGTTTGGCTGGGTTTTGACTTTTGTGCGTGTGTCTGTGTGTCTGCCCTTCCACCCACTTCACAGAGACCAAAATTGTCCAAAGGAGCAAAACTGGAAAGAAAGAAAGCTTTAATTTTCTGATAGGATTTCATTTCCTTTTTCCCTTGATGTGCCAGTTATGTTGTTTCTTAAATTTTAATCACATGTGGGTGTGGCAAGTTTCCATTTAGATGGTATTAAGCAGTCACGTGAATGTGCTGTTTCAAGTGGTGCTTTTCCATTAAGACATTAGTTTTAATTAATGACCACTTCATGTGACTGTACATCCAATGATATGACACAAAATTTGATGTGATTTTTCACACACTTACAGGAAATCATGACCAGGACAATATTTGATACAAATATGAGGTTGATTGACTCTTCATTGATGGGAATTTGTACAATTTATTTTAAAACCTTGTCATATGCACAGAGAGCCTGATGAATTCATGTTAAGAGTCACTGTGGCTTTTAGCGTGATATAGCTCTAGAGCTAATGGTATGGTCTTGTATATTTTGTAATAAAAACTGTACTGTGGCCAGTGATGTATTGTCAAGTTAACAATAAAATTCTGGTCATTGACCACTGTGTTGCTGTACTTTGTACATAATCAGTTTATGGCATGCATTGCGATGGTATTCAAAATTTGTCCACCGAAGCAAGCTGTGTACCCCAAAGCCCACAGACCTGAGTGGTACGCAGCTTGATAAGGATGGCCAAATCTCGTATAGCATGGCCATGCATGCCATGATGATTTTATCTCATATTGAAGGCAAATAAGATTTAAATAGTCCTGCTGCTGCTTCATTTTTGCATATTTTTCGGAACCAATGCCACCCTTTTAGCTGACAAATCTTTATCCAAAGTTTCGGCAAAATACTTTGGAGCTGCTATTGTTGTTGAGAGAGTGGGCTAGAATCAGCGTGCCTCCTACGGTCAGACAAACCATGGTAGTGTAGGCTACCGTGGCATACGAATTTTGTATACCAGGATACAGGCAAGATTTAGTCCTTCCGTGGCGTACAAAATCTGTAGTTCAGTCCTTAACCAATCCATGCACTTGATTTGCCTTTAATAGGAGATGTGAAATGTTATTTATTATATTTGAGACAGGTCAGTTGCTGGTTCCACAGAACCCTCATAAGGTTAATATCGACCCTTTCTTGCTCAAATCACCCAAAGGCACCCAGATGTAAATTGTCGTCTACCTAAACGCTTTTACTTAAATTTCTGGTTACTGGAAAACATTCCTGCTGAGACTTGCATGTAAGAGCATTCATGATAAAATGCCCTAGGTCAGTAGCTAACCTTGGCATGCGTTGGGTGCAGTGCACCCTACCCATGTCAAGGAAAGTTATTGATTCCGTAGTACTCTAGCAAGGAATGGGGTAAAAGGCCGTGGTGATGCTGCATCGCCAGATTGATAAATTGATGGACATCAGGTCCGTATTTGTTTCTGAAAAAATGACCTGGTGTAACTTCTCAGGGCTAAGGTAGAATCTGCATTCCCTGTCAAAGGTTTATTTGTCAGTCCAGTGACTTGTTTTATGGACTGCTTGCTGCATGCACAGAACCATTAAACTAATGGACCACTTTTAAGCTCAGCTGACTTGTCAGTCAGCTGAGCTTTTTTGAGGGTCCGTGGTGCATCCGTCCCTCATCTGTCCACAATTCACATTTTCCACTTCTTGAAAACTGTCAGCCAGATTCATTTCAAACTTGGTGGGGATGTGCCTTGGGTGGGTCTCTACCAAGTTTCTTCAAAAGCTCACAGCCCAGTGATCTTTTTACTTTTTATAAATTTCTTGTTCATTTTTTGGGGAAATCTGAATAAAACTTTCTTCTTCAAAACTGCTTGACCACTTGCTTTGAAATTGGCATAGGGACACTTCCAGGGGCCCCAAAAACCTCAATTTGTTCAACTGGTGGTGCTGCAATTTTTTTTGGTGTTTTTTTAAGAATTTTTAGCTCATTGACTTACTAGTCAGGCTGAGCTTTTAGGAGGCTGAGTCATCTGGCATCAGGCATCAGGTGTCTGTCCATCCCTTCACAATTGCATTTTGACCTTCTCCAAAACTGTCAGTCAGATTCACTTCAAACTTGGTGGCAATGTACCTTGGTGGATCTCTACCAAGTTTGTATAAATGGTTATGCTCCAGTGATTTTTGGATTTTTAGCTCAGTTGACTTGCTAGTCAGGCTGCACTTTTAAGAGGAGGAGTCATCCATCCATTCACAATTACATTGTCAACTTCTCCAAAACGGTCAGCTAGATTCACTTCAAACTTGGGGGCAATGTATCTTGGGTGAGTATCTACCAGGTTTGTTCAAATGGTCATGCTTTAGTGATTTTTGGAATTTTTAAGAATATTTTTGTTCTTTCGGGGGGGTCAAATCTTAAAAAAATCTCTGAAACCACTCACCCAATTGCTTTGATAACACATAGGAACACTCCCAGGGACTCCTAGTTCCAAATTTGTTCACCAGGTGGTGCTGCAATTTTTTTATTTTGTCAGCTCAGGTGACTTGTCAGTCAGCTGCGCTGATGTATTGGCTAGGCATCTGTCATCTCAACTCCTTGCATTTGATACTCTATAACAGTGATTCAATCACTTAACTTATTAATTAGATAATATTCCAGATTCGTAGATATCACAAAAACGATATAGGCCTACTTTCTACTTTTGCTATAAACTCAGCTGGAGAACTAGTCAGAAGAACCAAAATAGTGATAGGCCTACCAATTCTCCTATATCTTTTGTAGCAGTAATAAAATATGGATTTTGAGTGGTTGGGCCTGTACATATTGGAAACACTATAGTCTGTATTTAATGACGAATATTTCAAAGGTTGAGAGGACCAGTTTAAAACCACCAGTTGCCTTTAGTGGGTGACTGACTGTCTCCAGTCAGGAGTGAAATTTGTTTGTTCACATTGGTATTGGAAGATGAATGTTGATGCTTTGTTAACTCTGGAATCTCTTTACTGTCATTGTTGGGTTTGATACTTATGAATATGGGTCATGTTTTTCTACATAAGTGTATCATACTAGAGATGTCTGTCAGCGTCCACAATTCACATTTTCAACTTCTCCAAAACCACAGGCCAGATTCACCTCAAACTTGGTGGGATTGTACCTTGGGCGAGTTTTTACCAACTTTCTTAAATGGTAAGGCTCTAGTGATTTTTAGCTCAGCTGACTTGTCAGTCAGCTGAACTTTTGTGAGGATCCGTTGTCTGTCCCTCCGTGGTCTGTCCACAATTCACATTTTCAACTTATTCTCGAAAACTATCAATCAGATGCACTTCAAACTTGGTAGGGATGTGCCTTGGGTGGGTCTCTACTAAGTTTGTTCAAATTGTTATGCTCCAGTGTTTTTTAACTCATCTGACTTGTCAGTCAGCTGAGCTTATGTGGTGGTCAGGTATCTGTTGTCCATCCGTCCATCCCTCCGTTCGAATCTACAATTCACATTTTTTTTCCTTCTTTTCCAAAACCACTGGCCCGATTCTATGTAAGTCGATGGGCATTCTAATACTTATTCACATCTCGAATTCTCCAAAACTATCAGCCAGATTGACTTTAAATATGCTGGCAATGAACCTTGGATAGGTCTCTACCAGGTTTGTTCAAATGTTCCCGCTCCATTGATTTTTGGATTTTTTATGAATTTGGGGAAAAAAATCTTTTCTGAAACCGCTCATCCGATTGCTTTGAAATCACACAGGGATAGTCGTAGAGGCTCCTAGTTCTATATTTGTTCACCAGGCTTGTTACAATTTTTTCCTATTTTGTTAAGATTTCTTGCGTGTTTTCCCTATTTTGGACTTTTTCTGCAAAACCGTCACTCAGATTAAGCTGTAACGTGGAGGATATGTGCCTTGTGAAAAGGTTAAACAAAGGTGTTCACTAGACAGCACTGCTTTGGATACCGATTTTTAACTATTTTCTAAATTTGGGTACTTAGGGGTAAATGCACCATTTCTTTTGATTACTAAGCAAGTCAGTGGGTATTCTGATGCTAATTCACATTTTCGACTTCTCTGAAGAGACTGTCAGTCAGATTGACTTCAAGCTTTGTGGCAATGTACCTTGGATGGATCTCTACCACGTTTATTCAAATGGTCTGGACTAGGGAAGAGAAGGGTTTTTTGTTTCAGTTGGTGGAAGAAAGAATCTAAGTCATAAGAAGATAAGCGGATAAATAACAATGCAAATAAATAGAAGGATGCTGCCTGGAAGTAAATTTGCGTTATCAATTTTTTTTTGTCGCGCTACCCCTGGCCAAGATGGTGTACACCAAAAGAAAGACTAATGGAAAAAGTTTTTTAAAAATCTAATGCCAAGGCTGAAATCAATCAAAACAAAAATTAAAAAGGAAGACAAACACCCACCCCCCTTACGTTTGCAATATCCGAAAAGACATTTGAAGTAATACCACGCAAGTTTCAAGAGCACAAACAGCCGTTGGACGATGATTCTGAATTGCCACTTCTCATCGCAGGAGACCAGCCACCATGCTCCGCGCCGTCCTAGTGCTGCAACAATAGGCGTTCCACAAGTACAACCACACCCGATAAAACACCTGGCGATGAAGGTGATTCCGACAGGTTAGTCTTTACAAATATAATATTATGGGCCCACAAATCAATAGGATTATTGCTATTTTTGAAATAAAAGTCATGTTATGGGTTGAAATATATATGGGCCTAGGCCCTGCCAAGTTTAATAAAATGTAGGCCTAATTTTTCACACTGTTCTTCGTTTAAGTGCGGTAATTAGACAATGATGAACTCAATCACAAATGTTGGGGGGGGGGGGGAGCAAAACACAGCACAGCCTGGTGCGTAACAATGTTTATAGGGTTAGCCCAATAAAGTGGTAGAAGTATGACCTAAGAATGTCAGAGCATGACATTCGGTCTTTCACTGCATAATTTCAGAGGGACACAATAGTTGTCCCGATACACTTAACGCACCAGGGAAGCTGTTGACCAATATCATCATTTATGAAACCGCCAGGCATTATTCATGAATTTAAACTTTAGCATGTAGGTACCTGCATAATAAGTCTTCTTACTTAGAATGTTAATATTAAACAGGTATGTAGAGAAATTCTTCAAAGCCCGCAAAAACTCTAACGAAGCTTTCGTGTCCGAGGACTTAACGAAAAAACGGTCGCACATCATGTTCGTGGCACGCAGACTGAGAAGGCAAGGAGGTATTCATTCTTGTTGGTCTACCGACGGAAGACTCTACATCAGAGAAAAGAATCCATGGGGCCCTCAGCAAAACCAGAGTGGTCGTATAGTCCAGATCCATGACGTAGAGGACCTAAATCGTTACCAAGACCGATAAAGACTTACTCACATGTGACTCGTGCATGCTTCGCTTCTTTGTTCTTCCTGTAAACTTGCAGACAATTATTTGATTGTCAAGATAGAACGATGCCTTAAATTTCACATTCGCGTCCTATTGTATGTGCATGTAGACGTGTGTATGTATGTGTATGTGTATATGTATATATATGTGTGTCTGTGTGTGTATATGTATATGTGTGTGTGTGTGTATATGTATATATATATATATATATATGTATATATATATATATATATATATATATATATATATATATATATATATATACATATAAAATGTTCTCAACGATGTGCCTGAAATTGCTGAATACACGCATGAAGTATCAGGTAAAACTATTTCCATTCGGCTGTCATTATCTATATTTTTGATCATACTGTTACCATTGATCAGTGTTCATTTTGACCATTTGTCAGTGTAAAGCGGCATGTTTTATTTTACCTACATGAAACACTTCAAATTTGTTACTGGGCAATACTATTTTACTCGAGATACTGAAAGTAATTGTTATGTTACTGCCCCTTATTAGTAAGCATGCGTCTTGGTACATGTGTTTCTCTTTGGATACCACTTGTCTCTGGTTCCACGTAGTTTAATCTTTTTTATGGGCATATTTCGATTTGTAATAGCACATAACTATTTGTTTGCATATTAAGAACCAGGGCTTGTGTCTCTCGGTTTACTTCTTCCGTAGAAAAGTATGTTTATACATTATGTAACCACAAGTGCCATGCCCGGTCGTGACCTGGATGTACTCTTGGCAAACTGTGTGTCAGGCATTTACACATGCAGTCCCAATATGCCTTGATAGCTTTGCTCAACTTTAGTCTCTATCTATGAAATAATTTTGTGTTAAATTTTCTGATATTCACACAGCAGTGTGACATCTAGCCGTTATTAAGACGACATTTCCACGATTTGTAGCTTAAAAATATCAGTTGTATTGTATCATGTCTGTTACATGGTCACGAACGTGGTGTGGTATGTTACGTCGCATTTGTGCGAACGAACACATGTCTTTACTGCATCTACAGCACTAATATTACATGCCAAAGTATTTCCAATCCCATTTACTTTCGTTTCCAGGTCTTGTCACCCTGATATCATCATCTCATATGTACATCTCGGTTTATAATATTACGTTACTGGTTGTTTGCATAGCAATAACCAGAGCTGGTCTCTCGGTTTACTTCATTCTTAGAAAAGTATGTTTATACATTATATAACCGCAAGTGACATGCCCTGTTGTGACCTCAGATGTTCGCTTGGCTATCTGTGTGTACAAGCATTTACAAATGCAGCCCATATGTCTTGATAACTTTACTCAACTTAAGTCTTTTTATATGAAATAATCTTGTGTTAAATTTTCTGACGGTTTAGACTAGTTTCAGTTGTCAACGCATTTACGTATTATACACCACACGGTCGAACAACTGCATTCTGGTCACTCCATATGATATAACGCATGGGCTCGGTTATAACGCATGGGCTCGGGTTTTTTTTTTTTTTTTTTTTTTTTTTTTTTTTTTTTGATGTCATTTCACGTTATACTTGTACATATGGAGGATCACGGTTATGTAGTCTTACCATATTACAACAGTTGAAACTGATCTCTGAACATGCTTCATACAGACTGTTTTAGACGAGCGTATAATTGCTACAATATCATAGTAGCCGTCATTATTCTTGCCACTCTGCATCTCCATACCTTATGTAAACTCAGCAGAATGCCTCATATATTTACAGATATGATATTCGGTACTACAACAGGTTATATTTGTTAAACTCCGATTTAACTTTCATCCAGATTTACAATCATTTTCAAATTAACATCATTACATTTGTAATGATCTTGCTCTCTTTTGTTGCCACGTTTGTACACTTTTTGTTTTCTGCACTCTCTCGTGCTCTTGTTCATGTTACTCTATTTGTTGTTTCGAAGACTATATTCTCCAGCATACAATGTCATATACTTATTGGGTTTTTTGTACACATGAATGCATTTATTTTCTGTTGTGTCTCACAGTGTTCAGCGACGGACATCCCCCAGTATGATATCCCCTAATGGGCATTTGTTTAAATCAATATAGAGCTGTGGTAGGGTTATTTCACTACAAAGATGGGTTTATGTTCCTGTCCATGTCTGCCAACGTGTCTACATTTTCATATCACGATCATAGTTTCATCCTCTCTTTTACGTTCCTCATAGTATTTGCCGCAGTATTACTTACCGAATGTCTATGCCATCTGAGACATGTGACGGTTCTTATATTTAGGGTGCTCTCCACGAGTATTCATCCAAACCCTGGTCCAGTTCATAATATTGTCCTTAATAAGTTTTCTGTGTGCCATGCAAACGTACGTAGCTTAAAATCTGATGGTAAACTCGAAGAAATAAGTATTTTGGCGGAGTCTGAAAAATTGGAAGTCATTTCTTTATCTGAAACCTGGCTCGATACTTCCTACCCTGATGCTTTATTGGCAATTGAGGGGTTTCAAACCCCGCTACGTAAGGATCGTGAAACTGGTTTAGGGGGAGGGGTTGCCCTGTATGTAAAAGACAATCTACCTGTCAGACGATGTGCGGAGCTGGAAACTCCCAGTAGTGAATGTATCTGGGCTGAAATTACTGTCCCTTCTGGTAAACTGATTCTAGGTGTTTATTATCGTCCACCAGGCCAATCTGCCGCAGACAGAGACCTATTTCTGGACAATTTATCTCACTCCATTTCCTCTGCTATGGAACTTAACCCTAAAATACTCCTAATAACAGGTGATTTTAACGATCGCTGTGTAAGCTGGGATTCTCCCCACACCGACAGTGAACTCGGACAGCGCCTCTTTGATCTGTTGGCTCAAAACAACCTGCATCAGCTCATATCCGAACCTACTCGTGTGTCGGAGTACTCTGCAAACCTACTAGACCTCATGATAACTGACTCCCCTGGTTATATCCTTAACTCCGGCATACTTCCTCCTATATCCTCTTCTGATCATTCTGTCGTCTTTTGCTCTTTTTCTGTGAAGCATTACAAGGATCGCCCCTTTAAACGCTCTGTCTGGAACTTCAAGAGGGCTGATTTTGTCAACTTGAACAATGTACTCCCTGATGCTCCTTGGGAAACTGGTTTCACAGTTTTTGACTCCATAAGTGACACTGTGTCATACTGGTCAGACCTATTTATTGACACGTGTAAACAGTTTATTCCGTTCCGCGTGGTCACTATTCGACCCATGGACAAGCCCTGGATCAACTGTAATATCAAGAGGCTAATAAGGCAGCGCAATCGCGCGTGGAACAGATACAAATGCCAGACACAAAAGCCTCGGCCTCACACGCTCCTCATTACTCAAAATATTGAACGCCTCTTTCAGTTATACAAACGGAAACGTAACTTTACAGTCAACGCTATTAAAAGCTCCATTCGTCTTTACTTTACCAAACTCCGATCTGAACTAGACTCAAGAGAGATAAACTCTAAAAGGTGGTGGAACCTTAGCAAATCTATTCTCGGTCACAAACTTTATCAAAACATACCAACTCTTATTGACGGTGGAAGGAATATTTCTTCTGATATTGAGAAGTCAGTGACCTTCAACAAGTATTTTGCTGATCAGTGTAAGACTCCACATGATGACAATCCTCTGCCCTTGCCCGACCTTGCCTTCCGAACTGAGGCCCGCCTGTCTATATTTCAAGTGCAAGTAAATGATGTGGAAAAGATTTTAAAATCTCTGAAAACCAGTTCTGCTTGTGGTCCTGACGGTATAGGCAACACCCTTCTTAAATACTGTGCCCCCTCAATCTCACGTTCTCTCACTGATCTGTTCAATCTCTGCTTATCCAACTCATATTTTCCAGATCCCTGGAAGAGGTCCAACGTGTGCCCCGTTTTTAAGAAAAGTAACAAACAGTCAAAGGAAAATTATAGGCCTATTTCACTCCTCTGTAATGTCTCTAAAGTACTTGAGCGTCTAGTTTATAACGTTTTCTATGAGTATCTAACCTCTAACAATTTACTTTCTGCTAAAAACTCTGGCTTTAAGAAAAACGATTCCACCATAAATCAACTTGTTAGCATACTTCATACTATTTACAGTGGCCTTGAGTTGGGCCATGAGGCCCGTATGGTTTTTCTGGACATATCCAAGGCCTTTGACAGAGTCTGGCACGCTGGTCTACTTTTTAAACTGAAACAATTGGGGTTTGAAGATCCTGTGTTACTATTTATAGAAAGCTATCTCTCAAACCGACTTCAACGTGTTACTATTGGAGGACAGACCTCACCTTGGCTCCCTATAGAGGCTGGAGTGCCCCAAGGTTCGATCCTTGGTCCCCTACTTTTCCTCGTTTACATTAACGACATCACTGTCAACATCACCTGTGACATCCGTTTATTCGCAGATGATACCAGTATTCTTGAAATTGTCCACGAACCAATGGCCACAGCTGAAAACCTTAATTATAATCTTATACAAATTCATCGTTGGGGCAAGCTCTGGCGTATGACATTTAATGCCATAAAATCCATCTCAATGACCTTCTCAGCTAAGCGACATAAGCCAGATCATCCTCCCCTACTTCTTGGAAACACACCGATACCTGAGGCCACTCTACATACTCACCTTGGAGTTACACTCTCAAGTAACTTGTCATGGCACCAGCATATAACACGTATTGTTAATAAAGCCAGCCAACGGCTTGCTCTTTTACGCAGACTCAAATATAAACTCTCCCGCCAAACACTCATACGGCTGTACAGTACAATGATTCGTCCTATCCTCGAATATGGGTGTGTCCTGTTTGACAATTGCACTGAAAACCTGTCACAATCTATAGAAGCTGTTCAGTATGAGGCAGCCAGGATCTGCCTTGGCGCAACTAGATACACTCCACGTGTCTTACTTCTCGAAGAGCTTGAATGGCAAACTCTGGCAAATCGGAGGAAATACTTTAAACTTATTCTTTTCTTTAAAATGTACAATAGGTTAACTCCACAATACTTACATGATCTCGTTCCTCGTGACGTTGCATTCACCACTGGGCGCCTTTTGAGAAATCGTACTGAATTACGCCAAATTAGGTTCACCACCAATCGCTTCGGCGATTCATTTCTCCCGTCTGCTATCAAATTATGGAATAACCTCCCGGTTGATACTCGTCTCACCAATTCCCTGCCGCAGTTTAAATCTAAATTAAATCTATTACTCTTAAGTGTTGACAAAAAGCCCACATACTTTAAACATGGAAGTCGTTTTCTGAACATATGCCACACGCAGTTACGTCTTAACTTCTCTGTTTTAAACGCCCATCTACATCATGTCAATATCCTTCCAGCCTCAACGTGTGCATGCTCTCATACCACTGAAGATACGAAACATTACCTTTTGTTCTGCCCCAAGTTCACTGTGCAAAGGGTCCGTCTACTGAACACTGTGTGTCACTTACTCGCTCCAGGTGTAAATCCGACTTTAATAATTCAGTGCTCTAGTGACATTTTACTAAATATTCTCTTGAAAGGTAGTGAGGACTTGCCAGACACTGATAATGTATTCATCTTTGAGGCTGTTCAGACATTCTTATCAGAATCTAGACGTTTCATCTACTAATTTAGTATATGATCTAATTATAAGTCTCCACTATCTGGCATCAATTGTATTATTCGTGTACAAGCCGTGAATTTAGTCTTCTGTTCTCGTCCAGTGTGTATTGTATATATTCCTGTGCGTCCTTTTATGTACTGGAGAGCCTCCAGATTAGTCTTTGTGTACTATTAGGCAATCCAGAGAAAATAAATATGTTTATACTATACTTAATGGGGAATATTTTCGTCAATAGCAGTGGTTTTTTTGTTTTTTTTTTTTTGAATGACCCAAGCGCTCAGAATAAGGCAGATCTTTTGGGAACATACCTAGAAATGGGTATTATAAACATGAGGGAAACATTGCCCTTTTACAAATGAGACAACTCATGAGTAATGAGACCAACAACAGTAGTTCTGTGGTTAATGAGATATCAGTTATTAGTGTCTAGATTATGTTTGCAGTATACTTAATTATATTCATCAGGTTATTGACCGGTTTGGTCTACAATGTTGGCAGATGATATGAGTGTACTGCCATACAGGAGACACTGTTGTATTGACTAATAGTAAATTTTTGTATTTCTTTCAATCATCCTGACCGGTTGTCAATTCCATTAGCAATTTGTGCTAAAATTTTGTCATACGTGTATCTGTCAGAGCTAGTGCATAATGTTTACAACGCCAACGCATGCAGCCTGCTTCGTAATGGTGTGACTGGACTAGTGTAGACATATCTAGAAAAACTTTATAGTTTACACTCATATTCAATCAATTTGAAGGATAATTCACAATTCTTTGGTTTCTGTCGTATGTACAAAAACGTTGTCAGCGGGTCTGTAACCAATTTTCAGTTTTAACTTTCGTTCAACATGAAAAAGCTCCGACTCTTAAAACATGCAGGATGTGAGAATTCATTTTAACCATAAGCTAATTAATATAATAGCACCACGTATTGCATTCAACAATCTATAGAGCCAGATACTTTTTGCTGTGTGCAACTGGACGAATCACCTCGTCATCCTGTCTAGAGTTCCCTTGCAATGGTGGAATTACATGCTGGGCAGCAAAATGGTCGTTTTCCATTAAAAACTTGTATATTTTCTTCCGCCCAGCAGGATGAATGTATCCATCTGTGAATGAAAGGATATTGTAGGGTAGGAGATTCCATGGCCAATAGTGGAAGGCAGAAAGGTCTTTGGTCCCACAGGATATGCTGTTTATTAATTGTACGTAGTTTGGAATTAAGTCATACAGGTAATAACAAAAGTCCAATTTGAGAGAGAGGGAATACACCCGGGCCTAGTTGGTTTCACAATGCAGAAACCTGCATAATCATGCGCACAGTACACAACCCAACCTTTAACTGAGAAAGACGCACCAGACCCATGCACAAGCCTCACCAAAAATAAATCGCCACGTTTCAGACGATTACCATATGTGAATCGGATTCGCACGTGCGTATTATTATGCAAATATAATTATATAATTAAAACATTTCCCTGGAGAAAAATACCAGGATCATCATTGTTTGAATGGGAATCTTCAAAACAAGTGCTCCAAGAAACCTATTGTATTATTGCACCCGCACCTTGCACAAAAGTCGCAATCATTCCATAAAACTACATCCTGGTCACCTGGCGAATCCCTTTCTCCACAAAGGGCACATATTTTGTGCTTTCATCCTCTTCCCTTTCGTGGTAGTTTCGATTTTCTAGTCACAGTTATGCTTTTCGTCTAGTTCCTAAGGGATATGGTAAATATATTTTTCTAACATATCAAGAAGGCAAATAATGTGAAAATAGAAAAATGTGTTCCAGCAAAATAATGCAATAGTTAACAGTTTTTGTTACCTATTCTATAACTAAAAATATAATCGCAAATAAAAGCACTAATAGGCAGCGTAAACTGTGCAAAAAATTGTTAAAAAATGAATCATTCCAAATTTTGGACGGATTTGGCAGTATATAAAAATCTATGATATATATATGTATATACATATATATATATACATACATACATACATACACACACACACACACACACACATATATATATATATATATATATATATATATATATATATATATATATATATATATATATGTATATATATACAGTGATGGTATTCACGTCATCAAGTGCGTTCGTCCGTCCGTCCTTTCATCCATGCATTGACATGTATGTGTTTTTAATATGATAAATCTTTTTAGAGTGCAATAAACAGGTATTCTACATTCAAATTAAATGCTTATGAGTGTCCTAAGATTTCGATAATATGCTCCCAGGGCTATCCAGATGATGATCATTTTAGATGGAAAACTTCGACATTAAGACATCTGAACTGTTCATCGCTGCTGTCATCCGAATCGAATGATATTATAAATGGCTCAATTGCCTCTGTCGCCCCATCTATCTCCCAAATAAGCGTCTTTTTTCCACCGTTCTGCTCACAACTTTCTGCCACATATTCTCTTCCTCAGCCTAATAATATGCGAATACAGCGATGGCATGAGGTGAAGTTTGAATGCTTTATACATTTTTAAAGTAACACTAGTAAACAAAACGTTTTTTGCTTCTTTATGTTCTGTTTAGTCATAACACTTTTCGACTTTTATAAATGATATATATCAGGACATAGCAACTTGTTTAATTTGTTTATATTTATCAGTACTTTTACATGGGTACAAAAACTGGGCGTATATATCACTTACAATTTCTTATGAGGAACCACAGATCACTTTCTTACTGTGAACTGGATATTGATTTAAGCTCACCTTCTGTCGTGCCTCCAGAAACAACTCACGTACATGGCTCTTTGTGAATTTGTCATTTAAAACAAAACAAACCTTTATTTATTCCTTTTACAATATGTGTTTGCGTACTCGTTCATGCATCCCAAACAGACAACAATGGTGTTATATATTTTCCAGGCTATTTGAAAAAAATGTTGACCAGTTTTTGTCATATACATGCATTTTGTCGTTTGTCAACATAACGGTTCTGATAACTTGTAATTTTCTTTGTAGTACCTTTAAATAAGCTACAAAATGTAGGTTGTTTTGATTTCTATGTTACTGAACATGTATAAGATATTTTGCTTTTAAGATACAAAATGTAAAGTGTATGGAAAGGTTCGATTAATACATGCAAATATAACATCGTTTACCCTCAGGTGTACATCATTATAAAGACTGGACCACTAACTCTGGAAAGACTCCCAGAATCGCTGGGAACTATTGCACTCATAAAACCTGTGTTCTATTGTATCAATATTATATACCCGTCTATAACACTTGTCTGATTCTTTAATGCCCATAAAACAAAGCCTCTTATTAGTTGTTATTAAATTGGAAAGTTTGTATTTTGTTTCCATGCATCATTTATACGGAAATTTAAACATTTGTTCCCATTTCTACTTCTGATATAGCATACTTATTATTCCATTTCTGTGGTGCTCTTGGGATTGCATTACTTCTGCTTTGACACCCCCAATAAAAATCTTTACGTTTTACAAATTTAAGTGGTACTAGTTTGCCGTCAATGCGTATTTTATACTGGTTCGCTGGTACAAAATTAGTGTAATTGTTTTTTATCTTCTGTTTGCAGCTGCGTGGCAGTGCATCCAGGAGAGCATAATGTTGCAAGAAATTAATATTCAAATTAAATTTTTCTTAAAACCTGTCCAAGGATAGTGGTTCAACTTATTTATTAAATAAATCTTTTACGTATAGTACACCTTTTACATACGAATCTTGATGAAATACTGATTTCGTATCTACTTGAGTAAAGTCATTATACCAAATACACTCTTCTAATATATCTTTTGGCGAATCAGGTGAAGATTACCTTTGGAATTTTTTCCATTCATGCAGTAATTCCTGATAAAACGGTGGTATATTTGTGTCTTCATACATATATGCCCTCGTTTTCAATAAGTCATCGAGTTTTAGCTTTTCAAAAAAAAAAAAAAGAAAACGTGCACTACCGTTTTCCAGTTTGAATTTTTTGAGAGGATAATCTTTTAATCCATGCCAGTATCAGGGAACTGACTTGCAATTTGAAGTTTTGAATCTTCAAACCCCCTCTTTAAAGACTTAAATACATAACTTCATTTTTTACCTCGGGTGTTTTCTTATCCCAGATAAATTCGTTTATTACCTCTTGAATTTTTTTCATTGTGTCTTCTGGGACAGTAATACAGGAACATTGACACAGTATTTTGGATATAGCCAGCGACGTTACAACCATATTTTTCACCAATTATCGATAAATCTCTCCATGACCATATTCTTGGTAATTTGCTAATATCACCTAATTTGTTTTCTATGTTCAGTTCTTGCATGACTTTTGCATAATCATCAAACCATATACCCAAAGCTTTAAAAGGACCTTATGCGCATTTCACTTGTAAATTACGATACTGAGCCTTTCTTTTGGATCCTTTCCATCTTGCTTCAGTTTTGTCTAATTTTACCTTTAAACCAGAGCAGTTTGTAAAATTTTGTAAGAGCTTGAGTACAACTCAAGCTGACTTTTCATTTGCTACAAAAAAGAAGTTGTATCGTCTATCAAGTGGGACATTGTAAAAGCTGTATCTCCAACTTGAATACCTTCTATTGTTTTGGTTTTTCTTACTGCAATTGCTAACAATTCAACGCTAAGAATAAACAACAGAGGATATGAAGGGCATCCTTGTCTCACACCTGTTGCCAGTTGAAAAAATTCAGAAGCATGACCATTATCAAACACACAACTGCATATATCTGAATATGACGTTTTCACCATTCTGATATAGTTATCTCAAAAGCCAAATAAAGATAAAGCTTAATATATATATATATATATGAAGGAGCACTCAAGGGAATCAAATACTTTCTCAACATCTTTGATTAGAAGTAATCCAGGAATTTCTTCGGCATGGGTACATTGTATTAAGCCTGTAATTAATATTCTGTTTTCTCCTAGAAATTTATTTGACATTATTGTAGTTAACATAATTTTTCATGGATGCTCATTTTTCATAAGATCAAGGCTAGGTCAACAGCTTCCTTCGCACTGTACAAAAAGCGTGTTGAGGGAAACTATTCACGCAGTACACAACTTGTGACTGAAAATTATGAAAATAAATAATATCTGTGTCGTTCCACGTCGACCAGTCCAACTTTTGTGTCTACCTTATATATTATTATTGTTGTTGTTGTTGTTTTCGTTGTTGGTAATATTATTGTTGTGGTTGTTGTTGTTATTACTACTACTACTACTACTACTACTACTACTACTACTACTTGACTCCTGGTGAACGCTTAACATGTATATACTTATGATACGGAAGCAAACGACACACAGCATGGCCTTGATTCATAAGCATGTTTAAAGAATACGGCCTTGATAACATTGTTATCAAGGCCGTATTCTTTGGCTGGTTTGTGTTGCCTTACGAGTTCTGATACTTCTCCCTTTGCAAGAAACAAAGTATTATCGTGTTATGTATTTAAGTTTAAAGACTAGATAAACAACAAGCGAACAGAATGGTTGTACAGTACCTTATCTCCTTTTGAAGCATTAAGAATACAAAAAGCTGTTACAAATTGAACTGGTATATTGGAAATTACTCTATCTACAATCGTATTCTATTCCTTGTAATTTATCCCACCTGCGTGGCTAACTGTTCCAAATTTCTAATTTGCTAGTGCAGGACTCGAATTACCCTAAGCATATCTTCCTGGAAAGCGATATTCCTGTCGCTCACCCATTTGCATACATCTCCCATAAGTTGTTTGCGCCCTCCTTTTCAGTTGTGCGTTCTTTTTTCATATTATTGTCAAACATATATTTTCATTTCCTTTAATTTTATAAGACTGTAGACCAAGATGAGGGATTCTGATGATTAAGGAAGTTAATAAAATGATGCATTATGTTTCCACATTGGCTAGAAATAACGTTTGTGTTTGTGTAGGACCCGTTGTATATGTTTTAAAAGTGATTTTCCTAGTTGATAAGCTTATCATTGTGATAAACAAGGTGATCTTGATAGCTTTTAATCCTTCCCCTTTAGACAGTTTTTCTAAGCGATCCTCAAAGACGTCGACTACATTTGACGCCATCCATGTACCCATTATAACTATATAATTATGACGTCCTTTTTAAATTTACATATTCAAGCTTAAGACTTTTAACATACATAATTCAATACCGTTTATATGAAAACACAAGTAGGTCAATCCTATGAAGAAACAACGCTTAATTAATTGATCGGGGGACTACTTCCAGGATGTTAAAAGGAATGTTTCCCTGCTTGTTGTGTGTCTGTCCAAAGGGGCATAGTGGATCAGCAAAAGCCATGCAACTTGACTACATATGAGGGATGACAATCATTTTCTTTTATTCTTATTTAAAAAAAATATATTTATCATTTTACAGGGATTAACTTGAATATCCCATTCCTGATAATGATACTTACAGATAGCCTACTCTACAACAGAGAACTGGAGTAAATTAGGCTAGGGCCTACATATATATATATATATATATATATATATATATATATATATATATATATATATATATATATATATATATATATATATATATATATATATATATATATATATATATAGGCCCTATGCAAATTACCTGGAGGAAAATACACAAGAGCTCAGGTAGGGATTGCGTGAGAAGATGTTTGAAGTCGAGAAGGTATTAAATAAATATACAAAATATACCTCTACACAGTGCTTCTGCTAACTTTTAGCATTCCGCTGACACGTCCAATCACATCGTTGACAGCAATGCGAAGCCTTCAACGCTCGACCTCCCGCTTGCAGAAAGTGTACGCATTTAAATTGAGATTTTCCGGTTCATTTTCACAATTTTTGGTGTTTTTTAACCACAATTTAATTATTCAGTTTCTTCTTATTACCTAGTGACACCTTGCGTGCTTTACAACAACTACTATTCGCCCAAGCCACGAAACGCTGCGCAGCTGCAACTTGCATAGCTTGCACGAGGCGAAGAGATATCAGTTACGTCATCATATGTATATATATATATATATATATATATATATATATATATATATATATATATATATATATATGTATATATATATGTATATATATGTATATATATATATATATATATATATATATATATATATATATACAATTGATATCAAATAAACATGGCAGTCAATGATGAGAAGAAAAAAACCCACAAAGTCAAAACTTTTAGCTATATCAAAAAAGCAAGGATGGTTGGGTGGGAATTCTGTTAGAAAACTGCATATTAACGACACATTACAAAACCATAGGTCACTTATACTGATGTAACATTAGACTGGAAGTGGGAGGTACATCTGAAATATCTAGCACAAAGAGGCAGCACTTCAGAGTCACTGACCTGACAAACATCCCAGACCCCCCAGTGCCCCTCACACCACCTCTGTAGAGTTGGAGGGGGTGGGGGAGGCGCCCCCCTAAGGCTGATTGGATATGGCTGTTCCGAAGCACTTAACAACAGCTGCGCCTTCACTTCTACCAAGTCCCCTAGGGAGAAGTATGTAAAGGTATTATGGGAACGCCATCTAAGGGCAGCCATACTATCCCCTATTCACGTGTTTTTCAATGCATCCCAGGAGGCAGATAAGGCTCGAGTCACATACGCCTGGAGACAATGAAGACGTCCAAGCTCTTCATGCATCTATATCAGTTACCTGGTAGGCCTCAGAAAAACATCCTTCCCATAGGCAGACCATCTGATGGGGGATCTATCTATGGTGTGTATCTCCCCGCACCTACCACCTGTTGCCAGACCTAACAGGAAGACCATGTTAAAGATTAGGATATTAGATTGAACGAATACATATCTTTAGGCTGGAAGGGGGGGGGGGGCGCTTGGTCAGCACCCTAAGCACCACAGAGAGATCCAACCGAGGCACAACATTGTGCTCCACCAGCTGATCAGTATAAAAACCGTCGACAAGCCTGCATAGGAAGGGAAATGTCCTAAAACTCTTCCCCCTGGTCTTCAGGTGGAAGATCTGAAGCCAGCACCTTTGGATAACCTCTAATCACTTTTTCATATTTTTGGATACTTTGATACTTAAACTACATGCTCCCAAAAACTCAGATGTGTGAACATAAAATTTATAAAAAAAAAATTGATCTCAAAACTTTTGTTTACACTGAATAATTTAAGCAGTGCTGGGCACATGGGGTTGTTTGCATGGGCATGATAATGAACCATGACATAGTTTGCACAGTCATTAGCAATGACCCTTGGAAACCAATTGAGCCATTGACAATGGTCACTCACAGGAAACCATAAACCACAGAGAGCAGAATGGGCCAGTTCAGACTAATCACTGCCATTGTTCTGATTACTTTGAAATTCTCTATTGATTTGAAAACAAATTAGTACAATCCACTTACTGGTCTGCCAATGTGGAAAGCTACATGTGAACCCACACCCAAACAAGCCAAGTGTGGTGTTCCCAAGTTAAAAAAGTTGTGATTTAAGCCACAAAATATACTTTTTTAAAATGACAACATCACAGAGGTAAAACTACCAGTTTATTGCACAATATAATTAAAACACAAGACAGAAAAAATAATAATGTGTCATTTTACAGCCATAAATGTGTAAGAATTGACAACTTTTTCTTTCGATGTGATTTTCTCAGAACCGTTTTTTGCTCAACCTCTGCAATTTGTATCTTGCCCCACAATGTACAGATTGCCCTATCACAATGAAATAAACGGACATCAAAAGAAAAATAACATATCCAGGAGCGGTTCTGGATTTTTTTCCTGACAACCCTTTCGGTGACTTTTGGAGCAATTTATGGAAAGAAAATGAACAACCTGTCAGGATTAAAAAATTAAAAATTTATAACTTTTTATTCATCTTTTTATTCATGCTATTTCAGGACAAACCATTGAATTCGATCCTAATTGAATATTTCAACTTGAAAAAACAATTTTGTGCGACTTCTGCATTAAAAATGTAAAAATCCAACCAAGTCAGAAAGAATGCTAAAAATCACAAAAAATCAAATTCTGCAAAGAAACTCACCCTATGGATAGAAATCTATGGATATGTAGTAATCAGAAAATACATAGGTTTAATGGACTTGTGAAAAAAATTAAAAGGGTAATGAGTGATAAATCTTTAGAAAATACTTGCCAAGTTTCCAGCAAGCAACCTGCTCAGCCACTCCAATTGAGAAGCCAGCTGATGCAATGCCCTGCCGCAATAGTTGCCATACATGAAGTCTGAGGAACTGCGGATTGTGGTGAAACTTGGTTGAGCTTGGTTGCTGTAGCCATTGAGGGAGAAGAGGTAGAGACCATGGAGACTTCATGTTCCAGAAAGAGGACCATTCCCTCTTGGGGCCCACAAGAAGGACTTCTTACTGCTCTTCGTGGATCTAGAGCAAAACTCTTGGTAAGAGCAGCGTGGGAGGAAAGGCATATGCCCACATACCCAGCCACAAAATCCACATGGCGTCCATTGCCTATGCCAACTCGGTGGTGAAAAAAAATGTGTGGATGACCCGAAAGGGCCCAGATTGCCTCCACCACCCTGGGATTCAGAGACTACTAGGTCTGGATTATCTGCGATTGATGGGGGAGCAGGTCTGCCTCGATATTTATAACCTGAAATATACCGACACTGGTTCCTGTCGCAGAGCTGATGGCACCAGAGCAAGATTAACTTGGGCAGAGAGAACAGCATTTTTGAACTGCTTTCTTGATGTATGCAACCACTGTACGATAGTTGCACTTCATCAAGACATGTTTGTTCTCCACCTGTGAACTGAACTGGACAAGGGTGCGATGAATCCCCTCCAGTTCTAGCCAATTGATGGCAAACTGCCTCCACTGAGGAGGCCCTTCACCAAAGGCTGTCACAGACTACAAATGTGCTCTCCAGCCCATAGGGAGGCATTGGTAAACAGGGTTTTTCGCCTTTGCATGGCACCAGGGACTGCCCTGGCATCACATTCACTCAGTGAGACCACCAACTCAGAATCAGTTGATCGTACAGCTGGATCATGATGGGGCTGGGACAAGAGGCAGTTCTTTCAATCCCAATGATACCTAAAAGTGATTAGCACTGGCTGATGATGAAGCCTCCCCAGAGGAACCGAGAGTCCATGCAGGTTAAGGTCCTGATCAGATGCATCCACTGACGCACTGGCAGGGCTGAAACCATCCCGAGTCAGTTCAAAAGGAGACAAGCCACCTCCACCTGTCCTGTGATGACTTATAGATGAAGGGGGCTGTCATGAAGGTACAAACCAGAATCTCCAACTTAGGGGCGGCCTGCACACTTTCTACTGACATGGATGGGCACAGCCCTCGACTGCACTGCTGTGGTCTTCAGTACTCTCCCCCGAAGGAGAGTTCTTGCATAAAAGAAACATTTGCTCTAAATACCAAACCTGGCTTCTCTGCCTAACAGTGAGACCAGTCAACCCGGTCTGCTACCTCCTCAGCTGAAGCCGATGAATAAAGGGCTTTCACCTGCTTGGCAGCGGCAAGAGGTGACCTTGACTGGGCCTCGTCCTGTCCAGCTGCCAGGATGGAGAAGTGACCACCACATTCTTTGGCTTCTGAATCCTCACTTGGGAAATCCAAGCAGTCGAGGTCAAGAATGTCCTCGACGATGGGACAATCCTCCAGGTTGTCCCCAGATCAGAGAAGCAGTCCTCTAGGTGTTCCTCCTCAGTCCTTGCCTTAGTGTGCAACTGTGGTCAATTAATGAAGGGCACTCACACATAAAGACCTCCATTGAACCATTCGTTTTTAAGAATGGGGATTTGGTCGAGTGGATATGTGCGTTTCCCATTTCAGCTTGGCGACTGCCGCCAAAGGTTGCAGGTTCAAGTCCCGCTAGTTCCAAATATACAATTAATATGGCAACCACAGATGCCAGCCACACAGACTCTCATACTATAATGCATCTCTAACTCCCTCCCACACGTGGGGAGTTTCAGCTAACAAAAACAGCTCATAGAAGCTCAACTGTGGGGGAGAGAAAACCAGCCAACTGGTACAGATTAGGCAAATATGACGGAGGAATGACACCCGTCACTACCGCTTGCATCAGCCTGTTGGTCAGCAGACTCAAGTGCTAAAGTGGCCTGGCCTGCTGTCACATTGGCATAGGTCACGGAAGTGGCAATCTCCGCAATGGAAGACTGATGGACCACCTGATTAAATTCGATTGGGGTAGAAGATCCTGGAGCTTCCAACTCCACCATTCAACTCCAATGTTGGGGTTAGGCATGCAGAGAACCCCCTTGGGCACCACACCACCCTCTGGCCTGGGAATTACTGACCAATGCAGCAGCTGACACGCCCTAATCAGTATTCTGGCATTGCACCTTATCTTCCAGAGTGGGAGAAGTGGAAAAGTGGTGGTACCTCTTCTTCTTCTTCTTCCTCTTCTTCTTCTTCTTCTTCTTCTTCTTCTTCTTCTTCTTCTTCTTCTTCTTCTTCTTCTTCTTCTTCTTCCCCTTCCCCTTCCCCTTCCCCTTCCCCTTCCCCTTCCCCTTCCCCTTCCCCTTCTTCTTCTTCTTCTTCTTCTTCTTCTTCTTCTTCTTCTTCTTCTTCTTCTTCTTCTTCTTCTCCTCCTCCCTGCAGCTGTACACAATACATGTACCCAGTCAGGGTGAAATATTGCCCATGGCATTTTGTTTATTCCCCCATAAACAAGAGCACACATAAGCACAGATGTTCGCAGCCCAAAAAAAATCACATTGTGAATGATGGCTTCCCATTCAATCTCTCCAGATGGAGATGTAATTATGAAAGGGCCTGTATGAATGCTGCCTTAGAAATTGCCGCTGGAGCTAAAATTGAAGGGTGTGTCTTTCATTTTAGCCAAAATAACTGAAGGCGCATCCAGTCGTCGGGTTCGTCTACCAGGTATACTGAAGATTTAGAATGTTCTTCAGAGTGCTGCATGTTTACTACTCGTGCCTACATGAACGCCGATGACATTGCATCAGACTTTGAACTCCTGAAAGAGACTGTTGATCGAATTGCAAGATTAGTAAACAGATGTGTGACCAGGAAGAACCCCGCCGTTCTCGCAGACTACCTGAGAGGACCTGACCGCAACATTTATCAGATTGGCTGGTGGATGATGTGGTTCACACACACACACGCGCACACACACACACACACACACACACACACACACACGTCATATATTGATGGTTAGACAGTCACAGTTTATGAGAGAAAATAATAATATGTAATTATGTATGTGGAAACTTTTGTAAGTTTTTGATTTGTACGTGAGATGTTTCCCATTATCTACTTTTATGATACAATGTATTTCTATATGAGATATCCTATTTCTACATTAGAGACCTTATCATGGTGACCGTATATATGACAGTGTATGAATATGATCAATATGAAGACGTTCAAACTTTATGTGGAAAACAGAGAGACATTAATATGATGACACCTTTCATTTATTTCAGTGGACTGTGTTCATATGTGGAATTTATATGAGCAAACGATATAAGGTATTTCTTGTGAGATATTGGATTTCTACATGAGGCATTAGCATGGTGACAGACAATATGAGAAGTTATAAATATTTTACATTTATTTCAATGGATACCTTGTCGAAATTGCAGGAATAAAAGGACAGTAAACTTGGGAAAAGGGGAAAGACTTGTTTTTCATGCTGTTCCTGGAGATCGAGTATTTTCATAAATGAAGAGTGAGACCCCTTACAAAATTTGCAATTGATTTTGGACGACTCTTCGACAAATAAGGTGGTTTTGATGAGTTGAGGAAAAGGCAACTTGACGATTCGACCAGTTAACCAATCCGCCAGTTGGCGATTCGACGTGTTCTTTCGACGACTTGTCTCGTGGACCACATACATTGGTCCCTCAAGCTCTGGGTACAGAATACCTGAAAGTGATCAGGCTGGTATTATATTAACAATCCCCGAGTTTTGGTCAGCTTCAGCAATCAAATGGTTAATGAAGAGAGTGTGCAACAATGTTATGACAGTGTACAATGGCCACTTCAGTCATAAGTGTATGATGAGTATGACAATGTTATGAGAGTGTACGATGGGTAATTCAGTACTACAGTGTATGAACGGCATAACAATGTTACGACAGTGTAGAATAGGTAATTCTCTACTACAGTGTATTATCAGTACGACAATGTTAAGACAGTGTACAATGGGTATTTCAATACTACAATGTATGAACGGCATAACAATGTTACGACAGTGTAGAATAGGTAATTCAGTACTACAGTGTATTATCAGTACGACAATTTTAAGACAGTGTACAATGGGTATTTCAATACTACAATGTATGAACGGCATAACAATGTTACGACAGTGCAGAATAGGTAATTCAGTAGTACAGTGTATGAGCAGTAGGGCAAAGTTACGACAGTGTACAGTGGGTACTTTAGTACTACAGTATATAACAGATACAACCAGTTAGTGTAATCAACTAGTTTTCAGGAACAATGTTTGAAAGCCACACTTGTCCTAAAGCAACCTCAGTGTAACAAGTTCCAAGTTTTACTTCAATGCACCAAACTTATCTCTTGGATGATAAAAAATACTTTTTCAAATTGCCTCAAATTACTCTAACTCAACTTAAGTACACAGTTACTACATAAATCTCTGTGTAATCCCAGCTGTATGTCTTACACAGTCAAGCCAAGCTTGTGTGCAAGCCTTTCTGGTGTATGTGATGCAGGCACAACCAGTGTGCACACAAAAGTTATGCAACTTTTACACATACCAATTGGAAACATTTAAAAATAGAGCTCTGTCACACCTGAGGTACCTAGTGCGGAGGGAGATGGAGGTGTGGCGCCACCTAACTTTTTACCAGTGGTTGTACACATGTAAATGAAGCTCCTTCTTGGATTTCACTTTTTACTATTCCTTCCAGTTAAAGACAACATATTACTCAAAGCCACACTGCATTTTCCACCATATCCCTACCCTATGCTTCCACCTTCACCAACATGCCCGGTCTGTTGCTAGGCAACTGGCCTTGCCCCAATCTGAGGCTAGGAATTCCTCGTTTCAGCCGCAATTCAGATCCAATGCATCTATACATACACCCAGAAACTGAACTTGCTTCATTTCACTTCATTTAACTAGATCAATCATCTACACAGTCATAAAAGATATAAATGGAAGTTAATGGTAGGTCTATTATATTTTTGATGACAGAGCCAACCTTCACACTCTGTTGCATTTTTAATTTCCCTCACCAGGTGCCACCACCTATCAGAGAGCTGAACAAATCTATCTGTGTGCATACTTTTCAAGATTTGAAATTTCAAATGCCCTTAATTTGCATAATTTAGATTTTTGCATCCTTCGTTACCATTCATCATATGCTTACTAGTCCATAACATAGAAATAGAAGTTGGAATGGCGTCTCTATCTATTATAGCTTTTAAGTTATTCAAGATTAAAATTTCCAATGGTGCTACTTAGCATAATCTAAATTGCTACAACTTTTGTTTTTAATTCATTAGG
This sequence comes from Hermodice carunculata, assembly GCA_964020975.1. Lineage (NCBI taxonomy): Eukaryota > Metazoa > Annelida > Polychaeta > Eunicida > Amphinomidae > Hermodice > Hermodice carunculata. Next base: position 54,944,650 of record OZ026612.1, read on the forward strand.
TGCTCAATGGTCAACAACCTCCTAGTAGGATTTGGAATGCCATCTCTGTCTAAAAACTGCTAACTAGCATGATTGAATTGTTACTACTTTTGTTTTAGATTCATTACATGCACAATGGTCAATAACCCCCTTGTACAAGTTGAAATGACACAGGTGCAGTTTGTATCCAGTTCAAGACTTATCTCTCTGCAAATACACTTTACAGTTGTCCCATACCAGTGCGAGTCCTCTGAAGACAAGTTTCATCATATCAGCTTTGCAACTGTTCAAAGGCAGTGTGGGCCATGTTTGGGCTACTTATGTCTGATCATGCAAGCAGTGATAATGGAGGCTGTCAGTCTCTTTATTCACTATTAGTAATGCACTCGACAGGTCACTACCCACACGTGCAGGGATGGTTTATTGTGTGGTGCAAGTAAGAGGGCCCTGGGGTAGATAAGCGTCAGCATACCAGGTCTCTCTCTCTCTCTCTCTCTCTCTCTCTCTCTCTCTCTCTCTCTCTCTCTCTCTCTCTCTCTCTATCTCTATCTATCTTTCTATCTTTCTCTCTCTATCCGTCTGTCTGTCCGTCTGTCTGCCCACCTAATTTGATGGGGAGCACACACAGAGCTCCTGTTAGTGTCTGTCTGTCTGTATATCTACCCACCTCATTGGATGGGGAGTACACACAGAGCTGCAGTCAATGTCTGGCACTTTACCGGCAGTAGCAACACCTTACAATCAAATTAGTGGTATTGAAACTATCAGGGTAGCTGTAGAAAGCCCTCAGTCACATGAGAAAATGCCAACAAACTTCTGGTGGGATGGGGGGGGGGGTCTTTCAAAATTTGTGCATATAAAATTCATTACTGTGCTGTGGTTTCTGACCAGTCTATCTTAAATAGGAGGCATGCACAGTAATTTCCCGCCACAACTGCGCACGCACTTGTCTTAGTAACCATAGTCTCGAATGCGAGATACGGGCCACTGCCTGGACAGTGAAGCGGGATATTACTAATATTTTGGAAGGAAAGAATACTTAGTACAGGCAGATGGACCTTTATTCTTATAACCAACTTAGGACACACTAAATGAATATGACTTTGGTATTTGTAAACTTAAATTTCTCTAAAAGACACTAATTTTGTGAGAAAGGTGCAAGGAGTTGAAGCTACAGCATATTTAAAAAAGTAGCTGTAAGTGTACCTATAGGAGCTTTTTCACCCACTTCTGGTTGGGTCTTGGAGGCCAGGTCGTTTATGCTCAAAAGGTAGTACACACCCCTGAACATCGAGGCCTGCTGGATTCTTTCTGGAGCTTTTCATGGTTGAAAATTTACAAGAAAGGACAAGGGCTGTATGTCTGCAGCCTTTCTGGTGCAACGTCAGAATGGTAAAATTTTGACAAGGACTTGAGTTTATTTATGTCCTTACATCAATTTTCATCAGCAGAGGCTGATCTACACCAAACATTATTTTGCACAGTAGGATTTGACTTTTGTCCCTTCTGGCCTTATATAATGGCTTTTGAGCATGTGAAAGACATGAGAGACATTAAAATTTAGATACCCCCCCCGCGCCCATACAATAAAAACCATTGGGGGGGGGGGGGGCTGCAGTCTCGGTTGCTTGGCATGGGCAGGATTCATAACTTATTTATCCCACTTTAGGCGGAATAAAATTACGTCATTCAACAGCTTCTCTATGTAGGGTAAAGTTCAGTCCAATTAGAGCTCTAAGTTTTATTTTGACTACCTGATAAGTCTCAGAAAGGGTAGAACTTGACTCGCTTTCCGTTAAATGGACAGAATCAGGCAACGGTAGCAACTCTATGAAGCCCAGGATAAAGCTCCAGAGCTCTAGAGATTTCATTCTCTTATGCCACTGATTCTAGAGCTTTGTGATCTTCCTGGGACACTCTGATAGAAGTAATTCTCACAGATATTGTCATCTTCTGTCATTAAGGATCACACAGTACCTCCCTTTCCTGCTGTCTGGTGGACTTGGTGAAGATCAAGTGAGGGTTACTTACCTTCAAGAAACAGTTAATCTCCGTTTTTACTTTGTGGCTATGGTTGATCACATTGGAGTGGTAGTTTCCGGCAGGTGTAGGTTTGAGCTTTTATTGGTTTTGGCCAGAAAATCGTACTATGTTCATGAAAAGAGCCACCCTCGTCCAGTGTGCTTTGCTTGCTTAGATCAGATAGAGAAGTTAGTAGATCGTGCTATGAATATGAGGACTTTCAAATAGTTCCATTATTCATTAGAAATACTCGCATATCGGAAAAAAGAGAAGCACACCAAACCATCCCCAATCTCCACCTTTTTTCTGCGACTTTAAAGTGTGCTTTAGAGAATGTTACTGTGCTCCATTTTAGAAGCTGCCATTCGAATACATGAATATCACAGCAGACAGTATCCAGCGCAACGTTTACCAGACCTTTTGAATGTCGATATCAGAAGGAGATCAACCTATTGTCATAAGATAGGTACCTATCTCTGCAAAAGAAGAAAATTGCTATCTATTTCTCTTGTTATTTTATCAGCCTCTCCATACACTTGTTCAACCAACAAGAAAAGAATACCTATCTCTGCAACCGAAAAAAATTACTACCTATTTCTCTTGTTATTTAATCAGCCTGTCTATACACGTGTTAAACCAACAAGAAGAGAAAAGGGTGAGTACGTAGAATAGATACAGTTAACATATGTGCCTTAATGTAAGGGAGTACAAGCAATTCCGAATAAAAGGTATCTGCTTGCAAGCTTATACATCTATTCTCTATGGCTGTTATTACTTTTTCTCTCTAAGAACTTTGAAATAGTTCAGGTGTGTGTTGTTGGAATGTGCTGTTTTTGACGGGCGGGAGAGAATATTTCATCACTACATATTCATCGGAAGTGTCTAGAACTGATACAAAATGTATTGTGTCAAGTTCTTTAATTTAAAAAAAAAAAAAAAAAGAAAAACAACAACAACAAAATAAGAAACCCGCACGACGGAAATCGATAGCCGATATACAGGAAGAAGCTTTAGTAAGTATACTTTAAAAAGAAAAAAATCAGGAAAAAATAATAAAACAATGAGCTTTTTTCCTGTATTCGTGAAAATATTGTGGATTCGTTTAAATGGTATTTCCGAGTTAAAAATGTTTAAATCAAATAAATAATAATTATTTCAACATTTGTTGCAGATCCTCTAAAGATATATATCTCCTGCCCTATATATTTCATGTTCGGAACGAGCGGGACTCGAACCTGCAACCTTTGGCACCAGTCGCCTAGCTGAAATGGGAAACGCACATATCCACTCGACCAGATCCCCATTCCTAAAAAAAGAATGGTTCAATGGAGGTAGTTATGTGCGAGTGCCATATCAACACGATAATGCAGCATATTTACTGAGTCGGCATTTCTTTCCAGAATGAGGGGACTTAAATCCACCAGCATTAAGGAAATGCCGAAAATATATATTTCATGTTCGGAACGAGCGGGACTCGAACCTGCAACCTTTGGCACCAGTCGCCTAGCTGAAATGAAGTATATAGAGTGCCAGTAAAAACGCGAATGAAGCTGGAGGATAAAAGTTATCACTCGGTCACCATTCCGTTGTTGCAAGGCTATGTAGTACTGCTCAGAAAGTTTGAATATGTATAAATATGCGCTTTCATGTTGCAAGCTATGACTTCTCATGTGTATGTGGAACCCCCTATTCCATTTCGACCTTAAAAAGTCCCCGAATATATATATATACATATATATAAATATACATATGTATATATGTATGTATATATGTATGTATGTATGTATGTATGTGTGTCTGTGTGTGTGTGAAAACACTAATAACGCTGCATGGCAATCGTGCAGCACACTCTAACCATTGTGTTGTTGCAAGCTATGCACTGCTGCTCAGAAATGTTTGAATATGTCCCAATATGTACTTGCATGTAGCAAACTATGACTTCTGATGTGTATTCGGTATCTACCATTCCCACCAAGAAAAAAAACACAAAAGAAAATAACAACAACAACAAAACCCCAACCAAACATCCCCTTGGAAAAGAGGAAGATAAATATGGGTGTGTGCGTGCATGTGAGTGTAGTCCCCAGAAACACATCCCGATACCTCGAGGCAGGCTCATTATTATTTATGCATGGACTGGCATGCCGACGTAATTTGAGTTACAACATACTGTGTGTATTTACTCCGATCCTTGCTGACAACATCAAACCTGTTACAGTAATTTTTCTTGGTTGTAAATGCTTTTAAAGGCGAACAGAATAGCAGATGCTAATAACTATGATCTATGTCATTTTAGAAATTTTAGACGAAGTAATTAATCACAATGCTGTTTCGTGTTTTCAAAAGCTCCTCAAGCCCTTGATAGACTTTATCGTTGACTAAAGATACCCGATATTGGCCCAAAATATTGTGCACCGGGTGCAGGCACTAGGTGAATATGTTTAACATATGAACTAAGTTAACCACTCAAAAGGAATCCATTTGCCATTGTCACACAATATCATAATATATCATTGTGCCATTTCATTGCAATTCTACCTTTTAAGCTTTAGTGTTTTTGCATACAATGATACATGCCAAAAACAGAGGGACTGTTTTTGGAACTTTCACAACTGGCACTTATATGGTCGTCGACATAGCAGGAAGGCAATCAACTGACTGCCCAACAGACCTCCTTCCATTGAACTGTTTGTGTTGACAATGTGGTCTCTTTAAATGAGAATTGCTATTCATATAGGCTTTCATTGGAATTGATTGAAATTGATATCTGAGTTAAACCCGTGGTGATTGTTACACCATGCATAAATCAGCAGGAAAACCAAAGTTCTACTGCCCATCTCACTTGAGTTTGGGTATGTAGTGAAATACGAATGTTTAGGTTTGTTGTCTTCTAATCAGTCATCGCCGCGCGTACCAAGGCACCCATTTGAGACTGGAACCAAACAAACGAACCTTGATAACTCCTACCGCGTCTGAAGTTTGGTACAGCAGCATCAACTGGGTGACTCTAAGTGTGACTTTTCAGGTATCATTGCATGTTCCTGCAGTACAGTAAGCGACTTCAGACTTCAGTACCATTGCTCCTGTTTGCAACTTTCGCGGATGGCACAGACACGTATCAATGGTCAAATGGTCAAGATGCTGGGGTAACCACAGGCTGCACAAGCATAAATTGTGGTTTCAAATTCTTAGAATATTTCGAGCAATTTTGTATTCATGGTATGTTATTTCATTTTTAAACGCATTTCATTTGTCTAAAATTAGTAGCATGATTATTACCTCTTTCACAAGTAGTTTCATACTAATGTGAAGCCTTTTAACTACATAGACCTAATGTGCTGGCTTTCATATCCAAATGTATTTTCCATGCTAAGACTATGATTTTACGTTTTCTTGGAATGCGCTGATGCTAATTATTTTTGACGAAAATTGGAAAGAGTATGTGCTACGTCGCATTCCACCATGCAGTGTCGTTCAGTTGTTGATGGTTGATATTGTAGGAAACATACACTTGGACCCCAAATGTTGTCCAAGTGTGGAGTTGCACCATCAGGAAGTCTGGCTACGCAGCCAAGCCTCTTCGTTTTGCTGAGAAGTTGCTATCATTCGAAAACCGAACCAGACATGTTGGTTCGTACCATGCTTTCATGAAACACAAACATGAGGAAGACAAACTTAAATTGAAGAGGTTCAATATTTAATACAATATTAAACGACAAAAAGAAAAATGGCTGCAATCTCATGACAACCGGTGCTATAACAACCAATTCATTTAAAATTGTCAAAATGGTCTGACAAAATATTGCGACGACCTTGATGTCGACTATTTTACAGGTGAACACGCTCGTCCATCACATTGTTCTCTAGTTGAGTAAAATGATGTCCTTAATTATGATTGACTATTTTACTGGGTGTAACATTAGAAAACACATATTAGTCCAACATGGCAAGATGTTAAAAAGCCGCTACGGTCGGACCGTTGCAGGTGAGGTAGAAGCGGAAAAAATCAGTACTGTTCAATATAGATGCGGTGAAATTTAATCAATTACAAACTGATGTAGGCAACACCGCCCTGCGTTGACTTGTTTGTCAGGGCTACAGGTGTATTATTAATAAGTAGGCTAAGATACCTGCAAAATCATGTCAAGGTCACAAATTGAACACTCAGGATAATCGTATATTATAACGGGGTGCCAACTTTGTCCAACATTGTTTCAAAGGTCATTGGCAAGTTTTGCGAGTTGGAGCTATAACCTTAAAAATATTGACAATTTTTGAATAAAAAACGTCACAACCTTTAAGATATAGGTAATTGCGATAAATCAAATATGATGTGCAAAACCTCAGTGCACAAGTGTACTCATACTATAATGATGACTGGTAAGCTCCAGTCGTCTCTGGATTTTGCGCGTGCAAAATCTTAGAAGTGAGAAAAGCGCCGTTATTAACGGCCATATGAGATTGACCTTCAAACTTGACTATACTTCAGGGGTAGGTTAATGTTATGTCTATGTGTGGTCCGAGTTCAGCTGTACGTAGAGCGTAAAAAAGTTTAGAAATATTTAGATTTAAAAATGAAAGCTGTCCAATGGGAGATATTATGCCATGTTCGTGCATTATAATAACAATTTCTCAGATTCCTAATTATGTTAGGTTTGGTTGATTTCATTAGGTTATCTTTGCTATTTCATATGGTGTTTTAACCGATCTGCATTTTTCCATGTCGTCTGTGTATTCATTTTTGTGATTAGTGTATCCCACTGGAAATGTTTTATGACGTTGTTGCGCTTTCCATATACAAAAGGCTCGCTCTGACTTAGTTTTTCAGGAAAGTCCATGCATTTTATATCCATTGTATTGCAAAATAAACCAATGAATAAATCAGTTAATTATCTGTGTATGCACATCCAAATCCTTTCAAGACGCGTCAATTGTGGCCTCATTAACACCTGTACACAGTATGTTAACGGCATCCGCGTGTCTATTTTATGTAAAGGAAAAATACCGCCACCAACTCAAGTCACTGAAAAATGTGGGCGGAAGACGTCATTTCTTTCTATTCTTGAATCAGCTTGAAGAGGCATGCTGAAAATACATATACAGGCACTCGCCACTGATAACCTTGCGCTAGAAAACAACAGCTTTCCAGACGCATAATAACTGAAACCTTAAATGCACAAGTGGCTGACCATCAAGAGAAAATCAATGAGCCAGAAGAGAGCTTAAAAGTCGTTGAAAATCAGTTAATTGATGTTAATAACAGACTAAAAACTGTCGATGTGTTGCAAGCAAATAATAAAGAACTGGGAGAGAAAATGAAAGATCTAGAGAGAGGCCAAGATGAACTGCAACAATATGCACGCAGAAATGCACTGCGTATTTGGACAAATGAGCCCAAAACTGCATCGTTATGAACGGGGCATGTAAGTTAAATACATGTCAGCGACAGTCGAATATGCATACACTCTTCGTCTGTGTTCTACATAATACTTTGGAGTTCCATTTAACATGATTTTTTTCGTACAACTTTATAATTGTATGTAATTGCAGCTGCTCTGCCGATACGTGTTTAATGTACACTTTAACCACTTCGTTGATGTTAAAGCTGCTGTCCTAATATGAATTTAATATAATAATATGGGTGACTTTCCAAATATGTAATTATGGATGCTCTTCAGATACATGTTAGATATATCCTCTATCTGTTCTTATGGATGCTCTCCAGATACATGTTAGATATAGCCTCTATCTGTCCTTATGGGTGCTCTCCAGATATATGTTAATATATCCTCTATCTGTCCTTATGGATGATCTCCAGATACATGTTAGATGTATCCTCTATATGTTGTTGGTTTAAACATTTTATTTGAACGAATACAATTGGGGAGAAGGGCAAAGCCCTTTATTAAGCCCTCTTGTGGCAGAAAGACGGATAGACGAAACAACACGATACCAAGTGCGATGCTCTAGGTACACTTTCCATTCACCGTAAACGGGCCACAGAGCATCGCACTTGGCAACAAGTTGAAGGAAGACACCACGAGTGTAACAAGACAGACAGTGGGGCTATAGAGATATAACTAATCATATGCTAAATGCGAAAAAGTGTAAATATATTTTCCGAGCAAAGTAACAGTCGCGGGATTAACAACGCACTAATTGAATTATGTTATGGCATCGGACTGAAAGCGTCTAGTTTTTAAGATATAGTCATGGACAACCAGAAATATATGTTTTTCATTTTCGAAACTGCAGCCTGAAGCCCCATACAAGATTGTTTTCAGACTGAAAGGAGCATAATTGATTACAGCGCTGTGGAGATAATTCCTTGGGATAATATGATAGGGACAGACAAAAAAATAATGGCATACATCTTCAATGTCTTGCCCTCATCTACACTCTGCAGAATCAATAACACCAATATCAAACAGGTGATCATTCAGCTGACTGCGGCCCATGCTCAGTCTAGCGTGGATGACTGCAGGGAATCGTTTACCAACATATTAAAGTTGAGCTTGCTTAACTAATCTTGGTAATTTTCTGTTTGAAATCAAATAAAGATAATGAATTTCGTACTTCAGAAGGAGTTGGTTCCAAAGTTCGGTTGTGTCTGGGGAAAAAAGATGTATCAATGAGTTTAGTTCTAGTTCTAAAAAGTGGTATATCTGGTGTCTGTCTGGAATTGTATCTTCTATTGTGATTTGGATCGTTGGGAATAATATTAGTGAGGTATTTTGGGACTAAATTATTTTTGATTTTGTGCATATTTATTAATTTGCTCTTTTTTCTGCTGTTTTGCCAATTATGTAAAACGAGTTTTTCATATAACTTGGCATTTGGTGTAGTCCACATGGCACCAGATATGACACGGGCAGCAGCCAGCTGAATCCATTCATGCCTCAATGCATCCGCCTGGGTGCAGCCATCCCAGACAATGCGACCATATTCCATTAAAGGTCTAATGAAAGAGATTTATATCATTTCTGGAGACTTTTTATCGAGGCTATATTGTTTAAGTTTTCAAAATGTTGAGCTGCTTAGTAGCTTTCATGTCTATCGTATTCATGTGATCATGTCACCTGAGATCAGACCGAAGTAAAAGCCCTAAATACTGCAGTTCTAGAAATTTTCGCGCGTGTTTAATTTCGCGCAAACTCATTTTTTCTGAAATTACAGAATTTTCGCGCATTTTAGTTTCGCGCAATCGAATGCGAAACAATGTAGTGAAATACAATGCAACTTATTTTCGCGCATTTTCATTTCGCGCTTTAGGTGGTAGCGCGAAAAGCGCGAAATTAAATCGAGCGCGAAAATTTCTAGAACTACAGTATTTATGCTGGTCAACATTATCCAAGTGATGTGCTTGGAACAATGAAGGAGGGTGATTCACCTGGTTCCTTTTGCGACAAATTAACATGGCTTCTGTTTTTTCAAAGCATTGACAGTTACAAACCAATCTTGAGGCCAAGCCTCTATGGAAGAAAGGTCAACGTTCATCATGATAACTGACAGATATGTATTATCAACATTAAGATATAAGGATGTATGATCTGCAAAGAGTTTAATTTTCGATACAACAACGTCCACTATATCATTTATAAATATCAAAACCAAAAGTGGCCCTAATACAGAGCCCTGGGGGACACCGGCATTTATTGTGCTCCACGGAGATGCCTGTCCATATAATACAAGAACGACAGGGTCTCGAACCAGCCACCCTCGGCATCAATCGCAAAGCCGAAAATGGGAAACGCATATTCCAGCTTTACCAAATCCCCATTCCTAAAAAAAAAAAAGATTGGTCAATGGAGGCAGGTATACGTGGATGTCATCATCGTCACGGCCCAGTTCATTGTATTTATTCCAGTACAAATGAAGTGCTGTGTTTGGAGTTGTCCTACATCTGGGACTGTACATATGTAAGTCCACCAGCATCAAAGGAGCACCGAAAATATGTGTGGTCTGTGACCACTGAACTGCCGGGTCTCGAACCAGAATCCTCGGCACCAATTACCCAGCCAAAAATGGGAAACGCACATACCAACTTTACCAAATGTGTTTTTGAGTCAACCGCTAGATTTGAGAGAGTAGTGTTGGCGAGCTTTTGTGACCTGAACACAATGTTAAAATGCGTATGATCGATTCAAATGTGCTTCATAATTATGTAGATTATCATCTCCCCCTTTCGCTTGCATGCTCTGTTGACAGCCTGCCCATGTACACTGGAAAATATAACGCGTCAAGCCAATCGCTTATGCTGGGATTGTGTGGATGACGATAAACTTGGCAATTACAAACATCTTGTTGGAAACTACCGAACTTCTGTGCCTTCGCCGGTGAATGTTATGTAAAAAAGCACTTTGTACTGATCCCGAACACAAGTGTGCTCCAGCTATATTGTATAAAGATTTGTAACATGGGTGGTAGGAACAGACCAATCGGGAGCCCGGAAAAGTGTTGATTATATCATACAATGAACACTTTTCACAAAATAGCATTGCTAGTGTTGTGCAGTGTAGCATGACCTACAGGCAGTATGTTGTAGAAAGAGTTGTTGTTGACACCTTCCCTGAACAGCCCAAACTAACGTATTGTTCCAGCAGGATCTGTGCAGATGACCACAGGACTTGTAATAGTACAGACGTGTATTCCCAGAACTTACCAAGTTGTCTGTCATACCTAGCATGATATCACTGTCGGCATAACTTTCCAAGTCGTCTGTCAAACCTAGCATGATATCATTGTCGGCATAATGTAAGTTGAAGTACATGACTCAATTTACATAACTTAATCAATGTCCATGCCAGGCATGAACCCTGAAAAAATAAGTGAATTAAATTCGCAAAATGTTTTGCCTTTTTACATGCAATAGGTTTCTTGTAGCGTGCACTCTGGTTATTATGACACGGACTCCTCTGAAAATTTAACTATCATGTGGGAATACTGCCCAACTCACTTAAATCTGTCATTTTGGCTTCCTCCACCTGCTCTTCCTACTGCAAAATAGGTAAGCGGAAAATACATGAGCAAGCAGTCAAACTTGACTGTGCATGTGATAGCTTAAGTAAGCGGCATAGTACACCCTGCACAAAAGGTAGAGGAAAAATGTCGTGCACCAAGGAATATCTTGGTCGGTTCCTACCACCCTTGTTACAAGTCATTAATAACATGTCACAATGACCATTATGCCACCACAATCAACTCGGTCTTCGACCTCATTGATTATGTGACATAATGGTCATGTGACATGTTATAACTATCCCGTGGTCCACACACTGACTCGAGCGGGGAACGAGGCAATTGGACAACATGCAAAGGATAAATTTAAGGCAGTGCCAGGCTGGAATGACCAAGTGAAAGACTTTCAAGTTGATGCACGTGATGCTTTGCTCGTATGGTGTAATCATGGTAAACCTAAACATGACCCACCATTGGAGGTCATGCGCACTAGTTCCAGTACGCATTTCGCACGTCTAAACAAAATGAGACCCAGGACCGAGCCGATAGCACCGCTACAAACTAAAAGGACAAGGACTGTGAATCCTTTTGGAAAACTGTTTCTGTGACAAACCACATAAACCTGCTGCTCTCTTACACTGCAGGAGGCTCATCTGGCAGTCAGAACAGAGCTAACATGTGGGCTGACCATTTTGAGAAACTTTTGAACTCTGTTGAAGGCACAAAGTTTAAGCAAGGATGAGGTTAATCAAAAGCTGGCAGCCGTATCATTTGAAAACAGCATGCATATATCGCCTTGTGAAATTTCAGATATTGTTAAGCAGTTGTCTAATGGTAAGGTTGCAGGGCCTAATGGTCTAATGACGGAAAATCTTATATTTGCTAGGAATAGTCCATATTAAATACTCCTGTCTTTATCCTTTGGTGTTATGCTTGTACATGCTCTTGTACCTCCATGTCTGACTGGAGTACCTAACAGTGGTACCACTCATTAAGAACAGAGCGGGTGATATCACTGATAAAGACAACTACAGACAGGTTGCTCCGGCTGCAGTTTGATCAAAAGTAATGGGATGCATTATACTTTACAGATGTGAGAAATGCCTACAGGCGTCGGAACATCAGTTTAGCTTCAAAAAAAAGTCTCGGTACAGCTCCCTGCTTATATATACATGAGCAATGAAGGAAGTTATACACTATTACTTGACTTGTAACACCCCTGTATTTGCATGCATTCTAGATGCCAGGACAGCTTTTGATCGTGTCAATCACTGCACATTGCTGCATAAGTTACTGGATCGAGGAGTGCCTATCGTTATTGATAAAATTCTCAAGACCTGCTTTCAAACCCGGAAATACTATGTGTAATGAGGCGCACCTTCCTCCGACAACTGTAGGGTAGCAAATGGCGTTCGTCAGAGTGGGATAATCTCCCCTCTGTTGTTCAACATAAACGTAGATGATCTCAATTTAAAACTTGCGAAGAGTGGCGTTGGCTGCCAAATTGCTGGTATGCCCTTGAAAAATATGAGTTATGCTGCTAAGCCCCTCTATCAAAGGGCCGAGGATCTTTGTGTCCATATGTGAATCATTAGCTTTGGATCATGATATCCTGCATAACACTGTTAAAACAGAATGTATGTTGTTTAATCCTTCAGGCAGTGCTAAACTAAGTGTCAACCTTACTTTAACTCTGGCTGGTGAGAAGCGTAAATTTACAATCGTCTCATATATTTGGGTCACATCATTATTGCTTCTGTATCAGACGACGACGATATAGGTCGCCAATATGGCTCCCTTTTTGCCCGAGCCAATATGGTTACACATAAATTTTTCTGTTGTTCTATGTACATCAAAATATTGCTTTTTTTGTTCCTATTATGCAAGCCTCTATACAGCACAGCAGTGTTTACAATGAGAAAATTTGTGACATACCATAACAACGCACTTTGTTGGATTGTGGGCTACCCTACATTTTGCTCTGCAAGCACTATGTTTGTACAAAACAGAGTACCATCGTATGGGGAGCTCAAGCGTACAAATGTACATAGCTTTAAATGGCGATATTCAATGGTGCTCAATCTTTTGGCTTGCATCCTTAGGATTCCCCGCTCGCTATATGTTTCTGATGTGCTCCCCCGGCGAGCGCCCACATCAGTGAACACAATAGCTGGTCAGGGTGATGCTTTGGAGGCTATCTTTTGGCTTGAGTGGCATAATACTTTGTTATTTTTATAAATGCGTAAGTTTTATTTGATCTTTTAGTATGTGTATCCTTTTATATTCCTGGTAACTTGTATCTTTACCATGTGACTCTTAGGGGTTTTTTGTTTTTGTTCTATGTAATATTTGTACCTGTGTACGTTTGATATGGACCTTGAGTCTGAAATAAAGGCATCTTATCTATCTTCAACTGGCAAGATTATGCAATTTTTCATTATTCACCTCCAACATTCCTGTCTAATAGCTATCAACGAGTCACACAGTGTGGTCAAACTTCTTGATTACCAGGAGATGCAGGCGTCGCACAGGGTTCAGTCCTCTCCCCTCTTGTATTTGCTCGTTTATATTAATGGCTTTGTTGACGTCACATCCTGTGATTTAAAATCAGTTGCCGACGATACTAGCAAGATACTTCACATGTGGCATCGTACTGCTGTGCGGGTAATCCATTGCAGCAGAGGTGGTACATAGAGAACACGAAAGATGATGTGTGCTTCGTAGAGTAATCAACTACGCGGATAACGTCAACTGTACGGTTTAGATCGGCGTTAAAGTCCCTACCAATAACAAGGTGGCCGACATCATGGGAAGTGACTGTCTGAGCCATATCGTTTAAAACATTGTATTATACTTTTATTTCGAGTTAGCGTGAAGATTCTCACAAGGCATGTAAAAAATACACGACACTAATTTCATAACATCAGTGGCAATGATGGCAGCACACAGTCTGTGGAACATACACTGTACAGGTGTGACTTTGCATGTAACGGCGTTCTTCCATAAAATGGATCAATCATTGGGTCCCCCCCCCCCGAGCATTTTGGATTCTGCCCTCAATGAAATATAATATTCTACAATTTCACTAACATGTCGTTGAAGGATAGTGAGCTGTTTCTATAGCAGCCAGTGCTCTTATTCTATTACGGAATCAAGGGTTTCTATTGGAGACTATATTTTTTCTATGAGAGACTTGATTTCACTGTTGATGATGGCGTTACAATTGTAAGAGGCAAGCTCAAGTATCACCATAAGTAAAAAATACACAATACAAAATGACAACCATTGAATGTGTAAGTACACCAGATCCTCCGCATTCAGGAAGGGTACTTTTTTATCTGGGCCCCTGACGGCCACAAAGATTCATCAAATAGGTTAGTAAATTGAGATACCGGAATTATTCGTATTTTGATCCAGGATCCGAAATATATTTAAGGACACGAGCATCGACTGAAACTAGCTCGAAGCGCATGTGACATTATTTACTTTCTGTCTTTATTTTGGTAGAGTATGTTAATACACAAGGCCTTGGTTGGTACAGCAGCCCCTCTGAATTGTCCATTTTTACACCCTTGCTTGTTCTGTGTGTGTGTTTGGTGACCTCTACCACATCTTAAATGAGCCGAATGTTCCTCTCAGCTGGAAATGATCTGCAAGATCTAATGAATGACAGTTTGACTCGTTAAGAATTTTGCATTTGTTTGTCATGAACTTTAAGCTATACAGTTTTAATATATCCATGAAACTAGTCCAAGAAGTGATAAAAAGTTTGGTTCTAACTACTATGGTAACTTTGCAAGTTCAATGGGGGACAGGACACTCCCTGTAATGTGAATGAACTCTGGCATTAATCAGCCTGTGGCCAGGCTGTGCTGAGAAGGCCACTTGGCTTTAACTGCTCAGGAAAGCTCTGTAACTGGTGCTGATTCACCACATTATATTGTTGATATCGCATACAGCATCTGCAGTAGTCTGTGTTGAAGGTATATCATTGCTGAGCACATTTGTATTGAGAATCTGAGGCACATTATGTACAAACATAGATGCAGAACCTAATAGAGACATTAATTTGTAGATGTTGTTTGTGGGCTGAGCATTTTAATTGACCTCATAATTAAAAATGTTCACAGGTAATTCTATCTGGACCCTCCCGTATGAGATTCATATGTTTCTCGGTTTCGTTAAGTCTGTCAAATAATCAAATGTTACTGAATTCACGTGAGCGAGAACGTGATATAAATCCGAGCTTTCAGGCATCGGTCACAAAAGTCGGGGATTTGGGCTTTTGTAGACCATCAATTATGACACTTGGTCCCAGTTGAAACGGATTTCTTGCATAATAATAAGAGGTACCACAATAATCCCTTAAGATGCTTTTCACTTCTCTGCTTTGATTGGCCGTAAGGTATCCAAAGGCAGCATGATTCCCATCCACTTTGCAAACTGTATACACAATATATGCGGCAAGCAGCTGTCAGAACCAGGATCTAGAACCAGCTGGGAAATCCCTAGTTTCTCCCTCTACTGCCAATCTTACAAACATGTGAACCCCGTGTCGTGCCAATTGCAATTGTCAGGAATACGTACGTTTTACGGTCAATGATACGGTAATACCTATACACACCTACACACAAGCATTGTATATGTATGTATATATGTATGTATGTATGTATGTATGTATGTATGTATGTATGTATGTATGTATGTATTATGTATGCATGCATGCATGTAAATGCATCGTACCTTAATCCGAAGAATATGGCGGGGGATCAGTGCCATAAATACCATATTTCTAGCGCATGTCATTCAATGTACACGTGTCTGTAAATTGTTGGACGCGTCCACTAAATAATAACACGCGTGTATCTTTTTAAACTCGCTTCAACTAAGTATGGGCACGTGTGTAATATACATTTAAGGGCTCGTGTTTGGTAATTATGAAAAGTATTATCAAAATTTTAAACGCGTCACCAAATGCTTGACGCGGTAAGATGACAAAAACTTGACCATTTTGCTCACTTGTTTTAATGACACTCGTGTGCATATTTATTAGACACGTGCGATTATTTTAATGCACACGTCCATGTTTTATTGCATGCGTATTAATATATTAATTAGACACGTGTTAATATTTTGTGAACGCGTTCAAAAAGACAAAGACGCGTGCTATTATTGGTGGAGGTACAGTGCCACAAGTACGGTATGTCTAAAGCCTGCCAGTAATCATACACACGTGGTTATTTTGTTGGACGCGTGTTGTCAGCCTGTCATACTCGTGAGATGGCAATGTTCCCTCCAGGCGACTGATTTGAGTTGAGCACCTTTCCAACATGCCAATGCTTTTTTAGTTATTTCAAGGGAAAGGCTTGACAAAGGTCATTCCTGGACCGTGCGAATTATATTGTATATTCGAGCGATAAAAGTTCGAATATTAACGCCCCGGCCAGTCATGCTGTTCGCCAGATTGGTCACATTTGCAAAGAACCTTGGGCCAGTTGTAAAACTAGCTTTAATTGGATAACCTTTACGCATGCCTACTATACTACACATGCTCGAAATCACATGTGTTAAACAGCATCATTGACGAGTCTGTGAATTGAGGCACACGTGGTTCAAATCATTAACGTCTCTGCGAATTGAAGCATATATGGTTTAAATCATTGACGCGTCCGCAAATTCAAGCACACGTGCATAATAAATCGGGTTTACGGCACAAAAACCCCTTGACAATGTATTTAGTGTAATGATTAACGCGTGCTCGAAGTTAGTTGGCGTGTGTACATGTTAATAGTCGTGTGCTTAATTATTCAGTGTACACATGCACACTATTTAGTAGATGCGTCCAACAATTTACAAACAGGTGTCCGTTTAATGACACGCGTTAGAAATATGGTATTTATGGCACGGATCCCCCTCCATACAAGAAACATATGCTTAAATCAATTATAGATAAGCTGCCGTTATCGATTAACAGTTCCTAACTAGTCACTGCATGTTAATAGCCCAAAGTAACATTTCAAAGGTCCTGGTATATAAGTTTGATCTCCTTCAGGAGGGGGGGGGAGCGTTCTTTATTGTAGTCTCACACGCAGCTTCATCTTTGAGGCACAGTATGTCAAAGTTTGGGGGATTTTACTTTAATGCTTGACTGCAAAGCAGATGAACTACATCACTTCGAGAGGACAGAAAAGAGGGATAATTTAATTAGTTTTGGGAGTCTGAATGCAGATAATTATAAATCTTCTTATTCTCAACTACCTTTAAAATTATTATTATTATTATCATCATCATCATCATCATTATTATTATTATTATCATCATCATTATAATCATCATCATTATCATTATTATTATTATTATTATTATTATTATTATTATTATTATTATTATTATTATTATTATTATTATTATTATTATTATTATTATTATTATTATTATTATCGAATATCAATTTCCTGTGGACTCTACGGGCTACCAAGTTAAGGTCTATACAGTCCGTGACAGCCGATTTCGTGTTCTTATGACTTGCCTTTTTATAACCGTGTCATAATTTGGAAGAGTTAAAATAATGACCAGGCTTACCATATGCATAAAAAAGAGCCGTGTCAATATGTGCGATATTTTGCATTACCAACATGATAGCCCTGTACCAGCGCACGGTCATCACATTTACAGTGTCTCCGAATAATGGTTATCTCAACAGGAAATGTAGACGGAGCTGGTAAATGCTTACGGCGAGAGATGTTTTTCATACGCCCGTATGACGATGTAATTATTGAATGTTAAATGATCTATAATGTTTTCTGAAGTATACGCTAGGGCGGCGACAAATAGCACACGATACATCACATGTGTTTGGCATCACAGTCGTCCTGAACCTCCAAGATTCCGGTGATTTGGCGCAGACATGGACAACTATCTTACAAATGGCGAGGAAAAGATTATTATGGAGTTCGTGAACCATACGTTCATGGCTAAGTTCCCGGTAAGCGACCTTTTGCATTTTTCTTTCCTATGGAAGATAAATTCGACTTTATTTCCATCTTTATGTTATCATATTTGTATATATGCATGTAAAATAAATATCGACATGTTCATGCAAGTTGAGGAGGGAATAAAATCAGAATGATATTAAGTTTGTTTTGATTAAAAAAAGTTGTCAACATAGTTTCCAGCATGTGAGTTTTATACATTAGTCATTTTCAAAATTTAGTTAACGACTGACAAGGTTCATCGAACGAATTGTTACTGATGAGCTCACGCAATTCCAATATGTGGGATCTGTTGGGGCACCATGTGCGTGACAAAAGCAGTCAGGAACCGTTGGAAATTTCCTTGTTTTTTCATCCAATGTCGCTGATAGATATTTTGCGAGTGACGAATCATATGAAGAAGTTTTATCGTAAAGTGGTCCTGCCTTGTTGTATATCCAAGCGGTTTTCGGCACAACTAACGTCTTAACTCTTGTTGGTCAGGTTAAGATCGAGGCATTTTTTGGGGGGGGGGGGGGTTATGGAGCTAATAAAATGTTGAAAGTCACATTGTCAGACCGAACGTTGATGTCTCGACATGTCACTTCTATTTGTTACCAGCAAGTCCCCCCTCCCACCTTGTCCTAAAATAATTCATCACTGAGCAGCAAGTTTCCTCGGCACACTCTGGGGCCGGGAAAATTGCTTACTCAGCCTCCGTCAAGATTTGGTGTTAACATATTTTATTTCGAAAAACAATTGGTCAACAGGCACACTGCCTATATGAAGACCTCTGGTACAAGCAGTGGCGACACAAACAGGGAAGTGTTGAACGTGTTGAATTGCCAGATAACAGATATATAGTTGGCACATCACATAGGTGAAGAGGAGAGAGAAAAAAAGAGAAGATCATCGGGCGAGTACATGTGTTAAGGATAATCTACCACACTTTAGTCTAGCGATGGGATATACAATCACGTAGCAGGTTGCAAGCTGAAGGTAGCTAATCTGTAAATCTTTCAGTACATTTGATGTAACTGTGAACTGATCCAAAAAATTCATAATCGGTACTCTTGTTTTTGCCACTTGTAAGGTTTTCAGATTGCACGCTGCGAGAGAAGAAATTTCAGTTTGGAGTTTGTCCTTTCCGTTAAGATTTAAAGTGACATTTCCCGTTCACCGTTTATAATGTATGTTTACACACTTTAAACCATTTGTATTTTAACAAGTCATCTTCTGATTTGTGAACAAAGAACGAGAAATTGCTCAGAATATGATATAAATATAAATATAAAATATAAATATAAATATAAATATAAATATAAATATAAATATACATATAAATATAAATATAAATATAAATATAAATATAAATATAAACATCCCAATCGCAGTCCGGGGAAAATCATAAAATAGCACAGCAAGCATGTATGCCATGTTTGCACTGATGCCTGTTGGAAGACGGTTTGCAAGACATATCACAACAATGACCATCAGCTCTTTGGATCGTCCGACGTCAAATTTTATCCTTTAACTGGAAACCATTTTTTTAATCTCCCATTATTTTACGATTAAAGACGCTCATTTATAATAATACGATGATACGATGCAGTGCGTGGGCTTGTGTAACCCCTTGCAAGTTCTGCACCTCCAATCTATCTGTAATGATTCCAGAGGGGGAAAAAAACAAATATAGCCTAAGCATTCTACAATAATCTGCCCTGTAACAGATGCTGTTAAAATAATCATGTTGCAAATGTTTCACCATGTACTTTTCTTACCAACAAAACTAAAAATTCATTTTTTCCTCAGCTACACCTCGCCTCGCATAGATTTAACCTTGGCACTTGCTGACACTGTTGTCGGGAAATTTACGTCGGCCAATTTTGCACAGATTGACGCAATGATGAATGAATATGGGGGTACGGACATATCAAAGGAGTCAAAAATTGCCGCTGTCGACGATGTGAAATCCTTGCCCTTACAACATGACAGTGTTACACATATGATACAAGATTCTCGGGTATCTATCCTTAAAAATAACCGCGTCGCCAGTGTCGGAAATTTCAGTCGACGTCCTTCCGACACTTCAGCAACTACAATGGTAAGATCAATTCTTGGGTACTCGGGTGCGGACACATGTTGTGCTGGAGATCCTATTACAAAGAAAGGGAAGACGATTCAAATGGGCAAAATGTTGCTCATTTCTTGTATTCCAATTGCTCTTTTGACGTGTGAAACAATTTACTTCCTTCAATCAGTCATAAAAGCCCGCATGATCAAAATGGCCATCAAAACTGAGGTTTCGTTTAGCTTAGTTAGTGGCAACTTGGTGCACCAATTACAGATTGAAAGGGGCGCGACTAGTTTGTACCTGAGTTCTAACAAGAGCATGGATGTATTTGACACTATGATCGGCACCCAGCGAGACACTAACGCCACCTTTGCAGCGATCACCAGGTGGCCCGCGTACGCCAGCCAGGATCTACTTCAATTTCGCAGCAAAGAAAATTTTCGTGCTCAATTAGATGAATTTCGTGCAAATGTATCTGCTCTAAAGCTTGCTGGCACTGATGCAGTAAGATACTTCAGTTTTCAAATTAAGGAGTTCCTGCGTTGGGTTGCCATTGGAATCAACCAGGCCAAAGGCTTAGATACATGGCCGACATTAGTCGCTTACCACATGTTTATAATGTCAAAGGAATCTCACGGCCAAGAGAGAGCACTTGGAGGTGCCTTCTTTGGGAAAGGTAAGTTTTATATACTGAAAGTGTTATAAACCCACATGGTTAAGTTGTTAGCTCGATCTTTCAGCTAATAGGCTTTTTACTACGCCATGTGTAGCATTAAAGTGCTAATCTCTTATTTGTACTGTAATATTCACATGTATCTTACAATGGATGTGTCATATGTAGTTTATCTTCCTCAATATTATGATTATCATCATAATCATCATCATCATCATCATCATCATCATCATCATCATCATCACCTTTCCATAAAAAGTCAGCGCAAACTTGCCTGCACAAGGTAGTCGATGACTTGCTAGCAAATATTAATGATGACTTGATCACGTCAGTGTGTTTTTTTAAATGTTCAGAAATGTTTTGATACCATAAATCACATGCTACAGTGTGGAACAGCCTTCCTGACTTTTTAAAACAAAGTGGCAATGTTGATGAGTTCAAAGTAAATTACAAAAGATATTATTTTAATTGATCTGTTCATATATGTATTATGTGTGTGCTGAATAAGGTTATGTATATCTTTTTATTGTATGTATCTTACTGTATATTATTTTGTATATTATCTTGTGACAGGGCTTCGTGGGACAACAGCCTTTGGCTGAACGAGTGTCCCTGTATAAATATGTTCAAATAAAAATAATAAAATCATCATTATTATTATTATTATTATCATCATCATCATCATCATCATCATCATCATCATCTGCATCATCATCATCATTATAGGTGACGAGTTTTCGTTTCCTTCATGTGTGCAATTATGTACACAACCTAAGTTCATTGAGTACAACCAGTTCTGGAAAAAGTGGCCAGAAACCGCAGCACATTGAAAAATATTGTGAGTGACAGACTGCAAAAGTACCAAAACGATTCAGAATGCAATTTTCATTATTACACAGCATGTCACATTCGGCTCCTCAGTGTATGATGCTGACATGATGGAATCTGTTACATCCGTGACTTGATTACAGGTGTCAACGTATAAAGGTCTACAGTAGTTCTTTTCCCTTTAAAATTTAATCTTCATTACCACAGATAATCCAGTTTTTGAACGGTCAGCTGAATTTTTATGTTCGGGTGAGTTTCGAAGAGACCTTCAGGGAGCTTGACTGGAACAAAGTCAATCCATCGCCAATATAATTTTGAAATCGGAAAACTGCCCCCGCAGCAAATTATGACAGAAGGTACCTTTCTCAAAAAGGTTTCAAGACATTTATAATTTGAGACCGTGAAATTGAAATTAAACATCATCACTTACTTCTTTACCGGATAAAACTGTGCCCGCTAAGGAGCGTTCTGGTTTGCCGAAATTCGCAAAACTTCTCTAATAAACACACAATGCATACTATTTTTTTTTTTTCAATACGTGACGGGTTAACCAACAAAGTTGCTCCAAATAATGTATGGAGGAAGTTACATTCTTAATTAAATTAAACTGTTTCTTTATTTCTCATTGGTAACGGTGCTGCCACACAGCTGAAAATACAGATGGTCTATCCGATCAAATGTATCAAAAATGGTGTGTGACAAGGCAGTGCTCTTAGCCGTGTCCTGTTTAACATTTACAGAAATAGTCTACCTAGAATTTTCCATTATGACTGTCACCCTGTTACCATAAATAATACACAAGTTAATTGTTTACTATATGCCGGCGACTTTATCCTTCGCTCTGATAATAAAACTGAATTACAAAATCGTTTGAACAAATTAAAACTTCTAAAGCCTTCAAATAGAAACTGGAAGGTATAGATGGCCCTATAAGGTTCCTTGGGAAGAAAGAAAGTGTAAAAAATGCGACAAATAGACCATGAAATTAATTTAAATAAAAACTTTACAAGATATGAGACCGAAGGAAAAATGCGTTTGACAAGTTTGCTGTAGATTCAGAAGTTATAATTAGCAAGTAGGTAGGAAAGTATACGCCACCGTCTGTGCCATGGAGAGGGATTAATATAAGCTTGGCCTGTTTTGCAATCCATGTAAAAGATATGGATCAATACTTTTATATGATGATTTTAAAAAGTTTTAATCATGACACTAGATGACGCAGACAAAATAAATCCAACGGTACCATTTTTATCAGAGGTAGTTAAAGTGCTGGGTTCATTATAATATTTATACTTGCTGATGGAAGGTATGTTTTTTCTGTCCCCATTGTCTTTATAATGTATTCTTACTTTTACCATGCAGTTAATGTATTTATATGTACTTATGCCTTTGTGTGATTGTATATATGTCTTGCAAAATGTCATTACGTTTTTGATACAGCCAATCAAGTTCATTCAATAGAATCCACGCAAGTGCAGTTTTGCCCGTTGATTTAGGAATCTGCTTCTGCTATATTTTTGGGATTGGGGACCGTCGGACGGAATATCTGGAACTTTCGATGCTGCGACAGTAAATAATATTAGATCAAAGCAAAAAATATGTACTTATAAGACAAAAAGGCTAAACATGTAACGGTGGAATACCTGCTGAAATGTCCTACAGCGTATAGTCTGCTGAGGATGCAAGTTAGAGGTTACCGCATGCCGTATTTTTAGACCCCTCAAGTACGCCTAACGACTTTCTATGGAGGCTTTTTGAAGCCGGTAAAAGTATCTTTGACAGTGATAATTAACGGTATGATATTGTTGCATGCAAAGATTGTCAGCTCTGAAGATATTACGACGAGGCAAAGCAAGATTATTAAGCAAACGAAACAGAAAAGGATTGGCTTCAGAAAATTATTCGCAGAGGGAAACCATGGAAAATTCTAAAAAAGTGTTCTCTTTTTATGTGTCTACTGCTGATAAATAATAGGCGTTGATTAGGCAAACGGTGCACGTGGGTGCAAACCAGGAACAATTCGCCATTTTCACCAATTTTGATTAGAACTAATAGCACCATATTCTGTGAATCCTGTCTTCCTGTAAAAAAAAAAAAAAAAAGGACCTGAAACATTATGACATTACTTGAAGATCTTGCCAACATACAAATAAATCTTAAAATCTTGCCAATATACAAATAAATTTTGCGCGAAATGTCCATAATTTTCCATTGTCATTAAGAATCTCCGGGGTCAGTTATCTGCTTGCTCCCTATATACCTCAGGCACCGATTAAAAATTATGAAAATATCGATCACTCTCTCAGCAATTATTAGATCCGTATTTGTTAATTACACTCTAATCCTCTATATTTTTTTCCATGGGCTCACTCTAAAAGTTCACATTTTAGAGTATATCCGAATCCCGCCATCGTCTAGAACGCACTAGACAGCTGCTACTGGACAGGGAAAGACACTGGATGCACCAATTGCGTTCTATTGAACCATTCGGTCTCAACATCATGGGAAGATGAGCTCCTCTGCTCTGTCTTATGCTACAATTTTATGTTCGGAGCAAGTTTTTCCATGATTTCTATGCTTGGTGGGGCACTTTGCCTAACAACACATACAGCTACTGTGTGGTCACACAGGTTCAATCTCCTGTCTTCAGGGCTTTGTTGGAACTTTGTGCCGCTAATTCCAGCCTGAAATACACTCATTGACCCTGCAGTGTGTTCACAGTAACCTTAACATTTTAAAGTCCACTGCGATTCAAATTTGCTTTGTGTCATCTCTTCCCGTGACAACACTGGTCCCAGTAGGACCAAACCTTTATGATAGCGTGTTTTGCATAACAACAGACGTTACCCCTCAGTGTATTAAACAGGCTGCACCTCGTTCCTCACAAGTCGCGGAAAGCGACGAAACCGGCCGAACTTACCGTTTGCCATTGTAACCTTTGCTCGGTGCTTTAAATTCTCTGTACGTTTCATTTACAACGGGATATCCTACTTCATATTAGGATATGGTTATACCCATGCATGGGAACATTTTACTCGCTCTTCCTTAACTACGAAATTTACGCTACTGTTTGGAATATCATTCAATTATGACCATGCTGTTAATGATATATTTGACAGTGCTTGTAAAACTTTCCTAAAAGAAGCATGGCGTTGCCGTATGGTAGCTCTGCAGGCTGTGACATTTCTGTGTAGATTCTTAAAAATTAACTGTGATATATAAGCTAATGTGTATATATATATATATATATATATATATATATATATATATATATATATATATATATATATATATATATATATATATATATATATATATATATATATATATATATATATATATATATTAGAGCCTGACCGAACATGTATTTTGAAACCGAACCGGGTACTCGGTACTCGGTACACATTACCGATTCCGAACCGGGCACCGTTCGGGTTCGGTTTATGAAATTCAAACATGCCATAAATAAACTTAGACATCTTAGAATGCTCATTTAAAGCTTTATTTGAATAGGGGTTTGTAGCTGTGACCCTTTTGCACTGTGGCATTACAATTGTTAATGTAATAGACCTTATGCTCGCGACACAGCACATGCGCCAATTTTTTTGACGTGCAGTGCATTGTGGACTTATTTGTAGTATGCGAGCCGTTATGGCGATACCTGTGTCGACTAAGAAATTACACATGTAGCCATGAGAAGTTTAATTTGTTATTTGGCTGTGTGCTTTTCAAGTTATTCCTGCGGCAAACAACGTAAATTTTATCCCTTGCCAACAAATAAAAACTGGGAAAACAATGGATAAGAATTCATGTCCTGGAAAGGACTGAAAATTGTGTAAATTCGTGCCCATGACCTCGTCATACAATGTTTGCCGTGTATCTTTGAATGATGACATTTGCACATTGCGATCAGTCTGTACAGTTTAGTATAAATATATCCATTCCAACTGGGTAACCCTGTCATCTGAATCATATTCCTTTAGGAAGCAAATCGTATTGTGTGTTTTGCAACCAACGTGCAAACACTATGGCCAATGATAAAAGAATAGATAGATAGATAGATAGATAGATAGATAGATAGATAGATAGATAGATAGATAGATAGATAGATAGATAGATAGATAGATAGGTTAGTAGTTAAACGAGCGAAAGAACGAAAGAAAGAAAGAAAGAAAGTAAAAGTAAAGAAAGAAAGAAAGAAAACAAGAAAGAAAGAAAAAGAAAGAAAGAAAGAAAGATTACGCTCCCTAAAATAACAAATTTTCCTTCCTTTAACACTGATTTTTCAAAGATAAATACAGGTTGTTTTTCGAGCAAAGTTGTTTCAAAACTAAGGTATTCTTCTACAAACTTTGATTTCGGAATAATACGGGTCAGATATTAAAATAGGAAATGTTCAAATTTCATTACGCAATGTTATACATGAAAACAAGGACGCCTTCATCTGTGGCAGAAATTAATCAGATTGATAAGCTGAGATTTTGCTCTTCCACCTTTGTCATATTCAGCTCGACAACCCATGTTATTAGTCACCTAGAAGTAATGTTGGACAATCCTGTATAGATACATATGTTTTTTATTCGTATGAGGTGAGTTTTCTTAATCATGACCGAAAAAATATTCATTTTAACGTTTAAAACTACAGATATTTTTACCATGCGCTCCTCAACTAACAACCCGAGTGTTGTTTCTTGGCGCGTTGTTTTCACAAGTAGTTTTTTTTTAAAGCAACCAGTACTTGTGCTAATCTCGTAAACTCTTTCATAGCTTAAGCACCGGGTGATTAATTTTATGCAAACATCGTTAACTCAAAGAAAGGCCAAGTACTTAACACGTACTAATGGTTTCAGAAAGCACACTTTGAAGACGTAGGAGCCAAATTCCATATCGCTAACACGTTGTTTTCCCATTTTCAGTCGGTATTTTTAGGGTAATTGCGTGAAATAAAAAAAAATTACTGAAATAATACACATGCACATTGCAAAGATGTGCAACACTCTTAAATGTACAAAGTTGCATCGATATCCGCACAAGGGATGGGTTCGTATAGGCGTTGCCTGCTCCCCACTCGTACATGCATTTTGAGAAATAAAATACGTTTAAACCAAGAGAAACATATACACACACAAAGAAACAAAAATATAGAGTGTTTGCAGGAGCAAAATGTGTCTTGCACGTACGCTTGTTCGTTTGAATATGTCTTTCAAACCTTTCGATTACCAAAGGGATGTCTTAAGGACAGATAAGACACCAAAAAAAATCGCACTTTAGTCAATCCTAGCTCAAACTGTATTTGCGTTAGGATAACATATCATATATGTGTGTAATCGTCATACTCCAAATAATTTATATGGCTCGCATTTTGGGTGTCTGTGATGTTAATTGTTGAATAAGCAATTGAAAGTTGACCACAAAGCATCCACCCCAAAAATGTCGATATAAGTCACTAATTATTTGTGATAAAATCATAATTACACTTGTATCTTAATCCTGACATATTGGCAACAAAAAACGATCCTACGATTTTTCATGTTTGGTTTCGTTTTTCTGTTATCCATCCTCAAAGTTTGACGTTTTAATTTTCCCTTTGATTTTCAGGATGTTCATTTTCTTCATTTCATAGAAAAGGAACGAAGCAAAATTTAGAAAATCGCTGAATTGTTTTTGCAGTTTAGACATTACAGAATCAAAAGCCGTTAACCGGATTAAATTTCGCCCAGCCGTTTTTTTCGGATAACCATTCTTAGGTGGGGTTCTCGTCCTTTCATCCTTTCTGAGAAAACAAGCTTCAAAGGCCTTTGATGTTGATCATTTGCCTCTGAAACAATACCATTTGCTCAAGTTGAGCTGATATTTGTACAAAACGTGGAAAACATCATCCCTTAACATTTGGGGAGGTTGTCAATCAATTTTTGGCCAATCACATGAATAAAAGAGCCTTTGAAGTACAGAAAGCATTATTCAGCGATCTGTCAAACGGCGACATCGACAGTCTGGTTTCAAAGCGTGACGTCATGGAGGCGGCCCTTCGGGCCCCGTGACCTCAAGCCTGGCAACGAAAGCTGTGTTGCCTTGCTTCGGTGGGCGGCCTACGGCCGCTCGTGGTCTGTGCACGGATGGCGGGTTTGGTCTTCCGCCCCCTACCTCTTCATCCCGTTTTTAGGGATATAATCTTATTGTATTTACTCCTATCTGGATACTTTATGTAGTTAGCTTGTTAGACTTGTCCATACACAAGACACTTAGTTAGCTTGTCATTATTTTGTAGTTATTTTGTCAATGAGTTTCAATTCTCTTTTCAACCTGAATTTTGTAACGTTATTTTGTGTGTTTTCTCTGCTGTTCTCGCTTATGGTTATTTCGATGTGTTTATTTGTACTTTTATTTCCTCATCCCTGGGTTTCGATAAAATATTATCATGTACGTGGGTATTGTTGATTAAAGTGTCAGTTTTTCCCCGCCTTTCTTTGGTGTGCAGGACCACTGGGGTAATCCATCGCGGCACGGCCTTTGAAGGGACATCGTCAGACGATTGCCGCTCCTCTTGAACATTTAAAGTCTCCCTTCGTTAGAACACAAAACAAGCAAGATAACTATAAAGTAAACCACTAAGGCTATGATATGTTAGCATGTTTGCATCTTTTTCCTGTCCACAAACATACTTTCGGCATTGCGCCTTTTTTCGCATTGCCGCCCTGATACCACTCTCCTTTTGCCATGGACCGTTGCTATCTGCAGCCACGTGACAGGCTGTTAAGTATGATTGACGGGTGGCATTGTTCCGTTTGGCGGTTGAAAACCAAAATAATGACACATGGACGTTCCGATGTCCAAATGCTTGTGTGGTTTTGGGCCTTTTTCTCATATATCTACTGTAGTTAAAAGCTTGAAATTTTGACAACTAATAGAAAGAATATTCATCTTGTAAAAACCGGTTAAAATCTCAAAATCGGCCATGCAAAGGTTTTTGGTGTCTTACCAGTCCTTAATGCAAGTGTGCGTTCTTGATTTGAAGAGAAACTGTTGAAGTTTGTGCAAGTTGTCGTTAGTATTATTGTGCCTTTTGTTTGACAGTAAGCGCACCAAAAATGACATTTGGCTATGTTCGATGTGTCCATGAGTTTGCGGTTTCCCCTCATTGAAAGATCATTGAAACCCGCGCTCAACCAGATGGATGCGGTCATTCTGTTGCATTTATATGTTCATTTTGTCCAGGGATTATTTCTCATTGAAAGGCAGAGCTCCGCGTCAAAGAAAATCACACTTCTTAAAGTACGATCGAAACGCAACAGTTAACTCGGAAAAAAGGAGAAAAAGAAGGGGAAAAAAACTACCCACAAGCGAAAGAAAAAGATGAGAAAGTAGGGATGAAAGCAAACAAAAAACACCACAGTGAATTGATGATATTTGCTCAAGCCTCGAGGACATCCTTAACTTTAACTTATTTTTCCCCCTTAAAGACTTAAATTTTCCACATTGTTTTTGGAGACAAGATAGTTTCTATACTACACCTTCAGAAACCAAATATATGTTACACTTGTCCGACCATATTAGTGAAAAAACTCGCTAAACAACGAGTGAAACTTATCACGGCGAGCTATCTAATATCAATGCAGCCCTCAGACTGATCTCAGCAGCGTACTACAATTAATCCCAGAATGTAATTTCCCAACATGGCGCTAATTTCTTCAAAGTGGCGACCGTGCATAAGATCTATTGAGGCTTAATGCAACCCATGGGACGCACTTAATTGCAAAGTAGCGTTTGTTGCATTGTTTAACGTGTATACAAGTACGAAAAGTAACCTCAGTGACCATCTTATTTAACTTTATTGCCAACATTGACAATGATGTCCGAACCCGAACGTTTAGTGACTGTAAAAACCGAACCCGAGCCGGGCTTCAGTCTTGAAAGCTCGGGTTCGGTTGTTCGGGTTCGGTCAGGCTCTAATATATATATGTATATATATATATATATATATATATATATATATATATATATATATATATATATATATATATATATATATATATATATATATATATATATATATATATATATATCTTCAACTGTGCCTGTTCACAGTAAAGAAATAGAGTTGTACAGTTACCTGTAAGGTGCAGATTCCATAGATTTTAAATGGAGCTCCTATACTGTATATAAGTTTTATCTATTTTGAAGTGTATTTTAATTTTGTACATTGTAAATATGACGATGATAAACATTTATTTTCTACATTGTAAACCAAAAGTGCACGATGTACTTGTCCTTAGGCTTTCTAGAGTTTTCTCCCAATGAGTGGTTTATCTCTAGTTTTAGCGCGGGGGACAAAAATTATGATATTGATGATTGTTTACACCCGTTGAAAGCAAACTTTAAATGGGTAAGATACTTGGACGCATCATGGAATAAACCCTGTTCCATCGATGCCTCCGTTGTAAAGGGTAGTTTTCCTAATTAAGTTATTTATTTATTTATTAAGGTGCTAAACAGAATTACATTGTGTTTTTTATAATTAACAACCTCATACACTAACAGATCGGCGTCTTGCAGTTTACTGGCAATTTTCTAGTGCATGAAATAGTAAACCACTGACAAATATATGCATAATACAGATACAGGCAAACAGAAAGAGGGTCACAAAAGACGAAAAACGCATAATGCCAAGTTTTTCATGTCAGCACTTAGATCATTCGGGACACAGTAGAATTACATACATGCGCCGTAATGCCATACCCCCCCCCCCCCCCCAAAAAAATAACTTTTTTTCAGACACAAGGACATTCTGTAGTTTTCTTTATAACACATGAAGTTGCAGCTGCTCGAAAACCTTGAACGTCCCAACCAAACAATGGTTGTTGGTGTAATTGCTGCGTGAACGAGACCTCGCCTGTGAAAGCGAGCTAGCTTTCACGCATCTACCGCTTCAAGACACCTCGAGGCTCGAAGGCTTGATGCGCTGTGAAAGATAGCTAGCTTTCACGTCATCTCCCAAGCCGTGATCCAGACCTCGCTCTTCTGTCTTGAGCGCGAGATACTTTTCACGCATGAAAAGTACCTCGCTTCCTCAGCATGCGCAGTTGAGAACTTATATTACCTGGTTCCCACTGCCGTTTTTTTGTCCGACTAAAACGCTGTTGCCCGTAGTGTTTGCGCAAGATTATATATAAAATATAAAATATAATAACACACACACACACACGCATACACATACATATAAATTTTGGGCTAATTTTTTGCAAGCTTAACACTTGCTTGTCTTTATTAACTATCGTTATATATTTGATGAATTTTATCATTTTTGATCCCTGCCATGGGTCTGATGATCGCCCTACCTTCAGGCATTCAATTACGTATTCTGTTGGGGTACCAGTATTAAATACGTTCTTGCGGTTCTGATTCCGCGAGGTATGTTTGGAAGGGAGCTGGGTGCTTGAGCGTGAGGTAAGTTTCACGCGTGAAGCCTCGCCGACGAGGAAGCTTTAAAACCGCTTGCGAGGTCTTGAAAGCGAGGTCGCTATAATGCTGCAAAATTACATAGGTTGTATTTTAACCTGTCGGTATTTCTGTTTATGCTTCGCATGTTTCCCGTGAACCCCTTCAATCACATGTTTGAAATGACTTATATCTCAGGAGGCAACACTATTTTTTTTTTTTTTTTTAATATTGGGGGGGGGGGGGGGCAGATTTCTGATGGGAAATTAAATGAGAATTCAGCTATATTCATCTGTTTTGGTTTTACAATAAGACCTACAGGAAACATTTAACAGCAAGAAAAATCAGTATTGAACGAGTCTCGGGCTTTTCTAGTTTATTGAAGTGGGCACGACCGGTAATCTTGACTGAGTCAATTTTGAACAGACGTTTCTGAGATTTATCAACCATCGGGTGTAATTTCAAAGTAAGTTTATTCGGCACTTTAAGGCCTAAGGCCTATGGTACAATACATACGCAAAAGTTTGACATTTTCACTCTGTGTGACAAAATATGATTTCTTCAAAAATGTACATAGTAAAATTTACTGACATTCTGTGTTAACCTTTGTTAAATGTCAATATTGTCTCTCTTTATAAATGCTTGGAAAATATATGTTGCTGTTTGGCATATAACTGAAGGATTCTGAGAATACATAAGCAGTCCAAATTTATTTCTATGTTAGGGGAGGTTGTACAATACAAAGGTAAAAGCTGATTTCTTAGATCTGTAAAGCAGGAAACGATCATTACAAAATGATACCCACCTTATATGGACTGCACATTACATACCTGACAAAATTTCCGTCCTCAGTCTGTGGTCTGATACTCTCAGATTGGTTAATTATTCCACCCCCCCCCCCCGAAAATCAACAGAATAAAAAAAAAGTTGAAGCAATAAAGTACTTTGGCCATGAGTATTCTAACTGTTGACGATTCTAATGATAACATACATATACAGTTATACAAAATGCGGTACACATGTTACGTGAAACGGAGAGTATACCATAACCAGTTTCGAGAACAAAATGATGTAGAAAAACTTTGAATTTGTGCCCTTACATTCTCACAGTTGACTGATTTACCAAATAACATTAGATGAATGTATCGCGATTAATGCAATATGACTGAAATCATTATCATGTAGAGACAGGCGAACGAAGGTTGTTGGAAATTGTGACGTAATAATGATAGGTTGACGTTGAAAACAACTGTTCGGGCCAAAGCGCACAAAAAGTTTTAATGTCACGGTATGTGCGTTAAAATAATTTCCTCGTGGCATCGCCCATGTGTTCTGTAACCATGCATTCAGTTGAAAGAGGGAAGTATAAATTTTGTTCAAAAGTCTGGGAATACCTTCGCTTTGTAGGTGGGAGGGGGTCTCGACAAGATGCGGCGAATACACACCCACCTTTTCAAAAAATATGACCAATGAAAATGTGGCCTGAGTGACCAGTCTGTTGCAAGAAGGTACGCAGGAGATATACAAAGCAGGAATGCGTCAGTGTGAAATAAGAATTGATATTTAGAAAATAAAGGCCGGGGCATGTAATGGGGCTGGAATATGGTGAAATATATATATCGAAGTTCATGTACAGGACACAGGGGGGAAGCTGGTATCACAGTAAAAGGAATTTTTAACTGCTTAGCCCCAAACTGATTGTTCTTAGACCATGTTACCGACAAAACAACTTTATCGTCCTGAAAAGTAAAAAAATGTTTAGCAGGGTGAAATAATTGTGCCGAAGGTGGGACCA
Organism: Hermodice carunculata; assembly: GCA_964020975.1. Taxonomy (NCBI): domain Eukaryota; kingdom Metazoa; phylum Annelida; class Polychaeta; order Eunicida; family Amphinomidae; genus Hermodice; species Hermodice carunculata. The sequence continues at coordinate 54,977,385 of OZ026612.1, forward strand.
CATTTGAATTTTTGAGGAAATCGAAAAATGATACTAAGAAAGCCGCCCAAATAGTACAATGACTCAGATTTGAGATATCCACAAAACGATAAATATCCGGTAGAATGGTTGGGGGTAATTGGTAAAAGTCGACGCTAGAGCATGACCCCTAATCTTTTCTAGATACCACGCTAAGTAAACTGAACAGGGCAGTGATGATCTCTTCATACTTGAGTCCATAAGAAACGTGATAACGAACACCATTTATACAATTCTTGATGGCTTGATATGATCGAAATGACCGTGAAAGAGAAACTATATAATGACACATTTCTTGTGGAGTGATTGGTAAAAATTGTACTCCAGCATGTAAACAAAATGAGATATAATCGGACCTGCGTATACATATTACGCCACGTGTCCCGAGCAAAGGCTGTCTGTTGACGGCGTAGAGTTTCTTTGCCTAACGTGTTGAGATATGTCCCAGCACCTGAAAAAAGGCAAGTCAGTGTCACCAGTCGTGTGTAAAAGTGAAATGACCAGAGGAAATATTATCCTTTCTTAGTGATATGTGTCTTGTTTGATCAGCAAAACGTGCATGGTACAAAGGTGACAAATTCCATCTCAATGAGTAATCTGGAAATTTGTTAGACTCAGATGGTAAAAAAGACCACAGTTCGGAGGAAAACAAGGGTGTCACATATTTCAGTTCCCTAAGGCACGTTTGCGGTTTGTTTTCTCAATACTTGCGCAATGCACTCGCATACCTTTCGATCGATATACACGACAAGTATTTTTCTGGCTCTAATAATGTTTTAATCTGGTGATATGTACGTAATTTGTAACTTTCCTGTAGAATATTATGTCATTCCTCGAAATTACAATCTTTAACTCTCTGGATAAAATTTCTATAAAACAAAGTTCAGAACCAACTCCCTGACTTAGCCATACTGCGCTAAAACTATAACGATATAATAAGTTTTTTACATGGGTTGCCGATGAAACTCTTCCATTTTGATCGAATTGTTTCATCATTAGATAGCACGCTTTAGGCAACCATGTATTGGGCATTCTGAGTAGTTTCAACCAATATATTTTTATAATAAAATACACAGAGTGGGTGTCTTCCACACTGACCAAGAGCTGCTACATTATTAGGATGAGAAGACATACCCCAAACATTTAAAGTGGTTAAATTGAACAGCTTCCATTTTTTTTGTGAACTCGAGTCCCCATACTTCAGCTCCACATGTAAAAATTGGAACCACTGTCTTGTAAAAAAAATTTCCATGGCTAAACCGCGAGATAAACCACCACATTTCCAAGAAACATTTTTGACAAGTATAACTGCTAGTCTGAGCTTTAGACGCTTAAATATGCAACGGTGGTGTTCAGACTAGGGGAGAGAAAAATAGGATACCCAAGTACTTGTAATATGGAATAATTTCTTGTTTCTGCTCTCCATAATACCGCTGTTTATTTTTCTCGATTCTTTCTCTATTTCTGAAAACCACGAGCTTTGTTTTATCTAAATTAACTTTGAGACTCAAAAGAAAGCAATAGCAAGTCCAGGGATTCTTAGAAGGCAGTCAGGTACCCGTGCTTCACGTGTTTATATTTTTGACCTTGTACTTTTGACTGACACCATGCGCGCACTTTACCCAAGAATTGATGTTAGGACTGTGCTCAGCCGATGCAAATTGATGACAAAGTTTCAGAAGTATACATTGAAAGCTATGATTTCCGGATTAATCCATAATATTTCCTATTTCCCAACAAAGACCAATCGTGGGCCCGACAGATAATACAGATAATTATGATAATTATGATGATCATCATCATGATGGCGGTGATAATGATGATGATGATAATAATTATGATAAGAAGAAGAAGAAGAAGAAGAAGAAGAAGAAGAAGAAGAAGAAGAAGTATATGTGTCTTTCAACAGGTTCACCATCATATCTTTATATATAAAGAGGTGCGTCACGTTTTCTTGACCCAGCAATTATGTTGCAATGTCCGAAAGTCATAGTTTTGTGGATCAGGATGGTTCAGAGCAGGCGCTTGCCAAATTATGTTTCGTAAGTATCCCTCTGGACATAATAAGATACGACTTTAAAAATTTTGCCTCCTAAGCGGCCTCCAGTCGCTATATTTCAGATATGAAGAGCGCCAACATTTTAATTTATTTTCTCGGGGAGGGATGCTTGACTGTTACTCTTTTTTAACCCACCAATGCCCTTGAAATAACATGCACCTAAAACAGTATATTTTGGTTTGATACGGCTGTGTGACATATTTCGGGAATATTGGTTTAAATCTAACAAGACAGATCTTTAAAATAACACATCTGTAACACTAAACAAACATGTTCGGTTGGCATCATAAGTGTGAAGGTAAATATTTCAAGGTACGTACATGATGCACACGTTGCTTATTACCATAAATGATTTCATGGGCAATCAATAGAGCCCTAGGCTAGGGTGATTTGACTGTCCCGTGGTAAAGCTGTGCCAACTTTAGACAATTTTAGGGTTACCTGAGTAAAAAAAAGAAAAGATCTGATTTATTTAATCGAAACACTTCCGATAAACAGCAATCAAGTGTTCTCGTGAAAATGAACCCTGACCCTTGACACTATCCCTTGCATTCATATAGCTTTTACCTGTAGTTTTTTACTGAGAGAGTGACGATGGACCTTCTTTTGTCGCACTAGTGTCCTAGAAGTGACTTTGGCCTCTTAAACAATATTTGTATTTCTCCTGGGTGGTCAGCCTAAGTGCTGGTATTATTCTTAAATAATATTTTGCAATAAGAGAAGACTTGAAAATAGGCAAATAGGAAAATAGGGGGAAAAAAAACTTCCTAATTACATAAAAGCAAACGTCCAAGCTGACACCAAAAACTACGTTCTGGCTCTAAAAGTATACGTTTCATTGGAAGAAGCTATATTAAGTAGCTTTTAACATAGATGTTTGCCTTTGTGACCCTACAATCATGTTATGGCCTTGACCTTCAAATTATATTCTCGGTACCACTGTGGTTCAGTCAAAGTGCTTGATAAATTTCGTGAATATTGCTTTGAAAAGAATATAACGGGACTTGAAAACGATATACCGGCAACATGAAACAAGGAATGGTGATACCTTAAATAAGCTGTTTTCCTTAAGATTTTATCCCAGGTAGGTGATGTATTTGACCTTCTTTTTCTCAGCACGTGTGAACATTCACAGGGTGAAAAATGACTTACAGCGAAGCACCATCCTTAACCTTCAAAATGGCCCTATGGTCCCGAGGAGTGACCCCACTAAACATTCGGCCAAACCAGTAGTCACAAACTGGTATTATTGAACGTCATGTGCTTTATATGTTTTCTTTGATTTTGCGCTTACATTTTGAATGAAACCAGATGATGCTGCCAGAATATCTTAATGGAAGTCGATAGATCTCCTGGGCTGCATGGATTGTTTGTGCCTCAGGTAATGTATCCTGCACACTGCAGGCAACATTTGAAAATCTCATTTGGCGGTTCAGATATAAAATCATTGCAAAAGAAGAAGAGACGTCCATATCGCTGTCACATATTCAATTGAATTAGGGGATTATGGTACCACAGTATGAAAACTTATGCATGCTGTAATTGGCAATGGGTACTGAACAGGTCAGAACACTAAATGTGAATGCAGAATTGTACGTTAAGGCTCCGTTTCCATTCTCAGTAGCGTCTTGATATGAGGTTCACAAAATAAGAAATAAGATCTGATCACAAGTGTTCATGCAACGCAGAGATCTTTTTACAGAGACAACTAGATCTTTGTGGTTGACAAAATATCTTATCTCGGTGCCTGCAAAGTCATATCAATTCGCTGATTTGTTTTCCACGCGATGGTTTTTGCTAAATTAACTTTTATACCATGCTCCTCACGGCTCTCTGTGCTGGGCTATAAATCCTGACCAAAACTCCAGTGTTTTGCGAGCTGTTAAATTGTGATTGGATCCACGTGTTTGTGCTCCTATGCCCTGTGAACCTCATGACCTGGAGGTCAGGGGATCTCGCTCGTCACAACGCCCAGGATGGGCACTATACTTTCATATTGGCAAGTTAAGGAACATTCATGCAGTCATTTTAAAATACATGGCAATACTAGTCATCTTAAAGTATTTTATAGTGAAATCGGAATTTATGGCGCGACAAATGTTCCGAGAATTTGAGATCATGACACGAAGTAATGAATCATGCATATAGAGATGGTTGTGTTTTCCTTTGTATTCTTGGAATCTTATGGACATAGCTTTGGACGGAATATGTAAAGAATGAAAAGTTAAAAGAAGCTTGCCTCTTGTCGCATATTTCAAGTTTTCAATGACAGGTAGCCTAGTTCGATATATGAACTGAAAAAAATTATTGGGATGATATTACGCCACAAATCCAGCAGATTACAAAATATATAGACATGAAGAACGGATAATGCAATTACCTTGTATCTGATGTGTATCATCTTTCTTTCTTTCTTTCTTTCTTTCTTTCTTTCTTTCTTTCTTTCTTTCTTTCTTTCTTGCTTTCTTTCTATCTTTCTTTCTTTCTTCCCTTTCTCTCTCTCTTTTCCCCCAATCGTTACCCTTGTTCACCAGCCGCGAGATTAGTCCCACATTTTATTGAAAACTATGCGTAGGGACCCCAAACTTGGCATGGTTATATCTCCATACATTAAGTCATGCGTTCTTATAAATAAGGGTGGTGGTTTCGAAAATTATGCAATTTAAACTTTTCCTTAACATGTTGGACTTCACTTTTAAAGATGATTTGGCTTTCACGAAAATCGGTATTATCTTTCCAGACTATTGGCTTTCTCATATTTCTAACTCATTAAAAAATTGAAAGAAACTAATCTGAAAGAGATCTTGTAAGTTTTTCCAAGTGGAAATAATTATCGCTTTACCAGCAGTGTTTGATTGGTGAAAAGTAACACATAGCATGACAATGGGCGTGACAATGTTGGTCAACGGCAACGTACCACTTAACGTGATGACAGTTCTCCTCGTCCTCGCACGCCGAGGTTTCAACAGGCAGGCTTTAGCCGAACCGTCTGCAACCTGCTTGAGATGCCCATACTACAGTAGCTCCCGCTGACGTTTAAAGAGACAGCAATCAAACATCGAGTTCACAGATGACAGAAACGCGTGGCGAGCCACGAGTGCCACAAGACACAACTGATATTGATGTACATGTATATGGCAGTCCATGAGACGCCCGATTCAGGGGTATTACAGAATGATCCCAAGCCCCCAAATCTCTAAATATTCATTGATATCTTGAAATGTTAATGGATGGACAGACCAAAACAAGATTTTGTGTCAGACAATGATAAAGAAATTTGGTTGTGATATAGTTAGTTTATGTGAGACACACTAGAGACCTAAAGATATTAATTAAGTTTGATGGTTGTAAAATGTGCCAGTTTAAGAGACAACAATTTCAAATTAATGCTCCCATAGATTCGGATGGATTAGCAAGACTGGTAAAAGACCAGATGCTTGACAGTTACCATGCTCAGATAATAGATAAGTCTTCTGATTAGGTACTTGGCATGCAATTTCAAAATAAATTCGCCGATTATGTATTGATCATTTATGCGATATATCTGCAGCCAGAAATTCAGTATGGAGTAGTCTTAGTGAGTTTTTCAGCCATCCAATTGTGTGATCATACATGAATAGTTACGCTGATGCAGTGTACCTTTGTTGTGGCGAAGTTGTATTTTAGACTACGGAACCTCGGGGACGTAGACATGGATATTGACCCTATACTCAAACGGCATGCATTGGGTGGCGGTAAACCTAAACATTATGGGGAAATTTTAGCTAAATTATTGAAAGCTATGAAGCTATGTACGGTAAAAGGGTAGAATAAATCAAAGACATGATGAGTATACATTTGTTTCTGGTCGCGTTAAGTCATATGTTCATAATATCTTGGTGCCATATGATACCCAGCGCAACTGTATTAATTTAAAATACATTTCCTGATGAATATTATGTCCAATTTCGATGAAATATAAGTAGAAAAACCAGCTTGCAAAGGACCGGATCATTCTATGTCTTTGTTAACATTTTTTGGTGCTGATGTCTGAGATGAGTATGATGAAGACGGAATAGAGCGAGATTATCAGGTTGGTGACGAGTGCACACAGTGGAACAACCATAGATATATTCTTTGATAATGTAAATGAGTCCTTCACGACTAATCATATTTGGAGAAAGCTGTCATTGAAATAAATGGAACTGAATTAAGTCGAAGACTCCAAGTGGACATAGATCAAATATATACTTTTTGTGAGTCCCTGTTTCGAGAAATGGATAAATATATTAGATATAAAGCAGGCTAGTAAAGGGGTTCATAAACGTTACAAGAATAAGAAACCTTATTGGGATGACGAAATGGCGATTGACGTATACTGAACAGAAGCGGCTTCGCGAGTATAAGAACGTAAGAAGAAAAAAGGCAAGATTGAGACATCTTTTATGAGTCACAGAGGCGTTTTGATAAAATGTTGAGACAGAAAAAAGCACATATAGTAGAGGTCGGCTTGCTCCTATAGAAGAATTAAATACGGGCAACCCAAAGGATTTTTGGTATCAGATTAAACAATTAGGCCCAAGATCGCACAAAGAAACTCTATTACAACTGTATTGACAGGATGGGATTTAACATCCGGTATTGATACTGTGTGTATACCCTGGGTGAAAGATTCTAAGAAATTATATAATAGACCCGCTAATTTGCCAGACAGTCACGATAGAGGGTTTTATCAAAAGATAGTAAACGAAAATTACATTGGAAACTGAGTTGAATACAAATGCGACAGAGGATGAAGCCTGTTGAATTGTGGTATTTCATCGTATGCAGTTTCTAACTTAAAGGCAGTTACTCTGTAAAAAAAGATAAACGGTTGGCATTGGTACGTTTCCAAACGAAATATGATAAAACCCGACAGTGAGTACGATATTGGTAGCAGTTTGTTGCATAAATGTTTCATTAGTGGACTCGTTCCAACTGTATGGATAAAAACTATCATATCCCCAATCCCAAAAGGAGCTGATAAAGCTCCTTTTGTTCCCCTTGCTGAAGGAAGTATAAGCCTGCTTTCTACAGACTCGAAAGTATATACTACAATTCTGAATAAACATTGAACAAAATGGCTAGGATTCATGGAACTTGGTGGTGTTGAACAAAATGGTTTTAGGGCAATGAGGTATTATTTTGAGCATACTTTTACTCTAAATTTGATTATTCGCAATAGAATCACAGAAGGAGTGTCTACGTTTGTGATACATGTTGATTTCTAAAAGACCTTCCACTAGGTTGACAGATTAGCTTTTCATATAAAATTATGTTGACGACCGGTTTTACAGAGCTGTGAAATCTGTGTATTTGCACACAAGTGCGGCTATTAAATTAAATGATAAGTTGACCACATCATTTAGAGCAGCTACTGGGGGAGACAAGGCGACTCTTTATCTCTTAGTTAACTCATGATAAATTTATGTATTAATGATCTAACTGGTGAAACTAATAACTTACACAGTGGTGTGCAGTGTGGTAATTTTGAGTGGAGATTACTATTGCATGCAGATAATTTAACACTTTAAGCTGAATCTGAAAATAATCTACAAACGATGATAAATTGTTTGTATGAATGGTGCTCTAAGTGGAGAAAAAAATTAATTTTACTTAAACAAATGTTATTCATTGCAGACAGAAGTGCATGAACCATTTTGTTTTTATGGATGACATTGGGGTACCGTAAACGTTTATGTGGATGTAAGTTTAGAAACAGGCTGGTCCAATTTCATCAAGCATGTTCCTAAGGACACTGATTTTGTTCACTTTTATGAAAATATGGCAGTGTGTTACTTAGACTATGCCTTAAATACAGTTGTCGAAAAACAACATAATGAATGGAATATAAGTGTTCAGGCAAAGTCCAAGCTATGACAGTATACTAAGATCAAAACTAATGTTGAGCCCGAAATGTATATTACTAGCCTTTTTGCCAATATATGAATGTTCTGTACATGCGAATTTAAACTTAGAATCTTACCATTGAGAGTGGAGACAGGTCGAAGAAGTGGGGTTCCGTTGGAGAGGCGATTATGTGTTTTTTGTGATGATAGATACAAGATGAGTACACCAGTTGATAACTGATGATCAAGAGCCAGCAGGTTCAGATTGCTCAAGAAGGTAGCCCAAAACACAACTGAACAGGTACAAAGAGACTTACATATTGTAATTGGAGATGAGTCTTGGTTTCACTTCCACCATATAGCAAATAAGAAGTCTGACATGGTCTGGTTTAGCGAAAATAGTGACCATCTATTAGTTTTTAGCGCTTTGTGTTCATCATATTCTTTAATTATCGAGGACCTGTGACTATTGATGTGATCCTGAGTGAGAGAATATAACGGGTCATACTACTGTTTTGCCAATTCCCGTAGCTGGGATCAATGAACAAAGACCTCGAATAGAACTTCATGAACCCTGCTTTTGCATGGCCATATGAACCGTCATGAAAGAAAAGCAGTTCAAGAGATTTTGAATGAGAATGACATAAGTACTCTTAATCACCCACCCTAGTCATCCCTAGGCTTTTGGTTGTTTCCAACAATGAAGGAAAAACTGCCCAATATCACATTCAAGAGGGCACAAGACAAGAGCAGTAAATTCAGAGTGTCGAAGTATACCTCCTCAGAGTACTACCACGTCTTTGATATCTGAATATGGAGACTGAAACATTGTGTTGCACTTGAAAGGGGCTATACTGAAGGACCTCATGAATAATGTGTTCCCGTCGGTATGATCTGTTTTAATTTTGAGATAGTTGCATGTAGTTTTGGTACAGCCCGCTTACTAGTTATAAGATTACGTGCTGTTCTCTACAGAACTGGTAAAATTATTTCAAAATGGCTGTGTTGCAGGGGACTAAAATGAGTGGTACAGGGTAAAGAAGATTACTTCATCACGTTTTCTTCTAGTCAAAGCTGAGAGCCATGGACAGCAGTCAAGAACAAAAGCTGTATATTCAGTAAAGCTAAATTAAAGATAAAAAGATGATATGTATATGCATGCCACATCTACAAGTTAAACACCCCAAAACCAATAATAATGCAAGAGACTTGATTATTTGTAAAGAACATTTAGTCTGCCTCAGGAATACTAGTCGGATAGATCCCAATAAAGTGATGTGGACTTTTTGCAGTGTATGTTGAGTTCTTATGAAAACTGTGATTCATGATCAGGTTAGTCTAGGCCCACCTCTTTGTTTTGAAAAAGAACCTTCCGAGAGCAATGAATCCTACCATTTCACATGAAATCTAAGTTTCTCCTCAATCAAAAAGCCCTCATCAACCTGTGATATAGTTACTCAAACGATAGGCTCTACATTTCAAACATAGTTTCATGTTGAGAGGAGTTTCACAGCAGCCCAAACAGGTCAGTGTGTCATTATGACGTTATAAGTGGTATTACATGGTACACATGTTAACACATCTTTGCTGAATCCTACACTTCTTCGGTCCTTATGCCACAAAAGTCAGTGACTAAACCCATTACTGTGAATTTGTGGGCTGTGCTACTGCATGGAATTCATCGTCCTCAACAAATGAGTAAGGGATGCACTCTTGAGCCCACTTGATGGCATGATTGATCGTAAATTGGTACAACACAAGGGATATAAGGTTTCATTGCGTGCACATAATTGAATTACTAAATACGACCATAGGCCTGTTTCAAAGAAAAAAAAACGGTATAAACACCAAGTAGTTGCTGCATCAGAGGGAGCGTCAGCCCTGTGGCACTATATTGAGATGGAGACTCCAACATAGATGTCTTTGCTGCATAGAACCACAAAAAACCCATGGCCAATATACTTAAACGAGAGGATATTGGCAGTCTATGCTATGTAAATGAAATAGGACAACATGGGCATACATCATTAACCCACCCTTGTTGCCACAAACCCAAAAGATCAGGACAGAGATGACCCAGATGGTACTGACTTTGCCTTGGTGGCCTGACCAGGTGGCTGTGGGTGATTGATCTGCAAGACTTTAGTTTGGGGTCACCAGGAGGCTCTCTAGATTCTCTTCAATACACATCTCATTTTGCCAATGAAGGAAAACAACAACATATTTTCCCAAAACCACAGCATCCTACACCTTTGTGTATGGGGGATATTTTGCAGGGCATCAGATAATTCTGCAATTTCAGGGAAGCTGGTGCAACTCCACTCTTCTTTGAAATTTTATGACTGTAAGAAGTCCAGATTTGTCATATGTTGTGGCACTCAAGATCCAGCAGTGGATCTCTGGAACACATCCATTCAATATATAGCCATGGTTTAAATCAGCCTGTTTGAGGCTGACTGAGCAGTCAGAAAAATAGCAGATTATAAGCTTATAAATTGGCTATTTGATCCGCCTTGGGCATTAAAGACATCACGAAGGGCTCTAGCAAAGCTGTGGCATGTCTCATAAAAAATATCTAATGCAGATAAACCAGGAATATAAGACATATTCCTGCAGTAGGATATGTCTATAATGTTGGCAGGCCTACCCTCTCCCTGTTCATTTTGAAAGACATGCATGCAGTGGAGAATGACGTACTTACCTGCAGGACTGTTTTTTGTGATGCTGGCCATAGGGACAAGACAAGAAGAGATCCAAACAATCAATCACTCTTAGAGGAGTTGGTTGTGGGATGGTCACAATGTATTCTCATGTCCAAAACAATTTTAATGGCCAGGAGCAACACCTGATATCCCGTTGGCCATGTTTAAGGGCTTTCCATGAATGTTCTGCACGCTAATATGGATAAAAGTAATCGAGATAGGCTACTGTGCCTGGTTAGATCTCTAACCTTTTATGTCAACTCGATTGGTGCCACCAGACAGGGGTGTAAGGTTCTTGCTCCCTCAAGAAGACATATTTTGCAGGTGTATGTGCCAACACCATTTCTAGGTGTGCAACTAAAGCAATCAAGCTGGTATACTTCACAACAGACAATATTTGAAGCTCACACAATTGCACCGTTTCAGAACTCATGGATTAAGAGCTATCATAAAGTGGTGGTATGCACTGAAACACCTACTTTCCAGTGACATTATGATATTATGCTACCGAAGATCAATTACAATCTGCAATATTTTTCTCAGGAATATGACATATGTACAGGTGGACTTTCTGGCAATGGGTCACCTTGGTTGTGTTTGGTTGCAACCTCTCTGGATGACTGACGACATCATGTGCTTTAACTGCTACATTTTACAACAAGTGATCAGTCATAATGAAGTCGAACCTTAGGTGTATAACCTCTTGGAGCTCTCCAGACTTCCGGAGTGAGAAATGTAGTGATTATATAATGGTTATAGGTTTTAGGCGTCATTAGTTGTCTTTGTATTGGAAACATGACCCATACTACACCTGTGTCTGATGGCACATCTACCTATCATAGTGTATGGGTAATGAAGTCAGGCATAAATTGGCAAAGTTCATTTTTTATTTTTATATTTATTCATAATATTAACCTATACATAAAGGAAACAATCTCACCCAGCCATCCCGCACCTGATCATACTCCTTAATAGCAGGCCAAAGATAGAAAACTGGTATTCAAGTTGATTCACAGTACCTTCCCATCTACAGAATAATTTTATAAAGAATTCTTGGGGGTTAGTTATTGAGATAAAATTGAGAAAAGGAGATCAATACCCGGGTAATTTATTGGTAAGTTCTTTTTAAAATTTGAAAACTAGAATAAAATTTCCAGATTTACATACCAAAGTCAGTACTTTTCTTCTTCTACTTGTTAAAGGTACAGGCTAATAGTCAAAGTGTAAGATTTACTCTTGTACAGAAAGCTTTAGCTTGTTTTCTTTACATTTCGTTACGTATAATGGGAGTATTCAGTTATACATGTATGTTCATCGATTTAAGGTGAGCGGGTTTTACAAATTTTAAATATAGCTCACATGTAGTGCAGCCCTATCTGGAGAATATCATAGACTCGTAATTTTGTCTGTTGAGGATGTTTACCTCGTATAATATTTGGGAAGATCACATTGCTACTGAACCATGCGCTGAGGAGTCAACCCGCCGTTTAATATACAGGATGCATGTTCAGTACACTTGTTGCCAAGATTTACATAGCTTAAATCCAGGACAAATTGGGCATTGAAGCGCCGTTTGCACATGTCAAGCTCACAATGTGATTAGTGGCTGTTAGGATGTCGTAATAGAAAAAATCCAGATTGAGATAACCAATCAAAGAGCTGGAGTTGTGTGGCCAACCCACCGCAACATCACACATACCATGAAACTCATTGATGAGTTCAACTTTACGCGCGTGAGTGCGGGGTAATCTTTATAATGCAAAATGGTGGACGTATATACAAATTTACTGTCAGGAATAAATGATATGATTATTTACGACTGAATGTTTGTTTGTTTACCAAATTTCGCGAATATCAGGAGTGTAATTCACATGAACATAAGACGTCAGTGCAGAACTACAAAGCGAATGTGTAACCCGACGATACCGACATTCCCGCGCAACCAGGTCAAAAAAAGTCCTCAATTCAGCGACAAAGCACACTGTGCTGATCATTTTAGACATCGTATCGCGTTAAACAGACATTCTGAACCTGAGTTTTCTCGCCGGTGTTTTGGAAGACAGCAACCCTGTCATCAGTGCATTAGCAGCAAAGCACTGTAAGTATTTCTTGTCCCTCTGTGTTCTTTTCTACGCAACACTTCAGTACTATTTTTCCATGGCCACCACCGCACGTGAATATGTTTGTAAATATTATCACGTGATGACATACTCCAGTACAGGTGGGAAATGACACTATGGCAACAGAGATTTGTTTTAAAATTTGAAAATTGTTTCCGATCAGCAATTGGTCACCATTGTGCTCCCTTGCTGCCAATGGAAATTCGATTTTCTGTTGAAGCTTTTAGTATTTCTTGATTATGATAGTTTCCTACAGTTTTAAGTTTGATATTGGTATTAGAGTTGTTTATGGCATTCAACATGGCCAGTGGCGATAGACCTCATGCCGGTGTCCCTGGCTTGCCCGCATGAACTCCCAGGAACCTTCTTGCATGAAAAAAAAAAACATATTTCTTATTTGATGAATTTGTTATACTATATCGTGTTACTAAATCACAGTGAAATAATGCTGGTTAGTCCAGAAAACTATACATCAGCGTTCTATGACTTCATAAATGTGTATAGTCAATTTCAGCAAGGCATTGCATTTGCAGTAAATAATGAGAAAAAACTCTGATTCAAGTGTTCTGGAGATATTAATGCGTAAAACAGCACCCAGGACTTGAACATTATATATTATCTTCCCATTTAAACATCTTAATAAATGAAGAAATGGAAATTTTATAGTTTTGTTCTTAAGAGATTCTGAAAGATCACCGATAATTACTTCCCTTTCAGAAAAAACTGGTGAGGGTTCTTGAAGATATGAAATATGATCTTTTGAATAGTGCCTCAGAAATAATAAAATCGTTTTGAGTACAACCCTTCCTATGCTGATGCTCATAAAAGCAAAATTAATGTCTGGAATGAAGCGAAACTTTGAAGTCATAATTCAAAGACCCGTCGCGATATTTATACTAAAATGAGGAGATGGAGTGACACCAGTGTGTACTCATTTGTGCCCTTTCTTTTATTAATGCTTTTGTACATCACCACATAAATGGAATGTCAGCGACTTAGTGCGTTGATAATGGCGGGTCATGTACAACAGAATCACGACAGAACACAGCAAGATACCGGTATCATTCTTTGGTTCATATTTTGTGCTCAAATCTCCAGAAACGATCTCAGGTATTATAGCTGGTATTCATGTATGTGGTATTATACATAGTGGTATTATACATAGTGGCATTTATCAGCCTTTTGACACAAAATTAATACAGGCACAAAGTAAACAATTTTTTATTTATATGTATCAATGGTTACTGAAGTGCAAAAATGAATTACAAAAATACTTATTTTGTTTTTTAAATCAGAGTCGAAATATCTGTGGTGTGGTAGCAGAAAACGGTAGTTCTATTTTATTTAAATTCACAAATCTGCAGATCATGCGTCACTATCACGGAGTCAGGTTTGATTTGTGACACCTTTGTGTAAGTTAAAATTCAAGGCAGTCATTCTGTACTTTAGCCTATGCACAGTCAGGTCTACTTGGTGTGCCATCTCTTCGAAGATACCTTACTTGGTGTGCCCTCTCTTCGAGGATACCTTACTTGGTGTGCCCTCTCTTCGAAGAGACACCTTACTTGGTGTGCCCTCTCTTCGAAGATATTTTACTTGGTGTGCCCTCTCTTCCAAGATACCTGAATATACCTTGAATCGTTTTCTCAGGGTAAGTTTACATTTAACTTCTGTTGTTTCCTTTCATCATTGCATGTACTGGTTCATATAAGTTTGTAAGTCTCGTCTATATAAACAAGAACCTATGACACATTATTTATTTATGTATTTGCTATAAGTTCACGTGCTTAGATTCTTAAAATTCAAGTGGGTTAACTTGAATCAAATACAAGGTCAAGGCAACCAGGCGTCATCACCTAAAAGAGCGTGTCCGGGTATTGTAGGGTACAAAACATGCTTTCCTGCTGAGGTATCAACTTATACATTCAGTTAGATGTTGAAGTCATCAATTTTGAAAAGTTTTAACCGAACGCGAAAATACATATTAAGGTACAGGTCTATACATAGTAATACACTGGATTGGCTATGGAGACCATATATGTAGGTTGAATTGTATTGTATTGTATGTGTGTGTGTGTGTGTTTGTTTGTTTTTTGTTTAATGTGTTTGTGTTTATTGTTTGTGTTTTTTCTTGGTTCAGAACTTCTCAGGGATGTAGGGTTGTTACCTTTGTTTGCATAATTGAACCCGTTGAGTGACAATTAAATGCTTACCAATTTTCATATCTCCTATACATATCACTGTACTAAGAAACGTTACTGCAGAAAACAGAGCGTTGAATATGTTGAAGTATGTCCCTAATATCACATCACTAAGTGTAACACCCACTTGCGATCTAAAACTAACACACACACACATACACATGCTTTGAACCATTTGCAAGTTTCGCCTAGATCTAACTACCGTCCTCAAAAACAGTGACAAAAGTAACATTTCCATCAATGAAACAGCCAAATGACCTCCAAAACGACCTCCCGACATACAAAAACCTTACCGCCTAATTATGCTTCAAAAAATGAGAATGACCGTTCTATAATAGAGTCGCCAAATAATACAGTTGTACCTATTACTGGACAAAAGTTCAGACTTTTTATAGAGCTATTCAAAGAACAAGGACTAACAATATCGATGCATTCCACACCACTTGCATCAGCAACAAATGTATCGTGGAACTCATTTAGCTGCTAAATGTCTTAAAGCTTGTACCGGACCTGAAGGGCATTCAAAGGGAATTTAGACCTCTTGAGATATACAAAATTGGCGTAGCCTTTCATGTAACAATTGGTTAATCCAGAGCGTCTTTTACTGGTTGGGGATTCTGATTGGTCTTTTGTTTTGAACTTCAAAGATTTTTCTTTGTTGTTGTTGTTGTTGTTGTTGTTGTTGTTGTTGTTGTTGTTGCTGTTGTTGTTGTTGTTGTTGCTTTTTTCACACATCTTTTTGGCCAAAAATGACATACCTCGACCATGTTTTTGCTAGCTGTCACACTTGTATTTGTGCGCAGTCATTGAATGATATTAAAGGAATTGTGACTGGCAGGTCGTCGCTAATGGGTTAAGCAATGACATAATCACACCAGTAGTTCACTTACTGAGGTATAACTGAAACTTCATGGTCGATTAAGATAAAGCGATGCCGACTGGTAACCACGGAGAACAACAGAGACAGAGGGTAATTTTTCTCCAAAATTCACTGTTTGCGCTTATACTTCAGAGAATTTGAATGCTGCACATGGAAGTTTAATGTTTTCAGCATATCCTAAACATGTATCAAAAGGAGGAAATTTGTGACCTTTTAACGTATCATATTTCCTTAAGACAAGGCAAGTACATTTTCAAAGATACTGAACTAAAGAGATTAATATAAGCCGCAGGCTTGTTTCCAAATTGTGTGAATAAACTATGCGTAAACCACAAGGTACACAAACTTCAAAAGAACGCAAAATTGACCCCAACATTAACCCACAATCCCATATGAATCCTACACATTTACCACATTTATACTTTGCAAACCAAACAGAAAGATGCACTTCAAACAAGAATGGCACAACATGCAAACTCCTAAAATTGAAGTTGTGGCACGTGACACAGTCACCGTTGAACCATCTGAAATACGACTAAAATACTTTGTTCCCTGTCACAAAAGCAGCACAAGATAAATGGTATATTTAGCGTGGTTCCACTTGCAGAAATTGCACGGCACGAGCTCCATATCACCGTAACATTGACAGCATTGATGGTTTCCCGAATGGAGTTGGTGGCATACTTTGAAAAACGTATTACAGAACTGAACAGTACACACCAACCACTATTGTATGAGTACAGATTGGTAACAAATCAGTTGGCAGATAATTGAAAGAAAATATTTACAATTATTTATACTGCTAATATTTCAAAGGCCTGGGTTCCCGCACTTTAAGTTGTCATGCAATTCCAAGTAAACAGGCGGAAAAACAACCATGCACAAAGACGCCAATTTCCACTGCAAAATTCTACTGCTAAAACAATCCACCGATCTCAAGGCCAAACTTGTCCTTTATCTGTGCTTGACCTTACTGCAAATAGAAAAGTTGCAACATTACACTATGTTGGACTGCGTCGTCGAGCAACAGACTTGGAAAATATTGTTACCATTAACATCCAACCAGATAAAATACTCAGTAACCCACATGTTGCTACGGAGATATTAGGTTTACGTACACATGCTTGTTTACATAGCTGTGTACCCTTCATTTCTGCTTCTCGTCACCTCCAGTACTTGACTGTTTGTGTCATAATGTGTAATTTTTTGTATAACGATTTCGAGGAAACTGCCACAGATCTCTCAGACAAGCCATAGAAAATGATATTTGCTTCCTCACATATACACATATTTATAAATGTGTTAAAACGTTAAAACTCGTTTTCATATAAAAAAAATAGCAATGAAAAATAATGGTATCGCTCGGAAAATTACTATACAACCAATTATTCAGATTCCCCAGCAATCTGAATATGGTACAGGCGTTTACTCCACTCTTCCAATGCATGATATACAAAACGCAAATAACAATTAAGACCAATTTATCTTCTTTATACTATAATATGACACATTGCAGATTAGTATAGTGTATCGCTCACAGTCAAGTGAAAATGCATTAAATAACAGCTTCGCTTTCATTTAGGCTAATCCAAATACGTTCAATCAGTCCTTGCCAATTATTATCATGAATGATTTTAATGCAAAAACCGGATGACAAGACACCCCTTACATATTGCTTAATGTTTTACCTCAAATGATTACATGCTAGCAAAAGATATACACCTCCACCGCAGATCCAAACACCCTCAAATACCATATATGAACTAATATTTTTGCTGATATGTGCATTACAGGCACATTAAGATTTTTCTATAGTGATAGTAAACTTCTGGATTTTTTCAATGCCATTACCACCTGCAACCTTGAATTGTTGATATCCATTTTCAAATTCCAAGAAATATGTTAATTACACATATGTTCTACATGTCCAGCAGCTTTGAGAACAATGGCAGTAAACCAGTTCCGTTGTCGTATCCATCAATGTCTCTTATCTAAATCTATAGGTCAATAAATATACATATTACACTCTACACGTAACAAACATGAAATCCATACCATACAAATTTACACTGCTTCCGGAGGTATGGCTGGAAATCATCCTGGAATGTTTTCAGGTTCCTATTTTTTTATTATCGCCCATAATTATATTCATTTATACTTTATGCATTCAATGATGTGAAAGTAAAGCAAATAGGTGTTGGTTCCTACACAATCATATGTAATCAGTGGAACCGTCTCTTTATGGCAACTTCCTGTGGCCACAAGACAATATCATTATAAACTTGGGCCTGGATGGACTGGCAGGTCACCTACTGCTTTCTTCTGGAAAAATGGTATAGAAATAGAGCGTGTACTCGTCTTTAAAGCGCAATTTTACCATGCATACCATATTACACATAAAACAATGTAATTCCACTTGAAAATATTTGCGCTCAACTTTCTATCGCACCATTTGTGTTTGTATTCCCACCTTGTATGAGCACGACATTAAAACACGGAAAAATCTTCTGGCATCCACACAAAATTGTATGTATTTAAATTTAAGGTAAAAATAAAGTCCGAACAATTTTCTAATCTAATATTAAAACTTCAATACTTTCAATTCATTATCACTCTAACATGTTGTCAATTATCCTTCTTTCAGATCATGCACGTCAAGGATATCTTCACCAAAGCATCAGCATAATTATGTACTAAGGGTACATGTGTGTTGTGCCCAACACAGTCACATATCCCAACAAAGGTGATGCAGAAAAGCTGCAATTAATTGAGGCAAATGGATCTACACAAGCCCTTGTTTTCACCTCAAATCTATACTAACCAATTGACTACGCACCACAGCAACACAACATCATGAAACTATCTAAAATATGACGGTCAGATGTCTTCTTCCACATAAATGATATTTCGTGTGTCTCCACCCTACACGTCAAGAAGAGATGGTGATGCAAAAATAAGCTGCTTAACCCAGGATGTATGTTCCAAATGTGCGATATGCAGAGAGAGAGAAACGTTTCGAAAAAAAGGAGATGTATCACTGTACAAATCTGCATGCCTGTAGTAAGTATAACATTTCTTTAAAAATGTTCGACCATCCAAAGATCACTTGAACATGCATTTGATGTAGGATATTTTTATTTACTAATGTATCCGAATTATTATTCTTATCATCATCATCATCATCATCATCATCATCATCATCATCATCATCATCATCATCATCATCATCATCATCGTCGTCGTCGTCGTCGTCGTCGTCATCATCATCGTCGTCGTCGTCGTCATCATCATTATCATCATCATCATCCTTATATACATTACCATGAGAGCATATGATGGACGTGAATTACATAATTTATTATCCGCTTCATTACTTTTGTCATGGCGTATATGTAATTTCTATAGTCTGCTTTGCAAATGTCGAACGTAAATCTATCAGAATGAAGTCCATGTAGCATCACTATACCAAGCTGTCTAGTCAATTGTAGACAATAAATCTTATCCAAACCAGGATTCCGTGGTTATTACACA
Source organism: Hermodice carunculata (assembly GCA_964020975.1). Taxonomy (NCBI): domain Eukaryota; kingdom Metazoa; phylum Annelida; class Polychaeta; order Eunicida; family Amphinomidae; genus Hermodice; species Hermodice carunculata. The sequence continues at coordinate 54,996,763 of OZ026612.1, forward strand.
GATCTCAAAGTATCCCATATATAAGTACAACAACATATTATTACAGATTGATGAAGCGAAGGCCAAGGGTAGCAAATTCACACGCAAAGATGACACCTGGCGGTCACACTGTGATACTTCCCTTAGTGGGGGACCGCCACATGACGCTGTTTGATGCGACGACATGTGATTATTGTGGAGGCATCATCGATAGCTCCCGTGGCACAGAATTGCAGCCAGCTGAATTAGCATTTGAAATCCTAAATCCTTCCTTCTTGAAGTATTGAAACGTCCCACACCCTGATTATGTTGACTAATGAAGAAAAGTCGCAGATCTGATACAATCGCTCTGCCCTCCTATACCTCCATAAATTTTCTTCTGACCTCATGGGTTGTCAGCCAATCATGTAGGCTGACATAACAAAACAAACCGATCAGCATGATGTTAAAGCATAAATATACAAACAAATGAAACAAAAACACTATTTTAAAAATTTTCCTATATTTATCTGCCAAAACGAAATCAACTTCAGTTGTAAGGTTTCATAATTGGCCATGGTAATTATCGCAAAATCTTTTGTGGTACAGTTGATGACAGATAACAAATAAAAAAAATAGAAGCAGAAACAATGTTATTCCTCGACACCAACCTGCGAAGAAAAGTATTGGCGACTTGAACATGCCAAAACATGCTAAGCTGGTACTCTCAACAAAGCTGGCACCTTATTTCACCTGGTAAGTATCACATGTTGGTTCCGACACATTTACATCATTTAACCATAACACGACGACTGACATTCAACACGACATCACAAACAATAAACCAAATTATTTTGCATCTTTTGCGATATAAGCATCCAACCTTCATGCACAATACCCTAAAACAATGTAAAATATATTCCTCGTATGGCTCCAATGAAAAGGTACTACAAAATTAGCATCTCCAAGATGATTCATCACATATTAGTACACCATGAATATACATGGTGATGCATTATATCAAATTTGATATGAATATACCTTTTCCATGAGTAAATATACACAATTCAAGACATACAATCTATGTGAAAGGTCACCTGCTTTCCAGCTTATTCAATACAAACTAACAGCTAATGATGTTTTGTTTCTTAACAGGACCTTCAAGGATGTCAACTACCCACAGGAAACTGCCCGTACCACTGATCAATCAGAAGGTCTACGGAACCTTTCGACGAGGTTGATGGATGTAAAGCAATACCATTGTAGGGCAGGAAAAGTGCGGTGCCAGTCAGGAAAGCCATTTAAAGCATCATAGGAATCGGACAGTTCATGTGAAATAAATCAACAAAAATATTTATCGCAGCTTTTACAAATTGCACTAAAAATCACATGCCAAATATACACAGCATTATACCATTTGGAACTTGAATGGATCACATTTGTGCCACCCTTCACGGTTTGCTCTCATGTGGACATGTTTACTTTCAGATATTGCAGGGGCTCTAGGGCACATGCCCTTGCTACCTCATAGTTGTTGGGAAAGCGACCCGATTGCATGACGGTTAGCGCCAACCACTGGCAGCAGAATGGGAGCCTTATGGAAGCAGCTTGGGTCACTGTTTTTGGCTATGTCATATTCTATGTGTGAGACAGAAAAGATTTTGTGTGTGTGTGTGTGTGTGTGTGTGTGTGTGTGACTTGCGTTAGCCTATGGCACCTGGAGAAGGTGGATAACGGTGCTCATGGTATACTACCACGATGTGCAATGACACGTCGGAGATTAATAATTATATACCTCACAGGTTATACTATGTTACAATTTTGTACATAATACGATGACGATGATCTATAGGTTAAAAGTTTCTAATGGGCATATTACACCGTACACGAGCTAGGGTGCATAATGATTTGCATGAAATATAAGGTTGCTTATATTGGAGTCATACAAGCTAGTTGTGGTATCAGCGTGCCTCGTCTCTCGACAATGTGAGTGCTGTATATTGCAGTAGCATTTGTACTTGGTCCCTTGGCTGTGTATGTGGTCAGCTGAATATGTTTGGCCAGTGCGGAGGTGCAAGATCAATTCAGTGTGTTGCTGTTTGACCTAGGCCCTTGATTAGGAGCGATGCCATGGTGAAATGGTCCATGTAAGCTGTGGTGCTGGTCAATTTGTATTGGATGGCTTGCCTGCCAATCAGTTTTTAAACTGCATGAATTTCAAACCATAAATTTTGCTGGTACAAGTCTTGAATATAAAAAGGAAACCCAAGCAATTAATCCCCATTTTATACACACATGGGCAGATGTTATTTATATGTCTTGCATTTTAATGTAAGGATCTCGTCCATACACAAGATCTTGTCTTGTGAAGATGTGATCAGCTGGGCAAATAATTCTTAGTCTTTCAATACAGCTTCAATGTGCTTTTTATTTTATGAGGTAAACTTTGTACATTAAAAATAATTTTGGGCCACATATACGACTCTCCGGTGAATAGGTCAGGAAAATTACGAATTAAGCATTGTAACAGCAGGGGTTAAACAAACATTTGGTATTTGGTATAATAACACAGGTTGTGCTGGTGGCTTTGTTATGCCTATTTTCTTGTATTTTGGTATGTTTTGGAATAAAAATATATGTTTTTTTTTTTAGATGAATGACACACAAAATGCAAATACTGGTTTGAAATGGAGATGTTAATAGCCTCCACTCTTTTCGATTACTTATTACATTATTCCGTGATCTTAGAAATATAGGATACGTTAACTTATGTATAATTAGAGGTTATCTCATGGCTAAATCAGTATCCTACCCCGTACAGTTCCCCTGAGAGCCTGTATCCTCGCGAGACCCGAAAGGTCTCGGGAGGATTCAGCTCGAGGGGAAACTGTACAGGGTAGGATACTGATTTAGCCATGGGATGATCTTCGTATCCTGAATATATCTGCCATAATTAGACGAAAAAGGCAAAAGCAGCTTTTCCTGGGATTATGTAAGATGCTACATACCAATTCAGTAGCCAAAACATATAATTTCTGGTTCATAATTTTGTTTGAGAAAAGCGTACCTCCCCTTCAGGAAGAAATAGGCCTAAGCTACTGTCATGTTAGGTCATGCATCTTGAGCGGCACGCACCCTTGCAACGTGAGTGACGTCATGGAGCATAACGTCATTAGAGTCGCTCTTTTCGCAAATATAGAACGTGAGGGATATACTGACTTTCAATGTTCTTTTAATAGAGAGATTGTATTTCCCTTGGAAAGATGCTGGCTGTTGCTAATGTAACATTATCCATGGGTTCTAATTGGACAGTTTCAGTATCCTCCCTTATTTTGGTTTCGGTATGTCCCTTGAAAGACATTGTATGTTACAGGACTGAAAATGCAATATGAGGGCAGTTTAGTACCACATTTAGGACACTAATTTTTATTTTTCCAATAAAAAATGAATTATGTAACTAGTTACCATAGGTACTCTAGTTACTCTGGTTCAAAAATAAAGATTTGTATCCTAAATGTAGTACTAAAACTGCCCTCAATACTGCATGTTTAGTCCTGTGGCATACAGTGTCTTTCCATGGACATACCGAAACCAAAATAAGGGGGGGGGGGGGATATTCAAACTGTGTAACTGGGACCGCATGGATAACCAGAGAAGTTAAACCCATTTCTCAATACATGTGTTCTATATTTTACATACATGTCAGCATACGTTATATGACAGAAATTGATCATAATAATAATAATAATAATAATAATAATAATAATAATAATAATAATAATGATGATGATGATGATGATGATAATAATAATAATAAAACACTTAATTCTGATCAACCTGTTTGGCATTCATTTTTTAACACTGGGTGTAAATGTTCCCTACGAAGCAGACTCAAGTCTGTGGTATCTCGGTCGTTTGGTGAGTCTGTTCATTAGGCAATAGTAACTGTGGCATATCTAGCTACAAAAATCTATCACAGCACCAAATACATTAAATGCCTGGGGTGCTGGGTATGTTAGCCACATATTTTTGAGTCCCTTATGTCATTGAACCACAATCGAGGAAAAGCATAACTTTAAATCCCTGAACGGATTCAGGCAGTCCGCAGCATAGCCTTTTTTCTTAGTCAATAGGTTTCTTTCCGCGCCTTCAAGAACTTGTCTCCTAATCAAACTGACCTCCCTCTGTAATTTTACAATCCACTTGCGTGGAGAAGAAAATGTATATTACTAAGTCTGTTCATCAAGCAAGTAAGAGCAAATACTCGATTCTTTGTCTTTGAAGACAGTCAAAAGGCATCAATATACTTATAAAATGTAGGATGGAATATTGAATAATGTTACCTGGGCACAATAAAAAATTGAGATTTTTTTTCAATATTTTGCCTGGACAAGGCTCGGTCTACTGGCGTTTTGTCCACGTTGATCAGTGACATTTGTTTCTTCGTGAGTACAAAGTACAAACCCCGTTCAGACAGCAGAGACCATAAGCCGATTGAGACGTTTAATCCCTACATGTAGGCCTACGTTTTGCTATTACCGTTTCATCTCAGTGTAATTTTTTCTGGCTATACAAGAGGCCTCCGAAACCATTTTGGCAATGTCTAATTTACTTTCATTCTATGCGGTATTTTTTTCTATCTAAAATACTCAACTGCGGCACTTTAAGAGATTCACTGAATTTGAACCTTCATTCAATTTTCATGTGGCAAGCTGCACTCAGCAGCAGGGTTCCTCATACGCCTGATTTTATTACTTCACGGGCAACTTTGACGCGTATAAAACTGATGACCTGTGAGATTTTTCAATTTCAGTATCCAAAAATCGAAAAATTGATGAGTGGACTGTCAATGTCCATGGGAATCGGACTGGTTTTGCTGTCTGCTTAAGAGTCAGTTGTTTGTTTGTTTGTTTTCAGGATACTTCTCCAAACCTAACCTCCTATGGTATGCAGAAACTCAAACACTTGGAAGGGCATACTTGGAACGATCTTACCAATACGCCGTTCACATGGAGAGCGAGATAAATCGACGTCTTAATAATTCAAAGGTTAAAAGGGATGTGAATATACTCAGAGACAAAATATTAGCTAACAACTTTTCAGAACCACAGGTCAAATTGGGAAAACATTGGTTTGAAAACATGACAACGTATATCAACGTCCTGAAGGATATTCAGATTGTTTTTGCGACCGATATTGTCCACTTACTGGACAACGAAGTTGCAAGTGCTACGTCACAAATGGCTATGATGATATGCGTACTGCTCATTTTAGTGTTTTTGACACCAGTTATTATAACGTTAGTGCACCGCATGACGTCAAATATTCAGTCTTTTGCAGCTGTGTTGTGCGAAAAAAGTAACGATCTGTCACGGGAGAAGAAAAGGACAGAATTTTTACTGCATCAAATGTTGCCAAAAAGTGTTGCTGAAAAACTCAAACGCAAAGAGGCGGTGCCACCAGAGAAGTATAATAACGTAACAATATTTTTCTCGGATATAGTGGGATTTACATCCATTTCAGCTGAAAGTACTCCTGAACAGGTTGTAGAGATGCTCAATAATCTGTATAGGACATTCGATTCGAGAATAGAGCTATACGATGTATATAAGGTTGAAACAATAGGTAAGGCTAGTTTGTAATTTATTTTTTGTATTGTGCCGTCGTGAACTTAAAACTCACATCAACACAAGCACCAATGTCAGTTTTGTCAAAGTTGTTTATTATTCCAGATAAACACAGCATAAATATTAATGTTCTTATTTGACACCAGACAAGGCATCTCTCCGGAAATAACGTAGACTAGATAGAATGGTTTCATGAAAATGTCACTCATTAGTGGACACTGAAGAGAGTAGAATAGCCCAGTTGTCAAAACCAAATAGGAGTCATGAACCTTGTGAAAATGACAAGCTTCGCAATATACTGACGTGCTTGGTTTTCTCCACCATAAATTGTTTTCAGTGCGTATGGGTTATGGACGGACCCTTTATGGTAGAGTTAAGAGCTGGAAACAGAGTTGCCAAAAACCAGCTGGAGAATCCCCGGCTCTCTATTTCGATGTGTGTCCATGCTCGTCTTATCCGTCATGCCTTCCCACACCTTCTTCGCACTTTGACCTGTCCCACATGGCACTATTGTAGTCCTCTGGTGTTTGTAATACTGCGGCAGTTGGGCAGAAATTTGTACCACTGCGGCAATTTGTGACAATTGCGGTGACATGTAATATTATTAACTTATGTAATTGGTAAGAATATCTTGCAGCAAAACATAACAAATCAGGTAAGTTGAAAATGTTATAAATATGATAAATTGCGCGCAAAGCATGTTTCAACGGGATCAAAAGTATTGTTGAGACGACCCCCAATAAAGTTCCTAAAGATGCGCAGTTTCCCCTTTTATGCTACAAATTAAAGAACAGAAATTAAGCCTGATAACAAGACGAAAGCTGGCAGGGTTCAGGGCGTAAATTTATTCACCTGCAAATTTGCACATTTTCAAGGATGGCGACAAATCGCGGTTCTGTCACATATGTTTAGTTAGTTAGTTAGTTAGTTAGTTAGTTAGTTAGTTAGTTAGTTAGTTAGTTAGTTAGTTAGTTAGTTAGTTAGTTAGTTAGTTAGTTAGTTAGTTAGTTGGTTGGTTGGTTGGTTGGTTGGTTGGTTCGTTGGTTCGTTGGTTGGTTGGTTGGTTCGTTCGTTCGTTCGTTCGTTAGTTAGTTAGTTAGTTGCTGACCTTTGTAAAGGCTTTCTTTTCTTGGGAATTAATACCAAACTACCCTCAATATCCCGGAAAGATATTATTGGACACAAATAAGGATATACACCCTACCTCCCGTGCTCGAAAATCCTTGCCGCCTATAGCTATTACCACTGGAGGACACTTTCTGTCACAACCCTTAGAATCAAACCAACGACCATATTCGCAGAGGCTCTTTGATCAAACCAGGAATCACTAAGCACGATCAGCATTCCGTTTTTGAATCTGTTTACTTTTGCTTATTTCAGAGAGGTGGCAAGGCCACAATCAATTCCAAAACCCTTTTCACAGATCACGCTTAATTCATCAATCCATGTAACTGTTTTAATCTCCTCTATCGACTATTACTTATCAATTCCAAGACCCTTTTCACAGATCACGCTTAATTCATCAATCCATGTTACTGTTTTAATCGCCTCTATCGACTATTACTCATCACAGTCACAGATGGCGCCAAGTTGTAAAGTCTGGCGTGTACTTATTACCGACAATTACTCATCACAGTCACAGATGTCGCCAAATTGTAAAGTCTGGCGTGTACTTATTATAATGACTAACCAAGAACTACCCTGACCACATGAATGAACCATAATAGAAATTTTTTCCCCACAGAACACTTGTATGTCTCGGTATTCAGCAAAAAATATGTTTCAGTTTTTCCAGGAAACCTTCCTCTTGAAAAAGAATCTAAATAAAGTGGTATTGAAATATATTTTTGGACAATCATAAATTTGTCACATTTTTAAATTATTAGATTTTGCAGCAACTTAAAAATGGCCGCATTATTACAAATTTCTGTCCATATTTTATTAGAAAAAAATCATTACTAATTTGCCGCACTATTATATATTGCTGCATAACATCCTCAAATATGCATTAAAAGAAATATAGAGCAAATACAAAATAGGTAAATTATATCTTACAGGGTAACATGAGAATAATTTTCAGTTTACACTGTAAATCCTTTTGCTAGTCTGTCAATTGTTAATTTTAAACGAGTGCAACTACGGATGGGTTCCTGAAATGACAACATCTAATATTACCGAGTTCAATTTCAAAATACACGTTTGACTTTGAAATAAATAAATCTGTCAGAATATGGGCAAGATTTTTTTAACTGTGGATGAAAAGATCTTCAAGACACATTTACCGAACTAATTCATAGCGATATTCAATTCGGTAATTTGTGATTATCCCCTGGCTATTACCTTTCCTGATTGCAAGCTTTTTACGTTGAGCGGCACGCCCTTTTCTTGGATCGAGGATTGCCCTTGACGGAAGCCCTTAGGCTTCCTTAAAGGGCAATCCGAGTCCGTGAATGCGCCTACAGTGATTCCTCGACGCGTAACAAAGGCTATTCTATTATTATTTCCACAGGCAATCTGTACCTAAAATTCTAGTTATTGTATTTTCTCACCACCAAAAGGCACAGGTGGGCATACACTGTTCAACTGGGTCCTGGATATCTCACAATGACCTGCAATCCTATGGTCTGATAGGCTGAAGGTCCTTGGCAGCCAATTTATCACTGTTGCTCAGGCAGCGTAACTTCACATCCACATAAAATCAGAGGGCAATACTGCAAATTCTCCCTCAAACGAACTTTCAACAAGATTGTGTAAAGACTCTTCACAGAGTCAAATATTAATACTAAAACTTTTTAAGTCATATAAAAATGACTACACTGACAAAAAGCAGCGAATAAAATCTGAAAATCATTTGCAACCCAACTGCTACCGCAACCTGGGGGTACTATCAGTACCGGCGGTCAAGCACAGAATGACATTTCTTTTCAAATTGTGTAAGTGGTTTGCCCCCCCCCCCCCCCGTGACTTGCACCCTGTGGCCCTGTTGGCCACCCACTCCCGCGCTACATTAGCCAATGGGACACTGGCCAGACCATCGTGTATTTGCGGGAATTTAACCCCCAAATTATCAATATACATAATTGTATCCATTAAGACAGTAGCTTAAGTCCAGCACAACAATACACCTTGGATGGAAACGCAGTACATGCTGAATTGCACCTTTTGCATCTTTCGAGAAAAAAAAAACTATTAAGAATGCCCACGAAAACAGATTTTCGAAATAGGGATATTATGAAGGCCGTTCCTAAATATGTATAAGTCAATAAAGGCTTCAAGGCTTGACGGCCCTCAGCTAGAATTCATCACTTTTTATCAACATATTTAAGTCATAACTTAAACACCTGAGTCATTTAATACCCACAGTTTTACCTTTTCTTTCCCTTTCCTCCCACTACTGCCCTTATTGTCCCGTGATTCACCAGTGGTAATGTAGGTGTTACATGTATCTATACTTGTTTGTGTGTCAATGCGTGCTCCTAGCATGATTGCTGACCAACATTTTGCAACAATCTTTGTTGAAGCTAAAGTATGAAATACCTTTTAGGTGACGCCTACATGGTAGCTTCGGGCGTCCCAATTCCTAATGGGGACGACCACGTGACAGAAATAGCAACCATGGCATTAGATCTGCTCAATTCCATTAAAGGAGTAGACATTCCCCACAGGAGAAATGAAGTACTCGCTCTGAGGATAGGAATTCATACAGGTATGTACCAATATATCGCCATGGATCGGTGCACCCAAAAGCTTCACGTACGTGCGCCTGGTGTGGCTTTTAAAGTGTTATGTTACATAGTATTCTTCATTATGTTCTTCCAAGTAAACTGCAACAATACATTAATTTTTTCAGATTATTCTAATGATTGAAGAATATGTATCATATTTTAATACTGAATTCCGTCGATGTTTGTTTTTGGTGTATTGTCAACCACGTTTCTTTTCAATTTTAGCGTAATTCCCTATTGGCGTGTCTCTTAAGGTAGCAGACACATCTGGTTCAGATGAAAGTGTAGTTTAAGGTTCGTTCGCTACAGTCTGTACTTGCGGGCAACAATATGCTATTTGCATCGATCTGCAAAAGAATATGATTTTTTTAAAAGTAAAACATACCAATCGAATTCTTGCCTAGATATGTTTATTGACTACATCAAAGCAGTTGCATCTCCTATTGCTATCCTTTTTGGTTAGGGGCATGTGTGGCTGGGGTGGTAGGATTCAAGATGCCCCGGTATTGTCTTTTTGGAGACACGGTCAATACGGCCAGCAGGATGGAGTCTACAGGCCAACGTAAGCAATTATTATCATTATTATTGTTCATCTATTTGCGAATATGTTTCATAATGTAGTAATAATAGCGTTCTTTAGGTAAACAACATTGGATCAAGGTTCAGTCAGTGTAATGAAATTTGCAAAAAAAGTGGTTTGCCTGATTGGAGTAGTGGTGAAAACGCTAGACGACATGACAACGACCCCCAGATCATTATATTGCTTTAATCATGACCTATACCTGGCGTTATATATGGACACCAGATTTGTATGAGGATCTTGTTCAACGTGTGATCGATGGGCTGGCTTAAACAGATTTTAAAAAATCTTAGGTGCATGTTCGCGGGAATCCATATGTTTTCTCATGTTCTCAAAGGATTGAACCACTAATCAACAACCATCACACAAAGATGTGGCATTTTTATTTAGGACGAGCCTAGCATATCAACGTTACGGAATAATCATTAGTGCTCTTTATTCACTCCTAAATCAAGATCCTGTAAACGTTGCGGCATAGACGTATGTTATTTATTTTGATGATGAACATATCACTCTCATTGAAAAACATTTGAGTGAGGAATCCAAAATCAGACTGCGTTGACAGTGAGATAAGGTCTTTGCGAGTATAATACTTGTTTCTGGGTCTACGTTGACTGTAATTTGTAATAAAATCAATAATAGAATGACAGTAAGTTTCCTTTTTTGGTCAATACGGTTTTGTACTTTAGACTTGTATTCTTCTATGTGTGATGGTAAAATACATGTTTTAATACAACCAGAAAACTTAGAAAGTCATTCTCTTACTATGGGTAACGTAAATTAGCAGTTCGGCAAAATCGGCAACTCAGTAAAAGATAAAACTGCCGTTTTTCTAATGAAATTTTACCGCAGTGGATAAAACGTGCAAAATTTAGATGTGCAGTTTGGCCACATTGACGGCCACTTGATACATGGTTCTGCGTGTCATGCGTGATGACCATATTACATGCATCCAGACTGTTCTACTATTATAACAAAAAGTGGGGTGATGCCGGAAGTTGTGCACTCAGGTCATAATTATGAATTACGTCAAAGTAAACAGAAAGAGGGGAGCAGTCACCGGTGGCATGCATTTGCACACTCCTCTTTGAGCAGGCGCATTTTAACATACGCCTGGGAGAAATGAATATCTTTTATTTGTGACTATGAACTACATTATTCGTTTTGGTAAAACTGTTACTTAAAGGTACTGGGTGCTGGCCGTCACCCGCAATATTACCACGAATATTCGTGTCTTGTGTCGGGAATACTGCAATTCAATCTCGGCCATGTGAGATTCTCCATGTTATGACTGCTTATATGAACTAACTTTTCGCATACCACGGAGTCCGACCACGGTTTTAAGAATCCTTTACGAGTATAATGTCCGATCAATTTATTTAGCTGATCACTTTTTAAAAAGTCCAGTTAAAGGCACATTCTCTGTGTTTAAAAGATTTATATTAGAAAGATAATTACAATTTTTGTTTCAGCTTTTAAGATACAGATAAGCGAAACATCAAATTTACTTTTAAAGAAAACAGGAAAATACATCATTGAAGACAGGGAACAAATCGAAGTAAAGGTAAGAAAGGGGACCTCTTGTCAGGTGGATTTTTGGCGGTCGTTACCACACATCAGGTATTTTAGACCGTTTGGTATGTTTCTGCCAGGCAGGCAAAGATTAGAAGCAAAATATATTTCACATACATGATTTTTATATAGCACCAATCTGGCAAAAACATGGCAATGTAGCACTATATATCTGAATTAGGTCAGTTACATCTTATGACATGCATCATCTTATTTATTGGGAAAGTGGACAGAAGTGTAAACATAGGTATCTGATTTGCATAATGAAGACTCCGTGTGTCCTATGTCAGAAATCCAAACATATCGCATAGGCTGTCATTTTGTGAGACATCTGTCGTCAATGCGCCGCTTTCTGCTGTAATATTTAAGTTTTCTTCTCTCTGGAATTTTCCCCGGTCTAATCGTAAATGTGTTTTGTTCCTGTTTTGTAATCAGTAGAGTGATACCGCAAGAATAGGCTTGTGTTAGAAAAAAGCGCGCTCGACGGCATCATGGTAGATAGCCATTTATAATGCAACTGTGTCGGGAGATGCGGAAACCGAATTTCTGTCTGAGCTCAGTATTTTCCATTTTACCCATTTATATCTCTGTACACAACAGAGGCTACCACAGTCATAAAGGTAGGCAAACATATTTGGCGTGACGTCGTCCTTGTACTACAATGCCGAAAGAAGGGGTTAATACCAGCACTGTATTCGAAGGCTACTCTTTGGTTAAAAGCAGATTGTTACAGTTGCCAATCCATAAGTTAATTTTCATTTAAGCATCTTGTTTCTGATTGTTGACCTTTTTACTGCTACCACAGCCTAAAAGTATAAGACTGCTGGCATATCTCTTTTATCAATATGAGTCCTGGTAATCTTGTTTCCTATTTCCACAGGGCAAGGGGCTAATGAAAACATACTGGTTATTGGGGAAACGCGAAAGTGACGACAGGGGTAAAGTAACGATATTCGGCGGCTGGTCTGAGGCCCTGGATATATGATTTCCACTGACAGGATGTACTTCTGCAGCAATGCAAACTTATTGTCACCTGGAAATATGGATGGGTTTACCAGCCGAAATAGTGTAACGCTCGCTATGTATTACAAAGAATTTGTTTTCCATGGAGAAATCATGGTACTCTTTCATATATCATATTTCATTGATTTCCTATCAAAATGCTTGAAGTGCACAGTTATATTAGCAACTAAGATAGATATGCACGGATAACTATCCACAAAGCAAATGAGCAGATGATCATGTCCTGAAATTCGGTGCACTTCAGGCCTGAAAAATGAAGGCTTCAATCCTGTCATGTTACGTGTCTATGATATTACCAGCAGAAGTGACTTGAGTGTCTGCATGTGTACATTGGATGATGGAACATTAAACAGTTGATCTTGGCTGCAATTAAAAACTGCCACAGATGAAATACAAGTTCCTATCAATAGGAGATATTCGGGTTCGTTCTAAATTCACCAAAAGTTGGTGCTGCCCATTCTGTTCATGGTTGACTGCCCACATCTTGTGGTCACTTTCCATGATCCTCACCTTTTGGAATGCAGAAGGTATAAATTTAACCTCTCTATACGTTGTCGAATAAGCTTTAAACTTGCATTTTATCGCATCAGGGTGTGATTGCAGGATGACTATATATGTACTTCAGGTAGATTAGATGATAAATACAAAATTCTTCCTCGTATGGAGGGTGAAACGTTCAGGACTTTAAGGTTCACCGTTATGCAATGGGCTCTGCTGACCCACTTTTACACCTGACCTCAAATGGCACAGGTTGCTAGTTGTCACAAATATGCACCATGGGAGTGAAAGGCTGTGTGCCAAGAAATTAATCCAACCCAGATCACCCCTGTTATACTCTTTTGAGTTTTCATCCCTATTTCACATGCATAAAAGCAATCTATTGGTCACTATAAAACATGCATGCGCACAATTTGATTACACACAATGTTGAATACACTTCTAAAAAGGCGCATGTCACAATGGGGGTTAATGGTTAACCAAATGCTCTTCTTATGGTTTTATTTCACATTCTGTGGATGTTGTACATATCTTAAAGCACATATCTGGCTGCCTTAAAAGACTCAGAGAATGTGTCTCAAAATACTACAGCTTGCAGCTGCGGCCTTGTTTATCAGTAAGTCACCAATTTAACTTGTTAAAAAGACCTTTACACTTCTGAAAAATTACATGACAGTCTTGTCATTGATTGGAATGTTGGAAGAACTTCCCTATGTCTCCTTCACACAGTAGCATCTTTAACTGTTATAGTTGCACCCCTCTTTTCGTCATCGTCTTTCAAGTCAATTCACCAACACTTCTCCTGAAACGTAACAGAATTTTCTTCCCCAACATCATTTTATATATATTTACCTTATGATGTATTTGTTTAAGGATGAATGGACAGAAGTTGTAAAACATCTCAATACATCACACAACCAAATAAGGTCAATACAACATTTCCAGCAGCTGGTATTGATGTTTACTAATTCAATTTTCCTGAACAAAATAGAGAACAAAATTGATGACCTCAATTATCCTTTCCAAATGCTGTTTTCTTCTTTAAAATCATGCAATCTAGATGAACACTGATACAACAAGGATCATCTCTGCCAGGAATATGTGGAACGTTAATATTTCTGCCTTTGTTATAATGTAGACTACTTGGCAAATCTTGTAAGATCAAACGCATTCGATGCATTGAGTGGACACTCATACATATCAATCCTATTATTCTGAGGACGCAGTATTGATCTGTGTTTGCTCAGTTTTTAATTTATAAGAGCTGTGAATGCCAACTATTGAATTACTCCTTTTGTAATAATTATATGTATTGGGAGAGGGTATGAAACCGTACCAATCAATGAAAATTGTATAATGGACGGTATGCTTGGTGTTTGATATCAACTTAAAATGTATCGGAATATACTTGCACCTGGAAATCCCACAAAACTGCGGATATGCACTTTTGGTGCTTCATCCTTTATATATTTGGCATTCGAACATTAATCATCGGCCTTTTCTCATCACCATCCTTCTTAACTACTTGGGCATTGATCTTGGTCTGTCATTTTATTTTCACGACCCTCAGATATGTGTACCACATTGCAGGCCTTTGTCATTAGTGTCTAACTCACAAAACCTCGCTTCTTTAGTAAACATAAAATCTGTCACACATTATAATGTACTAGTTACAGTCTCAACAATTTTATCCAAGTTTTTTTTAATGTAACATACACTTTCTAAAAGAGCTGTATTTTTGTATCAGTCGATTGTTTAATTAAAATACTATCAGCAAATGTCTGCAACATATTTCAACAGTAACAGGGTAATATGGTGTTCGTTTATTGACGTAACAAAAGTTATTGCCTATATGTACCATTCAAGATCATAAAATATTCGCATACTTGCGTTTGCAAGGAAAGGCAGATCACGTATTTGATAATCAGTGTATCTACAAGTAACCTCACATTTGTAGTCAAAGTTATAAAATTGTGTTTTACATATTTATTTGTACTTCATGTAACAAATTTTGTACAACGTTATCAGATGGGTAATCAATGATCATATAGGGGTGTACACAACCATATCTCACAAAGTCTTTTAACAGAATTTCTTCAAACCTACGACTCATTTGAAACTTAAAGAAATTTTAATTTGAGTGTAAAAGGGTCCGCATGTGAATCGTTTATCATGATGTTCGATTGCGTGGCCAGTATCTTCATTGGCGACTAGTATATTCTTTTACTTCTACTTCAAATATGGCTAATTAAACGCTTTTCAAACAGCCAATTTACAATAAATCACCAAACATTAAGAACGACTTTGTCAACACTTGTGGATTAGTCAAACGAATCATTTTCAGGAAATGTACTGTTTTTCTTGCCTTACATAAAATGTGAGCATATATCTAGTTAACTTTCAAACGAAGTTGCGCAGTCCAATGCTAGAAAGTGAACTGAGATACATTTGTCTATGCCCAATACAAAACATGTAATCAGATAATGGATAGTCGGTGTGCTATTGTATTTTGCACAGCAGTAACATTCTCGTTTCTAGTGTACTATGTTCTTACTTCTTGCACCTGTATGGCTTGTCTGCAAAAGTTACTGATTCCTTATTAGCAATTTATGTGCATGCTACCTCAAAATTTCGTACCATAGAAAACAGGGCAAGATAAATGTCTCCATGAGAGGTCAAACCTGACGGAGAATCTTTTTGATACTGATGACAAAATCGATTGTGAGTTTCCAGCACAGACGCATTTTGTTACTTTTTCCGGGATATCATAAGGGAATTATCAATTATCATTTCAGGAGTGATACGGTGCTGCTTGTGTCTTTGTTGTACCTTGTAATGTAGCGAATTCCCCTGCATTACTGAGTTAAACTTAGTAAACTGATATATCTGCTCATATATATATATATATATATATTCAAAATGAAATCAGTCAGTATTGGACATGAAGAATCTTAATATGCACTAAAAGTTAGCATATGACGTGAAGTAAAACATCTGCCTCAGGCTTTCAACGGTTGTTCCCCGTGGTTGTGGTCAGAGTGTCTGAACATAAACGTGCCTATCGATGTGTCCTTCTGTAAGTTTAATCACCTTTATCTGGACAATAAAACAAAACCAGAAAGTAGATTTGCATAAAAAAAATTGTCCTTGAGTTTCCAAAGCTAACAGTTCAAAAAAAAAAACATTACCCAAAATGTTTTAACAAACTGCAATATACAGAAAGAAAACAAAACAGGAAATCAGCAGACATAAGCTGTTACAGTTGGCAACAACTTCTGGCTTTGCCCCCTCCCCCATTTCCATTATATGTGACCACTAAGCCACCTAAGGTTTTAAATGTTAATGGCCCAAATTTGCATAAACTTTAACCTCGAACATTACTTTGTCAATATCACAGGCGCAATTTGGTGGGGTTTCATCCATACAAACTGTCAAAATGATAATATGTTGCATTGCAAAGAAAAACGCCAGAAACATCGAGTGACAGAAAGGATGAAAGAAATAAACTAATATTGCAAAAGTGTCTGTGTGTGCACACAGACATAGTTACAACGTCTGAAACACAAGTTGTTTTATGTTACAACAAATTTTTCGAGTCGACCACGAGTTATGAATGAACACAGATGCAACTGTTAAACTTAACTCAGGATTTTCCACATATAGTGGTGGGCATCTTTTACTTTTGCGTCATTTTGATATCCAATTGTGATTTCTATTGATACCATAGTGACATCAAACAAATGTCAATTTTGTAAATTTCCAAAAATGTATTATCTCTACATATAGCACTTTGTTTGTCAATATGGGGTGGTAATTGACAATAAGCACGGAATCTATGATTTATATCAAAATATACACATTTTGTATATATATATATATTCTACCTCAAGCAACTAAAGGAAACCGATAAGTGTGCTTTTTGTATTACATTTGCCATAAGAGGCTGAACAAAATCTACAACTGCCTTGATTCTACATTCTGAGAGACACCTTGCCTTTGCTCAAAACTTGCACCAGAAGGTGCATTTCGAGCAGGCATAACCCAGCTCATGCAATTTTGAGACACCATGTGAGGCAAAAGATAGGATTTCTATATCTTTAAATAGCCATAGAGTATAAATCAGTTCAGTCAGCGTTTACTTTTTACGTTTGCATCTCTTCAAATGATAGGCAATCGGGTGTTTGAAACCAAATCGACACGAGGTCCACAAACGTGGAACACGCATGGTAGAGATAGCGAGTTCCTTATACTCCATACTCGGCACAAATACCACGAAACATACTGTGGTACCGAAACAAATTGTATGAAACAAAAAGAAAATACATCGACTTGATTGGAAGATGATGACGTCCTGTTTACACATTGTAATCCTGAGTCATGGAAATAAAACCCAGTCAGGGATGGGGACACCTTATTAATGACGGACAACTGCCGTATTGTTTTCAACCATCTCTTATTAACCGTATTACAAGTAACATCCTGTATGGCACGCACCCAAACGAAATATCGAACTAGGCAGCAAAAATTGAATATATTTTGAAACTTGATTACTGCCCTTTTATACACATGGGGCTTTTCTACCCTAAAACAAGACTATACATACTTGGCTTGTCCTTTTTAATGAAAAATTGGTCAGTTATCTATGTCTGTCTATCTTCTGTAGTTATGAAAATTGTATTTTAAAGGTCAAACGATCAATTTAAAGCACTCCACCTTCACAGGTTGACAGCTGTCTCAAGTCAAGATGTCATCGATCCCTTCACATAATTATGTTGCGCTGAAGAGTTGCGTATATCGTGCCAGTTATTACAAAAATGGTATTTTTCATGTTTTTATAGTGCACTTGGAATCTGTTCCTACAGCAAATTCATCACTGTGCTGCAGTTTCCTTCAACTCTTTCTGAAATTCCTCGTTCTCTGTGAACATGGTTCGTACTGTTGCCCAAATCTATTTGAAATACTCATTTGACTATGGTTTGCTATGGGCGAGTTCTTCGAGTTCATGGTTGTATCAGCGGTGGATGGACTTTGTTGCAGCCCAGAGTCATAAGGACCTCACAAAACATGAGCATAAAATAGCTTGGCTGACACTTTTAATATTAAATGTGGTTTAACAATACCTCAGCTGAGTAAAAAGAAATCCTGCTGACCATTTTAATAATACAGTTTTACACATTTGGTATTTAAGACTATTGGTTTTCTGTGGCAGTGAACATTCTATTTCAAGGCCGAGAGAATTGATTTGAATAAAGACACATTTCGAAGTTGACACCTGTATTAAGCGAGGGATGTAATAAATTTCTTCATATAAATATTATGCACCGAGGAATTGA